>LPNX010903129.1:529214-604424 GCA_001517045.1 Pseudotsuga menziesii | reverse complement strand
TAATGACCAAAATTCGCAAATAAAATGACCAATAATTGAGAGATACACGACCAAACAATGAAATACAAATGACCAGAAAAATGACCAAAATTCGCATATTAATGACCAAAAATTAGTTTTGGTGGCTAATTTATGGTCTTTTATTACGTGACCAAATTTGGTCATATTTTAGCTTGTCATGTGACCAAACAATGAAATACAAATGACCAGAAAAATGACCAAAATTCGCATATCAATGACCAAAAATCAGTTTTGGTGGCTAATTTATGGTCTTTTATTACGTGACCAAATTTGGTCATATTCTAGCTTGTCATGTGGTCATTAATTTGGTCACAAATGTGGTCATATATTTGGTCATTGATTCAAATATATGACCAAATATATGACCAAATTAATGACCAACCGACAAGCTATAAATGACCAAAATAAAAATGACCAATTTTGGTCATGTAATAAAAGACCGCAAATTAGCCACCAGCGATCGCCAAACCAAAAGTGGTCATTGATATGCGGATTTTGGTCATTTTTTTGGTCACTAATCTCTCATTTTCCACTAGTGTTAGCTTTCATTTTAACAACATGGCATGATGAGTGAAAGGTAATGTGTGTTAGCTTTCTTAAGGTAGTTTTTTGTGTAACACAAGCACATTATCATCAATCACATTGCATCGTGTCAGAAATCTAGTTGGAGTTAGCTTTCATCCTTAAATTGTTGCACGGTGAGGGAAATCTAATGTGTGTAAGATTTCATAGTGTAGTTTTCCATCTAACACAACCACATTTTCATCAATCACAATGCACCATGATGGAAATCTAGCTAAAGTTATCTTTCGTTTTTAAAACATTGCACGATGAGTAAAGCTAATGTCTGATAGCTTTCATAAGGTAGTTTTCCATCTAACACAACCACATTGTCATCAAATACATTACACCATGATGGAAATTTAGCTGGAGTTAGCTTTCTTTCTAACAACATGGCATTATAAGGGAAAGCTTATGTGTGTTAGTTCATTACACCATAATGGAAATCTAGTTGGAGTTAGCTTTCATTTTAACAACATGGAACGATGAGTGAAAGCTAATGTGTGTTAGCTTTCATAAGGTAGTTTTCCATCTAATACAACCACATTGTCATCAATCACATCACACTGCGATGGAAATCTAGCTGGTGTTAGTTTTCATCCTTAATTGTTGCACGGTGAGTGAACTCTAATGTGTGTAAGCTTTTATAATGTAGTTTTCCATCTAGCGCAACCACATTGTCATCAATCATAGTGCACCATGATGGAAATCTAGCTGGAGTTAGTTTTCGTTCTTAAAACATTGCACGGTTAGTAAAAGCTAATGTGTGTTAGCTTTCAGAAGGTATTTTTTATCTAACACAACCACATTCTCATCAAATACATTACACCATTATGGAAATCTAGCTGGAGTTATTTTTCCTTCTAACATGGAACTATGAGTGAAAGCTTATGTGTGTTAGCTCATTACACCATTATGAAAATCTAGTTGGAGTTAGCTTTTATCCTTAAATCATTGCACGCTGACACTACTACATATGGCTCAAAAGTCTCACGACATTTTGCCACGAATAAGTTAAAATCAAATTTTTCGTGGAAAAACAGTTTTAAAATTTTGGAAAAACATGAAAATGTCCACGACAATCGTCGTTATAGTGACGCATAGTCCATAACGTTTCTATAGTGATGGACGTTCGTTGCTATAGCGATGCATATTACATTCGTCACTGTTATATTTTTTTCGGGAAATTTGCTTAATGAAAATTTAGGAGGGAATTGACGGGTAGTACTGATTTGAAATTCGAGGCCTTGTGAATTATGTCAAAATGGGTTAGGTTCGATGTCGACGAGTGTCGCACACATATTAATGGAATCATCCAAAGAGGATACCGAGTGAGTACCTAGACAGCAATGGTACATTGATCTAGTAACACGCATATCCATGGAAGTAAGTGAGGTGGAAGAAATTTGGATTTGTTATTCATATCTAATAGGACCCCGCATATCCATGAGGGAAGACATCACGAAATCCATTAACCAGCACCTGGGCTCCCTTCTCCACCCAATCATAGCTTCACCAATTGTTACCCATTTCACCAGCCCCCAAGGAAATGTAGAAGGCTCATTCATACTCAGATATGGAGCAAATAGATCATAGGTAGTTCAGTTATCCTCCATAGGTTTATAGCATTCTCCTTTATCCTCTTGTTTATGATTCATTTTCACATCAAATTGGGTAATGCAAGTCAGGTTTGTATTTGGTTGGTGGATTCACTACAAGCTGGGTGCCTTAGCTGTGGATGCTGCAACATTTTTTGTGATGTTGGGTCTGGGAAACGATAACCCCTTTCATGATGGAAGTATACAAAAATATTCATTTAATTTCATTCTCTTGTTGGACCTCTTACCCAAGAAGGAATTTGTCTTTAACCTTGATTATCTGGAAACTTTCTCCGAAGACGAAAATCTTGAAAATTATAGGCAACTTGATGAAAATGCCCCTCAATTGCAGTTCTATGTTCCATCTTCACTTTATTTAAGGAGTGATGTGCTTCCAATTTCCCTATTGTTCAAGTTTAGAGATATCAGTATGCCCCATGGTTTGCATTCATTAGTAGAGGAATTTATTTATCCCACAACCAATAAGGTTTTTCAGACATGGGTCGAAGCTTTTGATGGATGTAGTGGGCGATCTGAGTTGGGTCGAAGCTTTTGATGGATGTGGTGGGAAGCCTGTGTTGGAGGACAAGGAGAAGTTTACGATTTTGGTGAGGGATGAGCAAATTAAAACTATAGGTATTGAGAAAGATCTCATTTATCTTCACAAGTTGTTTAGATAAGAGATTGCAAACTGTGTGATTGTTGACATTAGAAAAGGTCAATGAAGCTAGCAATATCAAAAGGTATGTTGAGTTGTGCACCCATTATTTATTTTTATGTTTAGGTGGGTATTGTTAGATCTCTATCGGCCCCCTTCATACAAAAGATATTTTTCTCCCGTTTCCTTAGATTTTATGTCTTGGATTCATTATAATTAGTCTCCGCAATCTATAATTAAGATTTTGGTACAACTATTGTGCTACTGCTCTATTTCTATGTTTATTCAAGGAGGGGATACCAAACTAAAGTTTGATATTATTTTAATTTGTGTTTGTTGTTCTACCCATTCTATCCTCCAATTCCTACTTTCCTCTCTGCCTATCAATTCATTCAAAGATTGGTAAATTAGCGTTATATTTCACTAGCGTCTTCTTCCTTTTTCAAGTAAAGGTAAATAAACTCACCAAAACGTTTTGGACTTTAGAGTTTCTCTACATGTCTGTCATGTTTATTTTGAGTCCTGGGATGGATCAAGGTGCAGTAGGTAGAGGGCTTCGTGCTTGTGTTCTTAATGCATATAACGCTCTTTTGCAGCCTCGAGCAAGCCATATTACAATTCAAAAAAAATAAATCAATCTTGATATGCCTAGCACAAACATCCTCTCATGTTATCAGTTGGCTCTAATGCTCTCATTTTCATGTTTTGGTTCATTTCAATTGACAACAATGTGGAGCCTGTGAGGCTCAAAACAACAACTTTTAATAGAAACTATTTTGGGGTATTAAAAATCAATCTTGCACTTGAGACTAGGTCATCATGGTATATGGGATTCAAAGAATTATCAATATGGATTTACAATGGAAAAAACTGGGTTTTCTGAGAAACTTCAGAATTCAAAATCCCAAATTTTGTAGGAAGGTTGAAGTTAATACAGAGGGCACATCATGTAAGAGTTCCAAAGGTATGTAATTGGCAGGTTGAATTTAGTAGCCAATTAAGGAAAGTTCCCTTGGCATTCATATGACATCAAATCAAGAGGAAAATTTGGACATTATAATTATATTTCCTTGAAAATATTATATGGAGATGATATTGATGCACAAATAAGATATTTTCCTACTTTTCTATGTATGTTGAATTGAATTTATTTAGCTTTGAATAATAGGTCAAGGGAATTTTCATGAATTGTAAACTTTAGGTTATTTCGAGGATAAAGGAGTTGTTGATTGAGAAATGAAGGGGTTATGCTTGATTGACATATTACTAGAACATCCAGTAATTTAATATTTATAAGAATTTTGATGATCTAGCTTATTTTGGAGTGAATCCAAATTGCTACACCTAATTATGATTCAGAATGTGTATTTGGCCATCTTTGACAAGCTTTCTCTACAATTCATTCAGCAACTACTCTCTTTATTTCCTTGCATTTTCCCCATTTAAATACAGCCGTATTATAGCGATGGAATATATAATTTAACTGCACAATCCTTCCATCTACTATCTCGAAACTCTTAAATTTCCTAGACAACAATTGCCAAATATCATTTCTTATATTTTCACAACATTTTCATGATAGTGAAGATGATGCTTTGATGCTATATCAATCCCTACAGGCATGTTATGGTAAGGGAAAAACCAAGATATCAATACACCATATCCCTCCTACTCTTAAATATTTTAGCACGCAGGCATCACTGCAAATTTTAAACTACATCCATATATAGAGTTTATGAATCCCTCTCCTTTAATCTATAAATTCTATCACTTACATCCATCAATCACTATTTCTTTGCGGACTCTGGGATCACTACAAATGGATCCCTCTATCTATTTATGCTATATTCCATGTTCCGTATATATATATATATATGGATGAGGGATGGATAGTATTTCCGGTTTTGGGCCAGGCATATCTGTTTGTCTCCTCCTATAGTACATGTGTCGTCATTTCTCTCTCAGTAGGCTAGCTATGAACAAGATTTGAGGTTATTTTTCATTGTATTATATCATAGACTCACCGCATAATTTAAACATACAAGGAAATAAGGCCCACCTGACAAATATTGTTGAGGAAATTTTATGCTTGAACACATCTAAGAGGCTTTAAAGTGGGTTGAAAAATGGTTGTCTTGTCACTATCTAGGGAGCAATAGAGGTTGGCATCTCCCTTTTAATCCCATTTAGCTGTGGAAATTCTAGGACCAATGCAGCTCTAAAATTGCACGCTTTCAAGCTAGAAGAACGAGAAAGAAATAGTTTTTTAGTTGGCAGATTCATGGTACTTTTACAAAGGGCATAACTAAACTACAAGACTTTAGTAAATATAAAGGGCCTCCTAGATTCTAAATTTAACTCAACTTACCTTGAAATAAAATATCAATAAGTGGATACTAGATCCACTTTCCTCTCCAATAACCAATAATAAAAGTAAAACACATTTAGCAGCTTCTAGATCCATGCTTCAAGGGCCACTAAAAGCCTCCTCAAAACTAGCTTCTCCTTGTTAAAGGGAGAAAATTGCATACAATAGGTTTGAATGCTTTCTTGCCACCACTTGTCACTTTCCAATTTACAGTGTTCCCTTGAGTCATGGTATTTGATCTTATCTTTGGAGAGAAAATGCCATTGAGTTGTGAAGGGAGTTCCTCCTCTTTTCTTTGTAAATCATGCCAATAATCGATTAGATGATTTATCATGCCTCCAAATATGCGAGACATACCTTGAACCATGTGAAATATGTCATGATATCCCTCCAAATGTCCTCTTGAGTGGGACGTCCTTCTTTGACGGGATAGATCCATGCTTCCTCCAAAAATAACTATATTAAAATATATAGAGAGGCCCCTTCAACTTATATTATCCTCATAATAGGTCGTCTTAGCCTTGGGGAATGTCATAGCTGCCAGTTATCTTTTCTTAGCCTAGAGAGTTCCACATATAAAGCATCTACACCTTGACATTTCATTTTTCACCATGATACAAGCATTGGAGGCTTCCCTAAGTGGAGAGTTATTCATTGATGCATGTGCTTCTTAGCTATTGCATAAAACCTTCCGAATGGTCTAGAACAATGGTTTCCTAAAGGATGGGCATTTCTTCTTAGTTTGATGGGTTCCTATATCCTCTCAAATGACCCAAATGACCTTTGCAATAGAAATACAAGTGGTGTTAAGATTTGATATCAAATAGTTGGAGATATTCCTTGCAAACTGCATGGAGTGATTCCTTAAATGTGTCGTCATTAGATCTTGAATGCCCCTCCATTATCTAATAGTGCTACTTGGTTATGCCTTTTCATTATGAAATATCTTAGAGACTCCTTTTTGGCATATTAGGTCATCAACCAAAGTATCTCACCATGAAAGTATGCACATAACTATTGAAACAAGGAAAATGATTCTAGATTAAGTCTATTTTCTTAACCTTATCTCC
Organism: Pseudotsuga menziesii; assembly: GCA_001517045.1. NCBI lineage: Eukaryota > Viridiplantae > Streptophyta > Pinopsida > Pinales > Pinaceae > Pseudotsuga > Pseudotsuga menziesii. The sequence continues at coordinate 598,148 of LPNX010903129.1, read as the reverse complement.
ATAGAAAAATCATTGTATTCTCTAAGGTAGCATTCCCATAAATCCACAGTCAATATTGAATGATGTTGGTTTTTGTTCTCTACAAGCTTTTGTTGTGTTGGTTGATATATCAAAAGATAGAGCTCCTAATCTAATATGTGGTTTTTAACAGTTCCTTCAGGTATTGCATCCCTAATGATTGCATCTCATATAATACTGCCCTTGCCAAACTATGAAATTCTTGAACTTCCTCTCGCTTTCCAACCAAGTAATTTGGAGGTAAACAAGATGATCACTTTGGTCAATGATTCTCTTATACATCACATTAAAATACCTACTTCAGTAAACACTATAATAGTTATACGCAATCAATTATGGCTCGACCTTATGATCAACTAAACAAAAATCCATATTTTGTAGTGCAGCATGGATTAGATCATTGGGTTCTTCCATTGAATTGTAGATTGTTAGGAAGGTCCCGTATATGAATAGTTTCCAAACTTTGATTTTTCCTTCTTTGTTGCATCATATCTTTTCCATAGTTCTGTAATATATGCATGAGATAATTTTATTTATTCTTAAATATGTTTGCAACTTTGCAAATGCGACAACGACATGACTAATCACTCTTAGGTAGAGCATTTTTTGGAGGAACTAAACAAACAACATGCATTGATTTCCCATAACTAGATAATCATGCATATATCACAGATTGGATACTCCTCGTTAGATTGAGGTTTAGATTCAATTTCATATTCACCATTGGCTTCAAGAGCCTTGCTTTTTGTAGTGTGCCAACGCATCTTCTTTGCAGCCAAGGGTATAAAAAGAATTTGTGAATAGCCGCTTGAAATTGGCCCCACCGTTTAATAGTTAGTTGATTATAAGTCAATAGCAACTGAAATTTGGACCTATGAGTACCACTAAGTTATACCCATTAATTGCTTCCATTCAACATGCATCTAGTAGAATTGCTGCAAGTTTCATGCATGTAACGACCTTCTATAAACAATATCATTTCAGGTACTATTCCATGTATGGACATGTGGAGAAGCTTGTAGAGGAGATTAAAAAAATGCAGATTTTGTGGAAGGTGTAGAGGCTACTTTGTGGCAGGTTTGGACCTGAAATGGACCTTTACACCCTTTTGGGGCTGCCCAACCATACATGCTTATCATTCAAGTATCAAGAGATGTCTAATGTTCATACAATATCTTTTTCTTGTTCATGGTGGTATTCTATATATACCCCAACCACTACATGGGCACTTCCTTCTAGGGTGTTTCCATTGTTACATGTCATTATATATTGGTGGCTTCCCCTGTAAGTGAACTGATAAGGATGGTTTCTTATCAGTCATGAGTGTTGCGGAGCCATGAGTGGGTTCTATAATTTATTTGTAGTTTCATAATAAATAGAAAGAGTTTCCACTATTTTCTTTAGTTTGATTAAATTTAAATTATTTAGGTAACCCCATTCTTTTAGAAACTTATATTGCAACAATGGTTGCAGACAGGTAGTGGTTCTTATTGCTCCAGAAGATGAGGCAAAAGACCTTAGAAAAAAATTGCTAGACACAAAAAAATCTTGACCATAATCAAATTGAAGACAAAGGGAAACATCTCATTGGAAGGTTTGATTAGCAGGTAGAATGCATCAAGACACCCATTCCATGAAAAAGAAGATAGATGATAGAATAATAATTTCATAAAAAAAATAAAATATGTTGGTAATGATAAGTCCACTCCTGCAACTGGAAGTCAAACAACAATGTGTGTGCAATAGAAATGATGAAAATTGCAATAAAATAATACTGTACTAACCAAGTTCTTGGTGAAACTCTCCTCAAACTATGTGAATTTGCCATAGAAAAAATCCCATTCTGAGGTTAATCAGTTTAGACAAATTGTTAATATCAAAAGGGCAGCTTCCATTTAGACTGTAATTTGTGTTAAGCAACTTTAAATACTATGAGAAAAATAAATTTCACACAAGAACAATTGTAAAAACCCAGTAAAGGTTCTATCAGGACAAGCAAACCAATAGCTTCACTTGGAGAAGGATAAAATAATAGAATACAAGCATGAAGCAACAAAAGTATGATTTTTCTTCTCATAATTATAATTATTTCAACTCAAAACTAAGATTCCAAGAGGATCTTTGTTAAAGGATACACCACTAGAGCCTATTTTCTTTTCTAAACAAAAGGGTTCTCCAATTATCCTTACAGAAATATTACAGTGATATTTGCCACAAGGATTGCAGAGCGAGATAACTATAAAACTGCCACTCATGGCAGAATGATATAGCCAAACCTCCCACCCTATTATAGTTTTTTATTAACCCTTCCCTCTAAGGTGAGAACATAATGCAACACAAATAAAGCCTTATCATCTGGCAGAATTATTGGTGCTGCATTAATACCAGCATAGACCCATCTTAACCCTAGATCTATTAGGAAAAGTAAGATAAAAAAGAAACTGACATATAAACCTCTCAGCGCTTGAAAGATTGGGGTTAACATGGATCTGTGCTTATTCAATTTATTTTATATTTTTTTATCATGGTTAGATCTTTTATATTCTTTTTTATTATTTTGGAGAATTTTATTTATTCACTTTCACATTATGGACTTCAATTTTCTTTCATTTTAGTTTATTAGCATTAAGTTACACATCTCATCCATACTAGGCTGTAGAGTGCACCTAGAAACTGTGATATCACAAGGCTGTGAAACAAAAGGTAACCTAAGAAGGATATAGCATCGCAGCTGAATATTCACTTTAACCCGTCTACCTTTCTCACAAACAGTCGCGGTGCCTCAAGAGTCAAGATTGAGCCCCATTTCCAAAAAGGGTAATTCTCTCCACTAGAAGGATAAAACTATTTTACATCCATTTTTCAGGATGGATATCCTCTCCAATATGAGGATAAAACTATTCTACTCCTCTCTATCCCCACAGATATTTGACATTTCTTATGTCTATTCCTTTTGAAATTTGAGAAGTTCACTTAGCTCTATAGTTTTCCTCATAGAATGGCTGACAATGTCAGAAACTATACCATACATTTGGTGAAATTTGGCTGCAACCTGGTAAGGATCCTCAACCCAGTCTTACATCTCCTTTTCCAAACAAGACAATTTCCTAGACCTTGATGCAGGAAGGCTCTTCCATGTCCATCTGGATTGACACATGACCAACCAATAGGTTGCTTTCCTACTCTACTAGATCCTTTTGGATTTCCTACATAATCTTGACTTGTGTCACATCAAGTTAAAGTGTTCCCTTGTGTTCCTAATACAGTAATACCTACTTGAAAGAGGGGTCTAACCTCATTTGTACAGATAAAGACATAAAGTCATTTGATTGTTGGAGGCTTGGAGCTTACTGATCTATATTTAGGGTACTTATCATACCCATGGACATTTCTTAATATCTTATGTGATATTGGTCTTTCTTTTATGTTGTGATTATTCTTTGATTGGGTTTATTAAAATCACTATGTTTACACCCTAACACCAAGTTGGTATGCAAGCTTTGGTCACATAAGGATCTAATGGAAACAAGGTCGTGAGGCCTGGTTTGGTTAGAATCCATCATATTATGTAGCATTTGACAGGGTATGTAGGAACACTCGATTATTTTGTGGAATAAGCTATGAATCTAGAGCGGTTTGTGCAAAAGAACCTTGTTCCCATTTTCTATAGATTGCAACCCTTCTGCTCCAATGACCCTCCTCCAAGAAAGTTTTTAGCAGCATGTACACCCAAGACCAAACCAGCATGGCGGCCCTGAGGCTCAGAAAATCTGCTTGCAGCTTGTCTTCAACAGATCTGTCAGCCAACTCTTCCAACTGATGCATCCCTGACAATATGATTTCAGGATGAGTATGCCCTACCAAGATCCCAATTCACAAATGTACCTAAGTGCCCTAAGGCATTCTTCAGAAGTGCAGATTTCTATGGGCTGATTTCAGCATCCATGCATTTATGTGTATGTACAAATTCTTTTAGAGCCCAAACTCCTATCCATCTATCCACGCTTTTTTGTGGTGCACAATTTTAAGGCACAATTTATTTTTTCTCTGCATGTGAAAGCAGTGATTTTGGCGTTGCGTATGTCTCGTATCTGAGCATGTATCCTTGAGGGCAGGTTTTTTCCACTACAGTACAATTTTCAGAAAAACTCTTTGGCTACTACAACACAATTTTCAGATAAATACCTTGGCTCCTAGGTGCACTACACATTTGGGCATGTAGCGAGCCTCAGAGATATTTCAGAAGCATGAGTGTATTTTTCCCTGCAACAATTCAAATCAGTGTGTATTTTTTACAGTCCTTTGTGAGTGTTTCCCACTTCATGCCATGTATGTGGATTTTTCCCTATCATGATAACATGAAAATCAAACACCTAAAGAAAACCAAGATTACTAGATATTTGAGTTTTTAAACAACAAGACGCTAATACGACTTGATTGAGGCATATATGATTAGGTAATTGCCTTTCATGGTGATGGGGAGCCAGACGCTGTAGTTCTTAATGCACAATAAGTATGGAGCTTCATGCCACTAGAAATCTGAAAATATTATCTAAATTCCATTTTGAGGACATAATTTGAAATTGTCCTGAATTAAGCATTTTTATAACACATAAATTTAAGAAACAATATATTGAGGAAATATGATTTTGATTTTGAGTGTACTATGGATTTAATGTTATTGAATTGATGGTTTCTTCTTTAGACTGTTAGACGAACTATTGGGTTTCTCTATCAAAACAATATCATCAGTTTTGTACTACAATATTCACATGGTCAAATGGCTGCAGGGTTTGATTGATATCCAAACAAAGAAAGTTGGAGGATAGGAACTCTGGTTTTCAATGTGCAATATAGATATTTTTTTTTCCATTGCATCTTATGACAACAGAGACTCAAGAGTCATACATCATTGAGTCAAGCAATGGCTATCCAGACTTCTCCCCTCCCAACATAGGGAATGAAACCCATAATATCTTCCTTGGCTTCAATTTGAAGGGTCTAACTTTTCTAGAATTGAGAATTCTGGTTGAAATCTGTGCTGGAAATTCTGATCTAAAAGTCGTGTTCTTACTCAAATCAAAGGGATAGCATCCTGATTAAAAGTTTCACATTGCCTTTTCCATAAAAAGATATGGTTGTCAATCTGATGGATTTTAGATAGTTTCCCTGAACTGTCTGTCCATCTATCGTCCCCCAAAAATGAGCCTTTCCAATTGTGGCCAATTGTACTCTAGTTTATTGTTATGGGATTTATGGTTACCTCTTCATACTTGACTAAATTTCTAAGTTTTCATGAAAATGGAATGATCAGTTTTTCACTACACTATTTACATGCACAAATGGGATGTGTGGGGTTTGACTGATATCCAAACAAAGAGAGCCCGCAGGAACTTTGGTTTTCAATGTGCAGTCTATATGTATTTTTAAAATGCATCTTATGAAAATAGAGAATCAAGAATCATCAATCATTAAGCCAAGATATAGTTACTCAGGCCACCCCCCCTAAAAGAGGGAATGAGAGCCAACATATCTGCCTTGGCTCCAATTTGAAGAGTCGCTCTTTTACTAAAATTGCCAATTCTGGTTGAAATATGTGCTGGAAATTCTGATCTAAAAGCTTTGATCTCACCCAAATGAAAGGGTAGCATCCCCTTTAAAAGTTGCACATTGTCTTTTTCATAAAGAGAGTATAGGAACTCTGGTTTTCAATGTGTAGTGTATATGTATTTTTAAAATGCATCTTATGACAATAGAGAAACAAGAATCATAAATCATTAAGCCAAAATATAGTTACTCAGACCACCCCGCCCAAAGAGGGAAATAGAGGCAGCATATCTACCTTGGCTCCAATTTGAAGAGTCGGTCTTTTTTTAAATTGCCAATTTTGGTTGAAAATTGTGCTATCAATTCTGATCTAAAACTTAAAAGCTTTAATCTCACCCAAAATTGGAGTTTGTTTTTGACATATTGCTTGGATATCGTTTGTCTTCTACCTTGGAATCATTTCTCAATTCAAATGCTTCACCTGTCCTTTTTTTTGTAAGAATTAAAGCAATCTTTTGAACATGTGACCGTAGTTTCCTTTCCCTCAGCCTGCCGGAAATGTTTCCGGAATTGTTGGTATTCTGGATTGCAGCTTTAGGCCTTATCTCTGATGGTCTATTTGATAATGCTTTCTTCCATGAATGATCAATGAATTCTAGATTTAGAGATGTTGGGGATTCATATGCCCGTGTCTACATAGATTAGCTAACTGTCCTATCTTTTTTTTTTTAGTAGCTTTTGAAATTTGCAATAAATTTCTAAAATTCAACTCTATAGTCGATCCACCAATTGACCACTTAGTTGAGTTTTATAATAGATTGTATATATTAGCAGTTTTTGTCCTCCATTACCGAAAATCAGGGGTGAACTAGCAGTTGTTTTCCTCCATTACCAAAAATAATGGGCGAGCGCACGATTTCTGCTGTTTTTAAAAGGGTGAAATTTGGTTTTCCCTCTTTCACACTATTGGCTAATATATTTTACATAGTTTAGGGTTTAATAAAAATTGGGCTAATGTATTAAAATTCAAAAAACCTTTGCTATGTTTAAAATTCTCCCTCTACTTTTTGGTGACCCCTCTAATTTCGTCCATGGGCTAAATTTTGCCCTTACAATTTTCCTTGTTTCTGCCCCTTTTATGGTCGTACTATGCTCAAAATGATGGATTTATTGCCAATGACTACTGTTGAGGCCACTACAGTGCCCAGAATTGCTGAAAACCTTCAATGTTGCTTCAATCTTCAAACAAGGCCCTAGTTCAAAATCCAACAGTCCACCCATCCAAGGAATGTTAACCGATAACTCCTCTCCATCCAAGCTACCAACCTCATTCGACGCCTCAGGAAACTTCATGACAACCTAAGTAAACACCCATGCAAATATGGGGGTAACACTACATAACCATGCTCTTCTAGAGCCTTCGTTTCCACTAATTTGGTTGGCAGTCTGTTCAAGACATATGGTTTTCACAGCTTTTGCCCAAAAACTATTGGGAAATATCTTACTTTTCAACATGCACCTAGCCATTTCAATTATTGTGAAATTCTCCCTCTCCACTACCCTATTCTATTGCAGAACATAGGTTGAATTTTGCTGCCTTTTTATTCTTCTGACATAGAAATATTTTGTATATCATTGTAATCGTATTCACCACCCCCATCAGTTCTAAGTATCTATATCTACTTAACACTCTTTGTTTTACATTTTTCTTAAGGATTTTAATGAAAATAGGTGCTTCAGATTTTTTTTTTCAAAAGGTATAGTGTATACCCAGTTTCTGTAGGAAAAATCTTTTATATAGGCCATGATGTCTTGGCAGAATCCAAGGAATGAGTTGGGTGCAGAGAACTAGGGATAAGTGAGAAGAAACGTCAGCTTTAATTCATGAAAGAGTGTCTATCTCCTGTCTCATTAGTCATAAAATAGTAGCAAGATTATAAATTTATATATGTACTGCACATGACCTTACAAAGGTTTACTATGATTATACTCTCTTGGTTTTTCAGAACTGTTAGCTTTGGTTTTTTTTGTTAGTTTTACAAAAGGAATTGAATGCAATAAAATATGGTTCACCAATCTCGTCAAGAACTCTATGTTGGATGAATGGTTAACAGAGCCATTAAAACAATATCATTTCACAAATTGCAATCCAAGGATGATGGTAGACTTTAGGAATTTTAAGACTTACGTTACGGGGTAGGAAACCTCATGTCCATTGCATTTTTCCCATGTAGGAATTTCATCAGACCAACAGTCCTTCTTTTTGAGACAATACTTAAGATGACAATCATTATACTTACATAACTACAACCTTTTTTTTCTTACAAAAGAAAAAAAAACCTTCAAAATCTTGTTATGATGAAGTAAATGAGTAATCTACCAATTTAACTGCATTTTTCAAATGAGAGAGACAAGGGTGTATACATTTTTTTTTATGAATTGCTTCTATGATAACCTCAAGGTCATTATCATAATATTCCTACATGGCTTTCTCGATGATGAAACTATCCCATACTTGTTGGTAGTAATAGAAACAATATCAATTACATTAGAATCTAAGTTAAAAAGTCAACTAAACTTTGAAACAATCTTATTAATACATAACTAGAACATATTTTGCCACTAGTTCCTATGTCTTGCCATCCATTCTTGTCTTAACAATATAGATTTTTGACCACTAGAGGACAATATGCTTTGAGAAGATGATAACAAAATAATGAGTTGGCCTTATCACATCTTCCAATAGCTCTAAAGACTGAAAGTATTATTTGAGCAAGAAACTATTTTGTTTCCATCTATCCTGCAAATCACTTTGAAAGTATTATTTGAACACAAAATTATTTTGTTTCCATCTATCCTGCAATCAGAAAAATTCCAATATCCCAATTATAAGTTTCTCTATAGTTGCTTAAAATTTCCAGACTAGTTAGTGTTATCAACAAAAGGATCCATCTGTTTAGAGGAAGAAGCTTCAAGCTACTAAAATCCCTTTTCTTGATTGGAAGAAATAAAGGAAAAGTTGCCATAGGTCACTTATTAAAATGTAGATCTTGTTAGGCTTATATATAGAACCAACGTTACAAACCTATGAACTTTGTCAATAGTGAATATGATAATTTAAGTGAATAGGATAAATTAAAAGGAAAGCATGGTCAGCTCTAAAGAAAATCAGAAGGAAAATACCATCAAGAATAGTGGGATTAGAAATTGGAGAGACATAATAAAAAATATTTCATTAGTTGTATATGAGAAAGAAAGACAGGAGGTGTGATAGAGAAATAGGGCACCTTGAATATGCAGTGGGAAACACATACTATTGAAGTAACTTTAAGGATGCCTAAGTTTGATGTTTCCCTGTATATCTCAAGGTTTTGAGGCTTCTATAGTAATGCATGGGGACATCTTTTGACTCCCAGGCTACAAAACATGAGATTCTAGAAGTTGGAAATTGCCAACAAATGCAGTAAATAGAGTAGGATAGGTTGCACCTAGGCTGCAGATATTCTCCCATTAATCAAATTGCAAATTATTAGGACAAGGTGTTTGGGACCAATTGGTTACACTTTTACAACGAGATTATGTCCCATAGACACTTGTGTACACTTGTGTAAGGGGTTGCAAGAAATAAAATGAAGAAAATTCTTAAATCATGAAGCCCCTTTCAAATTTGTTATCTCGATTGAGTTTTAGAAGATGTGACTGGCTCTAGCAGTTGTAGCCTAGGATCCTCTAAAAGATATTTGAACTGGATGAATTCTATCAAATCCTCTATTTGACATTTCTTTGTTTTGATAGTATATGGTGCTATCTTTGCTTCTTGGTCAGAGTAGAACATCTTTTGATTTGATAACTTACTGGAAAGACACTTGAACAGGGTTTAATTGCATGGATAATAATCTATAATAAAAAAACAAAATAGTTAATTGAACATGTAACAAGTTTGGATGTTTCTGTTGCACGGGTAACAATCCATGACAAAATAGAAGAACAATGATTTGTAAAAACATGGGTAACAAGTGTGCATTTTAGAAATATGGTGAATGTACAAGGGGGTACTGTTGGTTCTTTCTGTTTATCACAGGAAAATGGTATGCATAAAATACATTTTATATTTTTTTTGGGTTGCAAACTGTGTGTATCTCACCAATGGGCCAAAATAGATACATCAACCAATGTCTACACATTTTGAATCTGACGTATGCATCCATACCAAATTCAGCAAAATTTTAGGACCAACCAATGTTCTAAAGCTCTCAAAGAAAAAAAAATAGCGGTGAAGAGTCTAAGATGAGTAGTATATGAGGAAAGTTTTCTTACATATTGATCTTAGACAAGTCGTGATGGGTAGCTCACCCACTGTACAAGTCGTGATTCAAGAGGGAGGCTATCTCAAAGGAGATTCAGTCATTATTTTCTCCACATGGAGGCATACATCAGATCTGAACCAATCTCAGTCATATCAGTTCATTAGCAACAGCAGATAACTTTGGATGGGCGCATTAAAGCATAGAAGGCACTCATTCAATCTTTGTGAGCTGCTCAAGAAAGGGCTGTGACCTTCTATGGAGAGTTGATTTACACTTAGAGAATATTTATTTGACATTTGGGAACATACATCAGCTGCAAACCAAAACTAACATTTCCAGGCATGTGAATATCAGTCACAGATTGTTGAAGTCTATTTTAGTATTGGAGAGGAATCTTGTTCAATATTCACGGGCCGTTATCCTCATTGAGGGGCGCACCAGTGAAGTCCAGAATTACTCAGTCACTTAGCAGGCATGTACTCAGTTTAGAATTTAAATATCAGTTTAACTGTTATGTTATGAATGTTGTAAGTGAAATTATGTTTGTTGTTAAATTGTTATTGAAACTTAAATTTTGGGAAGGTTAATTGAATTGCTTTGTTGATTGGAGTTGATAAGAGGTGAAATATTTTCTGTTTTTGTTGTTTCATCATATTTCACATCAACCCTAAGGTTGAAATTCACAGGATTAAGATCCGAGAAACCTCTAAAAGACTAAGAAATTTCTTAATAGCATAAGAAACCTCAATTCATGAAATTTCTTGTTGGAAATGCTAGGCTCCGACAAAGAAAAATGTTTATTACAAGACTATTATTATAAAAAAATTGACTCTAACACCCAGAAGGAAACCATACACTAGTGGTTGGATGCTCAGCAGGGCTTGCAAGTTGCAAGGACCATAGTAGCAATATTTGCTTGTATTGGCCTTTGTTGTACGGAAATTCTGCAATAGTACGAAATTTAGCCAAATTTTTGTACTGTGCAGATATGGGATGGTCAACTTACTTTAATTCTTTTTTATGATATACTTTATATACTTGATACCAGTCCATTTATAAACCCCCAAAAAACAGCCCGGAAACTCAAAAATATTTATATTAAAAAATAAATGTAATAACTAAAAACACCTATAAATATGAACCAAGTCATCAAATTTTCAAGAAAATAATTATTATTTTTATTCATTGGACGTACCTAGGATTCATATTAATATTCAAATTTGCTGCTATGGCAAGGACTTCTTCTTGAAACAATCATGAAGATGAACTTTCTAGCAAAGTGCTTGCACACTAACGTTCATGATCACCAAAATAGTTGTCGTCTTGTCCCTACTCCACATCATTCAGCTCTAATCTCCTGCAGGTGCATAACCTGTTGCTTTCATCTACTGAGACAACATTTCCAACTTTTCATAGATCTATTGCATTTGTGGGTGTGATCTATCTCCTACAAAAAAAGCATGCACCTGTTTATTTACCTCAATCCAACTACATCCAGGTTCCTTTCTTACCCCCCATCTTTCATCATTTTCCTTACTTTTTCGATGCCATCCAACTGTCCTACTGCAGCATAGATTTTTGATAGAGCCACATAAGGTGTGGCTTTTTGGATATCCAATTAAATGAGGCATTCTGTAACAAATTCCCCTAGCTTTATATTCTTATGAATTCTACATGCAATTATCAAAGAACTCCACACAATTTAATCAGGTTTTATTGGCATTCTATTGATAAAATTGTTTTCCTTATCCAGGTGCCCAGCTCGGCCGAAAGGGTCAACCATGCAAGCATAGTGCTCCATTCTGAGTGTAATCTTATGATAGTGACTCATGCAATTAAAGTATTGCAGGTCACTACGCCTAAATGGCAGCACGCAGACAGAGCTACGACAAAGGTAACATGATCCGGTGATATTCCACAGTGCTGCATTTGTTCAAAAAAAAAGGGCTTCCTTACCAAAGTCATGCACACCATAGCCTGCAATCATTGCATTCCATGCCACCACATCTTCGTGATCCATTTTGTCAAACATGTTGCGGGCAACTTCTATGCTCCCACATTTTGCATATGAGTTTACAAGGGCATTAGCCACAAACAAATCAGATTGAAATCCACTCTTGATTACTTCTTCATGGATATCCAAGCCCCGTTCCAATGCTACCAGATTGACACATGCTGCAATAACGCTAGCAAGAGTAATTGAGTTTGGCTTCATGCTGTGCCTTTGCATTTCTTAGAAAATCTTCAAGGCCTCTTCATTTCGGACATTATGTACATATCCTACAATCATTTCATTACATGATTCCACATTTCGTAGTGCCATTTTTTTAAAGAGCTTCAGAGCCTCATCAACACGCCCATCCTGTGCATATCCTGTAATCATTGCAATCCAAGGGACTATATTCCTCTCAGGCATCTTCTCAAACGGATTGTAAGCTTCATAAACACGCCCATTCTGAGCATAACCCGAAATCAATTATGTCCAAGATACCTCATTCCTTTCAGGAATTTCATCAAAGAGTTTGGCAGCCTCATCAACCATGCACTTCTGTGCATATCCCACAATCATTGATGTCCAGGAGACCACGTTTCGTCCAGGCATACCCCTTTTGTGCATATACTGCAATCATAGCATTCCATGTGACAACATCTCATCTAAGCAATTTGTCAAACACATAATGTGAAGTGTTGATCTTCCCATATTTTGCATACATGTAAAGAAGGGCATTCCCCACAAAAACTTTAGAGTGAAACCCACTTCTGACTATTTCTTCATGAACCTCTGCCACTGCTTCCAAGTGAGTACATGCTGGGAGAAGGCTAGATATAGTGAATTGATTGGGGAGAATACATGTTCCTTGCATTTGATTGAAAAGTGTCAACACTTCTTTGCCATGGCCAGCCCTAGAGTAAGTTGCAATCATGATACTCCATGAGACCACAATTCGCTAAGGCATTTGCTCCAGAAACCTGTGACCATCGATTAAATTCCCACACTTGGCATACATGCTTAGGAGTTTATTGGGTAGAGCCATGTCAGTGCAATTAAATTTGAAATCACTTCGGATGATGTGAGCATGGACCAGCTTGGCCTCCGGCAGAGCTCTGTTAATAAGGCATACCTGCAAAAGAGAATGATAAGCATAGCAATCTACTTGTCCGTCCATCTAATGCAAAATGCACGTGGCTTCTTTCAATAACCTTTGTTTACACGCCATTTCACATCATTCTTCACTCAGGTTAGCATTCTTTGCCACCACAAGGGCTTTCAGTTTAGCCGGGTGACTGCCTACCCGGTGAAAGTTCAAAGGTTAAGTAACTACAGGATGAATAAACTCCATAAGACAACGAAGAAAGGAGATGTTGACAACGAAGAAAGGAGATGATAAGCAAGCACATCTCTTTTGACCACCAGGATTATGGTTTTTTTTAAGCACTTTAAAAAGAACTTTATATTATAAAACAAAGTTGTATCAACGAATTGCATAAATAAAACAAAGTTGTATCAACGAATTGCATTTTTTTGGGGGGCCAAGAAGAGAGTTCTTCTCATACTCTAAAATAAATTCTTGATAAAACAAAATCTTAAGATTTTTATATTTTCTCTTTTCAATATTACTTGACATTTTTATAGAGCTTATAGTAAAAAACATATCCTAATAACGATAACAAAACAAGAAATATGCCATCCAAAAAAACAAGCTATTAGTAAACAAAGTTTACTAAATGAACAACTCTTAAATCAAAAGAACTTCAATCTGCTCGATTGTACATGCATTTCATCTCTGAACTCTTTAAAAGAAATATTTCCATCCAATTCATCAATGCCTTTCTTTGAAAGTATATCTGTTTCATCATTTAATTCTCTATAGATATGCTAAAAAGTAATGTGTGAGAACTTAGATATCAACTTTCTAACATCTCCCATCCAATTTTCCAATAACAAAGAGTGAAGTGCAATTACCCCTCTAACCCAATCTGTAATAGCTTTTAAATCACCAACAATCAAAATAGAGGCGAGTCCCATTCTCCTAACAAACCAAAGAAGTCCCCATAGGGCAACCAACTCCTCTCTTGTATTAGTTCCCTTTCCAACCCCAAAGATGTTCCTTATATGGAGTTCTGCCACCAGTCCCTAAGATAACCTATAATATTTGCATAAACCAATAAAATGATCAAAACCAATAAATACTTGAGTACCTCGGCCGACGGCCCAACAGATCGACTGGTTAATAATGGGGAAAGACTTCAAAAAACTACTCTAAATATATGAAACATTTTGAGCCTTCTTCATTGCATCCCGAAACCAATGGACCATAGCAACACATTTTAAACATTTAGCTTTCACATTTCCCCCCTACAAACCTTCATCAAATAAGGTTCTCCATAAAATCTTTGCACATAAAGCCCAATTGAACCAATTTAGATTTTTTATCCCCCGTCCTACCATCAATTTTGGCTTTGATAGACTCTCCCATGAAGTCAAATGAAATTTTGAATATTCGAACTTTCCAACCCATAAAAACTGAAATATTTTATTTCTTATCCCATAAACCATAGCCTCCTGAATGATAAATAAAGAAAACCAAAAAAATGGAGTGCTTTGTAGAACATAATTTACCAAAAAACGTCTTCCTCCGAGAGGCAGCCATCGAAATGACCAAGTGTTAATTTTCCTCTGAATCTTCTTAATTAACTATTCCCAGTCACCTTTTTTATACCCATTTGGTTTCAAAAAGAAACCAATATACTTAAAACCCCCTTCTAACCCAATCATCTTATAAGGAAGCAGAGAAGCAATCTGGTTTCTAATTTCCATATCATCGCAAGAACACACAAAATCGGATTTTTGAACATTGACTGCCAAACCTGAAGCATCACAAAATAAGGAGATAATAGAATGATAATGATTCCATTCATAATAAGAACCTTCTCCAAAGATAAGAATGTTGTCCATGAACAAAGTATGTGTAATATACACAGACATCGCCACCTTTAAGCCTCAAATTTATTTTGTTCCTTTTCATTTTTTATAAGAAGACTCAACCCTTCAATAGCTAGGATGAACAAATAAGTCGAAAGATGACAACATTGTCTTAGTCCTATATTACTACTAAAGACGAAGGTAGGGGTTCCATTAATCAAAACTGTATATCTACTAAAGGTGATGCAACCCATAATTCAATTTGTGATCTCAGTAGATAAACCAATATGGATAAGGATAAATCTCAAATATGACTAGTCAACCCTATCATAAGACTTTATAATATCCTTCTTAAGAATAAAAGCATTTTGTTTCTTCATTTTTATTGAATGAAGACATTCTTGTGCAATTCCAACTGCATCCAGGACTTGTCTATTCAATAAGAAACCAAAGGATAGGCTTCATCCTATATGCTATAATCTTTATAATTATCTTATACATGAGATTACAAATAAATATAGGCCTATAATCAATAAATGTATCTGCTTATCTTTCTTAAGAATAAGAGTGATATAGATCGAATTCAAAGTACTTGGAAGCAGGTAGAAAGACTCTTTTAGTCTTTCCCTCACATAGAACTAAAGCCGATTTGACCAAAGAGTAAGGATGAGTTCAAACTCAATCAATAGCAAAGCAAATTGTAGAAAACACTAAACACCAAGTTTCCTTCACTTCACTAGTCATATATAGGTTCAATCCCTAAAGTTCAAACTCAATCAATAGAAAAGCAAACTAGAGAAAGCACTAGACATCAAGTTTCCTTCACTTCATCAATCATATATAGGTTCAATCCCTAGTTATGTGGACCAGGTAGCAAGTCTCATTCAGTCTCAATAAGTTTCATTGAGTTCAATCTCAGTCAATAACAGATCAAACTGGAGAAAGGACTAGAAACCAAGTTTTCTTCCCTTCACTAATCATATGTGGGTTGATTCCGCACTCCTGTGGATGGAGAAATGTACCACTTTTTGTTGTCATCTATTGCTACTCCTTTTACCCATGAATTTACCTCAGCTTAGTGAAAAAATCAGAGCTCACTTTTCACTAGCTTGAAAAATTTTGACTTTCTCAAACCTCAAGACTATGGACTCCTCAAAAATCAAATAAGAAACTTCTCAAAAAATTATCTGATGTACTCACCCAAAAAAGAAGTGCAATGCATTGTTGCAATCAATGTGTTGGTACCTACATTCAATGCATTTTGTTGTTGAATATACCCTAAAAACAAACCTCAGATAAGTGTAAATTCGTTGCTTTTGGAGAGGGAAAGCAATTAGATCGACTCGGTCAAGTCTAGGAAATTTGAATTTTCTTTCTCTTGTGGAATGGATTCGACAATTGGTATTATTTGTTGTTTTAAATTCGGTTGGAATCATTAGGCATATTAAAAGTTTCAATCAGTTGGCACAATTGGGCAATCTTCCATTCTGTGGATTTTTGCTTGTGATCATCTGCCACTTTGGATTCAGGATGATATGTGAATGTCACAATCTTCTTATGGCTTGTTCTTTCTTCCAAATTATTCTCTTTCTCAAGTGAAGCTTTCCCATAGCTTTCCATCTCTTCTTCCACTTCCTTTTCCATCTCGTTGGTGTCCTAATTGAGCAGCATCACCTTGCTAGTGGTCACTAGTAGCAGCAACGGTTTGTTACAATCCTTCTAGTGGTCATGGTTAGCAACAACAGTCTTCTACAACCCTCGTTTATGGTCACTATTGGCAGTAGCAATAGTTAGTAGGTCACCTACAACAATGTCAACAGACCTAGTGGTCACAGGTAGCAACAACAGTTTGTTACAACCCTGCTAGTGGTCACAGGTAGCAGCAACAATTTGTTACAACCCTGCTAGTGGTCACAAGTAGCAGCAACAATCTGCTACAACCCCCGTTGGTCACAATTGGCAGCAGTAGCAGTTAGTAGGTCACCTACAGCAGCATCAATAGACCTGGTGGTCACGAGTAGCTATAGTGGGCTGTTACAGGTGGTTAGGGTTAGCTGCAAAAGGCTGCTACAGGACTCAGCAATAGCTCACACTCCACGTGGCAACAACAAATGGTAGCAACACTAAGCCTGTGAGGGCTACTTTGATTTTGGAAAAATTTTGTACATTCATCTCAGAATTCTAAGATCAGAACCGATTGATTTAGATTCGGATCAATATCAGTTAATTAGGTAAGCTTTGTAAAGAATGCATGCCAATTGCTTGAAGGAATTCTTGAATTTTTTTTTGAATAATGTGTAAATCTGGCTTTGGTGGGAGTGTCTAAAAACCCTAAACTTCTTGTGAAATGGTATGTTGGGCTAATGAAAACCCCAACCTTGAATTTCATTCTCTGGACCATGCTCTTATCGATATTTTTACACACTTTACTGCGGACGTGTGAACTGTTAGGTACATGGCATCAGTTGGGCATGTGAACTGTAATCACGTCTTTTATAGCAAATGTCTTGTCCATCTTGGTGATTCCTTTGGTATAAGAATACTTCAAATTTCACTGGTCTTTTTGGAGCTTTAGATAAATGAAGTGCCACCTGAACAAATATTGTTTGAACTTTTCTATATCATATGTTGGCCAACTTCTCCTTATCATAGATTCATAATTATAAATCAAAATTTTCTTTCAAAGAAACAAGATGCTGATTTTGCATGAGCACATATCCTTTGCTGGTGCCTGAAGCATCACGTTCCACTTAAAAGATTTGCGATATATGCCCAAATAATTGTTGGATGTAACCTTCTTCGTGTGTTGTAATGTGTCTTCTATTGCTTTTGCCATTTTAGTTGATCCTTGTTTGTAAGACCAGCCTAGATCCAAATCCTAGGCTCTATCAAGCGCCGAGAGGGATCAAATCTCCCGAGGTAAAAACCTCCTTTAGTGCAATACCCCCCTCTCAAATCTCCCGAGGTGCAAACCTCTTTTAGTGCAATACCCAAGAAGAGGTTTCCACCTTGGGATATTTGATCCCTCTCGGCGCTTGATAGAGCCTAGGATTTGGATCTAGGATGGTTTCAGTGGTGGGAGGTGACACAAAACTGGAGTATATCCATGTAAGCTTAGTATCTTTAGTATATGTAGTGAAATAATACATTTTAAATACCTAGACACAATTAGCAATCAAAATCTCTCAAGTAGATTACATGATAATCAATTAAAATAATAAGTTACTATCATTAGAGGGAGGGATCATCCACTCGAGGATTAGAGGGATTTTCCTACCAATCATTCTCAAAAGTGAATTGTGCAATTAAATTTTTCCATTGTCTCTGTAGGATATCTAGTTGGGCCACTCTATTGATGTAGGATACCACCATATCCACAAACATGCTGAAATTAACAGTGAGGCCACTCTATTGCTATTAGGACTATATAGAGGGAGAACACTACCACATAAAGCTGATCTCCAAGGTCTGTTTCAGATAGGTAAGGTGTTGTGTCGTATAAGCATTTGTTTAGTGATGGAGCCCTTGAAAGCTTACTATGCAGTAGACACACCCCCTGTGGGGTTTCATATATTTTTGTCTGAAATGGGATCCTTATGCCCGATTGTTGGCAATAAAACCGTTTTTACCTTGAATCCATATCTAGGTTAGATATGCAATTATTGTTTACATTACACTAAATCAGCAGCAGATGTTTTATGAAGACCGTGCTTTCAAAATCAAAATTAAGCCTTGTGGGGCAAGCCAATACACTTAACCCCCAAGGCACCAGTATTTGAAATTGTATATACCATGCATATATTTGATCTCTGTTGATGGAGAAGGTAAGATTTCGATTTCACTATGTTTCTTCTTTGGACATTCAATTTTATAGTGGAATGATCTCTCGTCTATATATTATATTGAGACAACAATTGCTTTGCGATCGAGAGCAATTGCGATGAAGAGAGGATTTGCAATTAAGAGAGTAATTGCCATTACGACTAAAATTGCTTTTTGACCTGGGAAAATTGTCTTGTTACAACTTTGAGCAGCTGCCAAATTAAAGTGTTCTTAAATTTTTCTATAAAGCTATCCACAAAGAAAATTAATACATTAAAGTGCTAGTAGATCCGTCTGCAAAATTGTCTAGGCTTTCAATAAGCATCCTTTTTTTTTGTCAGCATATGATTTAAGCAGCATGTGTTTTTCTTCCTTGTGCAGGAGTTCCATACAGTGAACATTCAAGCTTCTCAGAACTTCAATAATTTGTCTAGGTTTTAATCTGCTTTGAGGCGCATTATTTATTTGTTCGACACTTGTCTTTCATGCTTGGCTTATATCTTATTTTTCCTCAAAATATTTTCTCTAATGTTTCATCTCTCTTTCTACCTTTTTTCAGTTTCTCCGGCCGGAGAAGATTATTGCGACTGTAAATGTTGGAAGTTCAGCTCAGCGTGATCGCATGCAGTCGTATTTTCGACAATGGTTAGCAAGCTAAAGATGCATTCTTTATCTGTTTAAGCAACTTGCAGCAAATGTAACCTCTTTGTATTGAAGCAAATCCGCTAAATGGAAACTTAAATAACTCGATCTCTCTTCTTGCAGAATTCTTATCTAAAACTTTCAATTTTCCACTATTTATTCTTTATTAATCGAAACCCTGTAATTCCTTTAGTGCTATGTAAGTCACGTTTTAACTTATTTTTTAATGGATTTCTTTTTTTCAAGATGGAAGAAAGATTGCTACTTCGAGGATTTATGGACAAGTCGTCTTGTCGTGGAGAATGACAATGTGCACTCACTCTTAAAAGGCGGATTGATTCTGCAAAAACAAATTCGTGAAAAAAAGCTAGCAAGAAATGTTCTTGTGAATTGGATGAGACCAGTTCAGTTTCATCTCACTCGGACCCTGGGGCTTTGGCTGCAGAAAACGGTGGTCTCACTCAGTAAGGTATCCTGGTATATCTCTCAGCATGCATTGCAAAGGTTACGGAGTTTCATAATGAACCATGAATACAATAAGTTATTGCTGGGGTTCGAAGAGACGTTCGGTCAATTTTCCAAGTACAAAGAAACTCTGCAGATGATGCAAATGCCAGGGGAGATGGCATCTAGCCTTTGGATAGCCAATAAGTGGGCCTTCAAGCAAACATGTACTCCCATTCAAGAAGGCAAGAAAGAGGGCGAGCTCACTTCCAAAAAATTGATCACTTTCCTGAGACGCAACAACGCAAGGCCGGCGGGAGATACAGCAGTACCGATTCTATCTCAAGAAGAAGAAAAGCATATCATGGAAATTGGAAATTTATCGTCTTGTAAGATGATAGCAGTGTGGTTCATTCATCTGATGATGTATTTTTATGACACTGGCACTAATTGTCAAACCGTGGATGATGCTATAGATGCTTACACTGAAGCATGTGAATATATGGACCTGGTTGTCGGTTTAGATTCATAAGCCATGTCTATGCGTGCAGCAGCTGACAGAAAATTGGCCGAGCTTGTCAAGATTTGGGATGAGCACCGTAATATTAAGTGCAATCAGTCGTCGGAGGAATCTTTAAGACTACTGGAACTTAAAATCAAAGCCCCACTCAAAGCATTCATGAAGAAGAGAGAAACAAGAACGGGAACAGGAAGAGAACCTCCTTTTGTGAATGATATGGACTGGATGGAGATAGCTGCAGCGGGACTTAGCCTGTACAATACCGAAATTATCTCGTACAAAACCTGGAAAGACATTCATCCCAGTCAAGCTTATTCCAGTGACACAATTAACAATTTACAACGCTTACTTGCAAAAGTTATTTTGCAGTGTATTGAAAAGGATCGGTTAACTAAAGCGCTAAGAGAAAGTTGCAAGAAATGGGCAATCCAGGGAAGAGAAGATGATATATTCAATGCCGCTTTTATTACAGGGAAAGCCGCAGTACTGTTCCATCAGGTACAACTAATGAACCGTAATGAACCAGGTCTGTCAGGAATGGGGAGAAATATTCAGTGTCAAGCTAATTGGAGGAGGAGGAGGTGGCTACGCAGGGCTGAGGACGCGCTGGAGTAGGGATGCCGTGTGGGAGGAGGAAGAGGGCTGCAAAGTGGGAGGAGCATGGGGTGCACTAGGAGGAGAGCTGCGAGTAGAGCTGGAGCTGGAGCTGCGGTCGTTGAGGAGGTCTGTAGAGCTACTAATAGATTACCTGATCAGATTCTTCTTATGGAATAGCTGCTTGATCAGATTCCTCATCTCGAATAGCTACTTGATAATATTTTTTTTTTCTATAATATTTTTGTTGTTTTGGTGTATTAATATAGGGAGTGTATTGCAAAAGAAACTTTACCACCTTACATTAATAGGCCGACAAAATATTTACTACCTTTTACATTAGTTACTTCAATATTGCAAACTTTACATCACGTTACAAGATCTCTCCCATAATATTCACTATCACTATTATTTTTTGCGGACATGTTAGTAACGTTACATCACGTGACAAGATCTCCCCCATAATATTCACTTTCACTATTATTTTTTGCCGACATGTTAGTAACGTTACATCACGTGACAAGATCTCCCCCATAATATTCACTTTCACTATTATTTTTTGCCGACATGTTAGTAACGTTACATCACGTGACATCACGTGACAAGATCTCCCCCATACTGGGCTGTAGAGCGCCTCTCGGCGCAATTAGCACAAAGTCTCATCAGGCTCCCAAATCTTGGATAGTTCCCCTATAGAAGTTGCACAACATCCAGAATCCCCTCAACTAGCTCACATTCTTTGGAGTGGGCCAGTTAATAATTGCCTGAGTGATATTATAATTATTCCTATTTCCTTGAGCATTCTGGCTATCACAAGGTGCAACATAGAAAATCATAAAAGCAATTCCATAGAGAAATACATTTAGTAACATATACTATTTAGTTTGCAGAAACCGCTTCTAGATCTTTCTGTACATGATAAAATTCTTACTTGAGAATTATTTTTCACCTTATTATATATATATTTTTTCACATACAGTTTATTCATAAATGGCAGGTATGGGAATGCAAATGTGTATCTTTTTTTCAAAATTGAAGACCCAATCTAAACCACCATAAAGAATTAAGAAATGGTAGTTACCATTCAGGGCTGGCTTCTTGAATAGTTCATAAATTGCTAGCTTAAAATGGATAGTAAACTCCTAGATAACTTGAAATGGCCATTAATTGCCACCCTATAAACAACCTTAAAACTCACAATGCCACAGTGAATTGAAAGGACTGCTAAATAATATAAATATATTTAGTGGACATATATATCCTGCCCAGAAAGAATGTTCAAACTATAGGTATTAGGGACCAGTCAGATGTTTTTTTAATCAGTGAAAAAGGTAGTTGTTTAGCAACGGGGAATACTTTTGTCTTTTGTCTAGTTCTATAATAGTTATAATACTTTCGTATAAATATCAATTGAACCAATGATGCCTTAGTTGTGCAAAGCACAGTTCCTGTTTGGGAAAGATTTATAATGTTTGCATGATATCTTAAATATCGTGATAAATAATATATCAATCTCTATAATATAGCTCATCCATAGCTAGCCACCTCCTTTGTGGTGATGTATAAGCAAATTATTTGGTTCTAGATTATTTACGTAGTGAAAAAGAACAAAAATATAAAACTGAGTATAACACCTTTATATAGAATAAAGACATAACTTATCTGTTTTGAACACATCATATGATCTTCTAATTTGAGGGATTTATTTGCGGATCACTGCATGTTATTATTTGCTCCTAGACATTGTCCAATGGAAAATTTAGCACGAGAAATGAAATTTGGAGCATTGGAGAGAGAAATTGTGCTGGGAACCAATGAAATGAGGGTAATTTCCAAGGAAAATGTGTTCTTCAGAAGTCTAATGTGCAATGCATGTTAGTAGCGTTGACCCTTTTTATTGAATAGGAAAATTTATGCTTAGGGATATGCACGCAAGTGTTTTAGAATTTATTGTACTGGTTGTTGCAAACTTTTGGATTGATTGTAAGTTTTTAGAATTTCTAACATTTTAAATTTCCATTACAAAGTACTAAAGAAATATCTATATCAAAAGAATTCCTAATTTAACTTTAAGTTATAATAAAATATAATTTGAAACATCCTTTAACAAGAGGTAATATCGATGGCATGAAATAATATATTTATGTGATAGTACCTACATCTATAAAATAAATAAGTTCAATTGTTGGAATACACTTTTTTATTAAACAAGTAGTTGTCACTCCATTTACATCACAAAGGGCATGGTTACCCATAGACTTGCTTTACATACTAAGTGCGTTTGCAAATCTTAGCATAACTGGATTTTACATTACCGTCTTTTCCTTGAGACTATTGCAGGGAAACCTACTAACTCAAAGTTCTAAACTTTTAGCTTTAACCAAAACGAGAGAGGAATGCCACACTATCCATATTCAACATGAGTGAGAGATTGTTGCTAGAAATGAGGAAAAATGAGGAGAAATTAGATGGCATCAGGGTGGATTTTGCAGTCAAACTGAATGAACTGGTTGTTTCTTTTGCTTCTATTACGTATGAATTTTCTGTCGACAAAGTCTCCGGAAAGTCCATGGCCTCCAAATGGACTACTATGGCCACGACCACGTTTGATCGCCAAATCAATGAATTCCTTATTGAGCTTAGTGATAAACGCGTTGCGTAGGATACATCCACATCCGCTTGCTTTGTTGCTCGTGAAGAGGAAGCCAAGCATGCCGAAGACATTCCACGAGAAGAAGCCATCTCTACTTTAGTAGTTTCTAAATCCGTTCAGGCTTAAGTATGTCATTGCTGGAAATAAGGCTTGGTTGTTAATTGTGGTGGTAGTTTCTAATTTGTTTTATTCTCAGTCTCAAAAATGAAAGAAAGCAACCCTGCAATTTTTTTCTAAAATCAATGAATTACTTTGATTTAAAACCATGATAATAGAGACTAGAATTCCAAGATTGCAGAGACAGGTC
This sequence comes from Pseudotsuga menziesii, assembly GCA_001517045.1. Classification (NCBI taxonomy): domain Eukaryota; kingdom Viridiplantae; phylum Streptophyta; class Pinopsida; order Pinales; family Pinaceae; genus Pseudotsuga; species Pseudotsuga menziesii. The sequence continues at coordinate 574,370 of LPNX010903129.1, read as the reverse complement.
TGAAATTTAAGACTTTGCATCAAGTTACATGGTTACATTCTTAGAATGAGATTTGATCTCCAGGATCTGTTTGGGTAATGCACTCACGAATATGTATGCAAATGTGGGATTTTAGAGGGTGCATGCAAACTATTTGACAGAATGACTGAAAGAGATGTGGTATGGTAGAGTGTGATTATTATAGGCTATTCATACAGAGGCAGTGTGACGAGGCCTTGAATCTCTTTCATCGAATGCAAGTAGAAAGTGCTCAGCCTAACCCGATTACAATTGATGCGATGATATCAGGGTATGTCCTTAAAGGTATTGCTGACGAGGCTTTGAAATTATTTCTTCAAATGCAACTGGCTGGCACAAAGACCTGGCATACTTCATTGATCTTGCTAATATTCTCACCATCAATATTTCCAGCCATGGGATGGGAGATAGATAGGTGGCCCACATTTTTTCATGATAGTGTAGTCAACACATATGAGGGTGCAAATAATGACCAAAGTATGCCATCCATTGATAGTGGCTTTCAGGATTTCATGGGATTTGGCAATTCCATGATCTCAAATCTTTAGGAGTTTGAGAAAGTTGCTATAGAACTAGGTGATAGTATTGATCAGTATGATTCACATGTTATGTCTTTGGAATATCCAGTATCTCCTTCAAACACTGGGTCGGAAAAAAGGAAAAGGGTAAAAAGTGTATATAACAGGGTGGCTAGAGTTCCAAGTTTATCAATTGGCCCTAGCATATTCAATAGTTGTGGTAAGATTGGTGAGAAAAGTGTGAAGGAGGTTAGGTTTTCTATGAAAAGTAATCTTATATGGAAGCCTCGTAGTCCCCTAACACCCCATATCTCATGTGCCACTCCGATTGGTAGTGCACTGAAGAAGGGAGTACTTCTGGGTCCAATCTACATCATGAAAGAGTCATATAGTCTCAAAATGTCAAGCGGAAATCCCTTTCTGCTTGGAAGACCCAGAAAATATTGAAAAGTATTTCACCTAATGCCAAGCTGATCATAGACGGAGATCAAATGTTTTGCAACATAATTTATGCAGAAATTGCTTATACATAGGTAATGTCAGTTCTACATATGTTCATATAAAATAAAGTTCATATTCATAACATCGGTGAATTTTTAAGTAGATTTCTAGCTTGTATTGTTTCTTGTTTTAGGTATGGTTCTTGATTAATTCCTATTATTATGATGAATTCTCCATACAAAAACATTTGATATAAAAAAATGGGGTTCATACTCATAAATATTTTGAGAGGTGAGATTTCAATGTTTTCTAGGACTCATGACCCTGTTTTTAGAGCAAAAAGATTATGGACAACAATAACAACAATTTAATTATTTAAATTTTGGAAGATCTAAAGTCCTAATTTTATACCTCCAAAACAAAATTGTGAAAAGTTTTCAATATCTTTTGTCATGCAACACGTTGCATGACAAACGTTTTTGAATTCTAAGATCAAAGTTATTAAATTTTCTTTGCTAGGATATAATTTGATAAAACATTAGAGAATTCCACTACCTCTTGTGATTTATGATTTCATTTTTGAAGTATTTCTCAATTATTATCAGGTTAATAAAATAGTCTTTGCCTTGCTATAATGCAAGAAGGAAGATGTTTGGGTAGGCCACCTACTGCCAGTATATTCTTTACCTATGGAGCATATTGGTGGAGCGTGGAAATAAGCAATGAGGGTGGCAGTTGCAACAACACAAGAAGCATTTCCAGGAGCATAGGTCCTTGTACATCTTGATATGATGTAAGCATCACTCTTTTATTTTCCTTATCTATTGTTGATGACCAAGAAACAAGAAAAATAAAATTTAACATAATTTCTCCTAAGAAACTTATAAAAATAATGAAGTTGATTCCATATTTGTTCTTATTGGGTAAATTTGACATATTGAGTTCTTAGCAAACTGTTTTAATAGTTGTTTACAGAGTTAGAACATAGTGAAGTCCCTTTCTAAATTTTCATCAATTCTGATATTATATATTTCCCAAGTTGTTTATAAGACCACTAAAAAAAAATTCATCAATCTAATGGCAAGCCCTGTTGAAGGTAGTGCCCTCACAAATATGAATTCTGACCCACAATATCTATTGCAATCGGTTGAATAATTTGGTCAAACACTTTGGTTCCCCTTGACTGTTATTAACTGTCAATTCTCAGATTACCTTAAACTTAATTTCCCTTATTTGACAAATATCTTTTGAAAATTTGAAATTTTAATGACTATATCGCCAATGACAATGAAATCACGTTTTTTGCTCATTTGCTGCGAAGAGAAATTGCTCGATCAAGTCGGGAATTTCAGTCATGGGTTGGAAAATTTCACCTCATAGCGCGTGGGGATCGACCTGCATCTCCTTAGGGGTCGATTTCACTGATTTTTCATAAAGGGACTTTCACAGATGAGGTTGTGTTGCATTCTGGTCAGGACGAATGTTTAGGTATTTTCTCAATCTTCTGCAACAATATTTTGTTCAGCTTATTTTCCCTGTAAACTCCATCCCTGTAAACTTCACACCTGGTAGATTAATGTTGGTTCCTCCATCATTTACTGTTGAATTTTGGCATTAGCATATAACCTCAAAATTTGCAGATAAACTTAAACAAATAATAAGTGCAGTAAAAAATACATTCATCACACCAACACAATGAACACAAGATTTTTCACCGGGGAAACCTTCAAAGGATAAAAACCCCAAAAGCATTAGTAGCTCATCTTGTGAATGAGATGAGTTTTGTGAGAATGGAAATAATGAGCTGATCTTCATCCTTCTCCACTTAGCATTGCTTCAATTGATATATCAGGTTCTTGAACTTTGTGAAGAATTCATTCAGTGATTCGAAGTTGGATGGATTAAGAGTGATCAGATCATTTTCTAGCTGATGGATCCTCATCTCATCCTGCTTATCAAATAAGGAGGCAAGCTTGTCCCAAACCTCCTTGGGAGTCTTCAATCCTTGGATGTGGAATTGAAGATCTCTAGATACTGAGGAGAGCAAGTGTCCATGGGCTTCATCAAGCCTGTTCTAGTACTTTTCTTTGCCATTATCTAAAGCTGGCACTACCTCTGTTTATTCTATGAGTCTGAAGAGCTGCTTGGTGCAGAGCATTACAACCATGTCTTCCTTCCACTAGTGATAGTTGAAGGGAGTGAGAGGCTCTATTGGATGAGCCATTTTGAATGCAGTAAGAAGGACTGAGCTGCTGTAGTGAATGCAGTGAGAAGAAAGGGCTGCTTGAATGCTGTAAGAAAAGTTGATAACCTGTCACACATTCAAACATACAAAGTAAGGTCAAGAGTCTGCACTTTTGGAATTTCCTTCACACCCAGCATAGTTGATCAAGCAATCTTGATCAACAATTTCCTAACTTGGGAAATTAAGTGGTAAATTCTCCGCTTCTGGTGTAGTACTGGAAGGAGAAATTTACTCAAAAAAAATGATCTAGCTGGAGATATGTGGAGGAGAGCTGTTTTGTTTGTCGAGGCTCTGATACCATATTAAATTGAGCACATAGATCTGTGGACAAACACACAACTCACAAAATAGATCACACAATTTACTCATCAATTGAAGAATGAAACAGTGCAAAAATGGCTTGCAACTGTGAATGCTTTCATTAATAAAAAAAAGTAATCAGATAATAATTACAATGAAGTACAATGGCTTTAATAGCCACATGAAATTTGAATCCACATGAAGAAATTCGAATTGATAGACTCTACTTGACTGTAGGTAACTAAGACCTTGTCTAAATCACTATCAGAGGACTCAATAGTTAACTGACCTTTTCTAAACCATAACCGGAGTTCATCGGAGTTCTAAAACACAACTCAAGTGTTACATTCAATGTTAACTAAGGCTAACTAACTGTGGTAGGTGAGAAATGTGCCCCTCCTGAGTGCAGCCATGTAAACCTAGCGCTAACTAAATGTAGAGGACTAGAACTGAATGTAACTGACTCCTAACTTAGCTTGACTAGTCATCAACTGAACTAAACTGACCTTGGTTGGTTTCGGCACTCCCAGTGGCTCCTAAATTGTAGGGATTGGTATAGGAGGCTCCTAAACTGATGCAATCAAGTGCAATCAGTGGTAGTAGGCCTTAATTAGTGTTCCCCACACTTTAGTAACTGAAACATGTGCCCCAATTAGGCTAAGTGGACCCAATGTTGCTAATGACTAAAAATAGACTGGATGGACTCCCGATTTAGACATGACTCCTGATTTAGACATATGACCAAATTGGACAAGGGAGGATTAATAATCCTAGCACAGGTCTTCCCGCAAAATGATCAGTGTCTACCCGAAAATTTTCTGCCTGCTCGTAGCACACGTGACTGCTGCTCAGCCTGCCCGAGGTAAATCCATGGCTGCCCAGACTTGGGTCTGGATTAGATCTCGGACTCGGCTGTCTGATTTGAAGGCTGACAGGTAGTGAGGGTTACTGCCCGAACCCTCAAGAATATGTTTGTAGGGCAGCCTGATGCTGCCGAAGGCTTACGGCTGCCTTTCCAAGACCTCTAGGGCTAGCTGTGAATGAGGAAGGCTGTCGGCAGTGAAGTGGATCAGCCCAAGAAAATTTGCAGGTAGCTAGTTGATAGAGGTAGCCTACCCGTGGAGGATGAAGGAACCTTTCCCTTGAACAGTTAAGGAATCCATAGCATAGATCTGGAGGTGACGTGGGGTTTTGCAGAAAACCCTAACTCATAATTGCAGCTGCTGTAGATGCTGCTTGGAAGAAGGAGGTCAGCCGTGAAGGGAGAATGAGGTAAGGTAAAACCATTAACTCACAAAAATGAAGAACCTTTGCAGCTGTAGAAACCCTAGAGGTTTACAGAATAAGTGTGAATGCCCTAGCTAGACTTATCCATGCTAGGGCTTCACATCCAACTTCTTCTTCTTCAGTCACCTGTACAATCTTTTGTTGGAGTAGTTGTATCTGTGAGAGAAAGTGTGTGATAATGAGAAGATTTGATCTTCTTTTATAGCCTTGAATCACCTGTAAGTGAACCAAAATTAGAAAAGATAAAATAATAATATTTTAATCTTTTCCTAATTTCACTTTTACCTTCTTACCAAAATAGTCTTTTATTTATTTTTGACTTTTACCAAAAGTCCTTATTTATTTTGACTTTCACCTGTGGCCCTTTTCCTAAAATCCAAAAATACTTATGTATTTTTATTTTCACTTGTGGTCCTTTTCAAGTGCCCTTGTGGTCCTTTTCCTGTGGTCAAAAAGTACTTATGTATTTTTGACTTTTGACTTTATCCTTTTTTCAAGTACCCCTGTGGTCCTTTTAATTCCAAAAGTACATCATCATAAACCAAGAGAGTTACTAATGCTTTTATCTCACACTCTGTGTGACACCTAGATCTGGTGCTAGGGTAACTTAACCAAGGGTAGCTAATCCTTGGAGAAGCACACCAAGCCCATAGATCAAGGGTCAAAGTGCCACACATGCCCAAACCCAGTCTAGGGCTTACAGTGTCTTCATTCTCCAATAGAATGGCTACTTAGAACTAAGCTGAGTCCAGCAGTCCTAGATTGGTCTACATCGTGGTCCTGGACCAGATGTCTACTCAACACAAGGTTGAGTCTACCTAGGGTAGAGTTGGGTCTATATCATGGTCCCAGACTAGATATCTAACCTTCAACAGAATGGTCACTCAAGACTGGGTTAAGTCTTCATCGTGGTCCCGAACCAGGTGGTCCCATTCTCCTAAGAGAAGGGCTCTCGATGCTACTCAGAAAAATCAGCACTCCCTCTTAGCGAAAGAGGCATTCTTTTCCATACCAAGCTTGTCACGAAAGTGCATGAACTTTGATGTTGTCAGAGGCTTGGTCAAGATATCTACAATCTGTTCATCTGTATGAATGTACTGCAACTTCAGAGCACCTCTCTGCACTAGGTATCTGATGAAATGATACCTCATTTCAATGTGCTTCAATCTAACATGAAACACTGGGTTCTACAAAAGCTTTATGCAACTCTGATTATCGCACTAGATGATCATTGAGTCAATATTTACCCTGAACAGATCAGATATCAAATTTCTGAGCCAACCTACTTCCTTGCAGGCATCTCTTGCAGAAATATACTCTGCCTCAGCTGTACTCTGAGCTATGGAATCCTGCTTCCTGCTGGCCCAAGAGATCATTGCTGATCCCATACTAAAGCAATGACCAGAGGTACTTTTCTTGTCAATTGTACTGCTAGTCCAATATGAATTAGTATATCCACTGCTGGAAGTAACCCTGAGACCATAAGCATTCTCTATGTCTGGTCTCGTATGCACAAGGTGCATCCAGGATCCAAAAGGCTGTCTATATAGAGTAGAGTCTATACTCTATGAACTGGCAGCTGAGTCACCCAACTTTGTTAAGTTGATGGTCATGGGTACGCCCATAGACTTGCAATCCTGCATCTCAAATATTTGTAAGATGTCTCTTGCATACTTTCCTTGTGTCAGGAAGAAATTTCCTGGCTTTTTTCAGTCTTCTAAGCCAAGGAAGTAAAGCACTAATTCAAGATCTTTCATCTTGAATTCATAGGTAAGCTCCCTCTTACACTGTTCTATCAATTGTTCAGTACCTGTAAGGAACAAGTTATCTGCAATTATCAAGACAACCTCAAAGTACAAGTTATACTTGGCTATAATTTTGGAAAACCCCAAGCCATGGAGCAATCCATCCATCCTCGCATACCAACTTCTTGGAGCATACAAGGCTTTCTTCACAAAGCCTTCAGGTTGTTCAACATAAGTTTGCACCTCAACCTTGGCATTGAGGAGAACTGTCTTTACATTTGTCTGATGTAACTTCCATTCAAATAATGCAACAAGTGAAATGATGGTTCCAAAAGGTAGTATACCTATCAATAGGAGCAATTGTCATTGCTGAATTTCCTGTTGGTCTAAGAACAACTTCCCACACATCATTCTTCATGATTGAACTGTACTCTTCAATCCTAGCATCAACCCATACCTGTTGACTTGTTGCTTCTTTGCATGAAGGAGGTTATGTACTGTCAAGTTGACCCATAAGGCCCGAGTACTTCTGTAGTCTTTCTCTAGAAATCTTAAGAGGAGCTTTATGCTTCTCGCCTTCTTGTACCATTTCTTGATACCAAGTTGATCTCCTTTTGTATGGAGGAACTTTAAGTAGTTCTTCGGATGGATTTTTAGTGTTCTTAGAAACATCTATAATTTGATCCTCAAATTTCTCTTCCTCCCTCTGAGTTTCTGAAACTGGAAACTCTAGTGGAGGTACTTCATCTTCTTTTGAAAGCTCTTGTGTTTGATGCACAACTTTATCATGTATGACCACATCTCTGCTGACTATCTTCTGTTAACCTGTAAGTGTTGTGCAGTGAAGGTGTTCAAATATTTTATGCCACAACTCGCATGGATCAATTGCATGGGTGGGATCCTTGGAAACCTTGTAAAGGCCTCCCTCTTGAACCACAATCTATATCACTGAGCTTAGGTCTTCATCATTTTCCCATAAAAGGACTTTCTTATCGATAAAGAGGAATTTGAGGCCCTTGTCCTCTAAGCTAGCAAGAGATAGAAGATTCTTCTTTAAACCAAAAACATATAAGAAATTATCGATATGAAGAGCTATACCTGAGTTAAGTTGAAGTGAAGTTGAGCCAACTCCTTCAATCTTGTAAATGGAGTCATCTCCAAGTTCTACCTTAGTGGTGAACTTATTCTTTCTGTGACTAGTGAGTGTACCATGGTTACCTGTCATGTGCCTGGAGGCACCACTTCCCACCAACCAAGAAGTGGAGCAAGCTGAGAAAGAACCATTTAGAATAGAAATGAAATAGTACTCTCTTGTAGGCTCATCAAATTTATTAGCCTTGGTGTTCTTCTTCTTCTTTGGTTCTTCGTCTTCTTCTTCCTCTGCTTCTGCAGTAGATGCTTGAAACCTTCTCTTGGGTTTCTTCTTGTTCTTCCTGCAGTCTCTAGCATAATGTCCAAACTTGTGACAAGTATAACATTCAATCTTAGACATGTTAGAAAACTTACCCTAAGGTTTATTCCCTTTATTTTTCTGAGGAAAAGGTTTCTTGAACCTTTTGGTATTTGCTGCAAGTGCAAGGTTATCTTGCTTGATTACCTTGTCAGTGTTCCTTCCTTCTTCTTGTATGTAATCATGCCAAATCCTTTCAAAGTTTGGCTGATTTTCTTGTCCACAGATGGATGCCATGAAGGTTTCCCAAGACCTTGGGAGACCATCAACCACTGTTTGTACAAGATCATCATCGTCAATAGTAACACCAATCTTACCTGTTTGATCTTGGTGAAGAAGGAACCAACAATTTCATCTTTGTTCAACTTCAAAGTTCGTAACCTCTTCTTCAAGACTCTCTTTTGACTAGGAGTCTTCTTTTCATAGAGGTTTACAAACGTATCATAACATTCTTTAGCAGTCTTCAAGGATGTGATGTTAGGCATCAATTCTTCTCTGATAGAATCATAAATGACTCTTCTAGCCTTAACTTGATTCCTCTTGTAGGCAAGCCTACCAGCATTTGTAGTTGGCTCTTCCATGACATTAACAACAATGTTATCCAATTCATTCTCATCTAGAATGGTTGTCAACCTGGCCTTCTAGGAATTGAAGTTTTCTGAACCATAGAGCTTTCCTTTCGGTTTAAACCCATTGATGGCCATCTCTGTCAGTTGTCCAAAATGTTAGATCTGCAAATCTTATTCCAAGATCTAGTGAAAAACAACAGTAGTGTCCCTTTACTGTGTTTTCACATGCTAAGCTCTGATACCATGTTGAATTTTGGCATTAGCATATAACTTTAAAATTTGCAGATAAACTTAAACAAATAATAAGTGTGGTAAAAAACACATTCATCACATCAACACAATGTACACAAGATTTTTCATTGGGGAAACCTTCAAAGGATAAAAACCCCAAAAGCATTAGTAGATCATCTCATGAATGAGATGACTTTGGAAATTCTTCAAAAAGTTCCTCAAACCCAAATCTGGGTTTTTCCACAGTTACAAAAATTCTTCAGTAAAGTTCAGAGTAAGGGTTTCAAAACCCTAGGTACTCTTTCTCAGATCTGCCCATAATTAGTCAAACACTGTCAACATAAATTATCATATATGTTTTGGACAAGTTAGGGCTTATACAGGAACAAAAGCCAAACTGCCCAAAAAACACACAGGCTGCCCGAAAATCAGCTTTTAATTGCCCAAATTTTATCAGATTTGACCAAGGTGAAATTAGGGCTTCCTCAGAATTTATAGAGACTGTCCAAAACAATCTGTCGCAAAAAAAAAAAAAAATCTCAGATCTGCCCACAAACGAAATTAGGGCCTGCCCAAATTAAAAAACAAGCTGCCCGAATTTTCTAGTCACTGCCCATGATTGTTCCTCTTCCCTAGGTCTACCTGAAAATTTTTTGCCTGCCCGTAGCCCATGTGACTGCTGCTCAGCTTGCCCGAGGTAAATCCGTGGTTCCCAGACTTGGGTTTGGATTAGATCTGGGCCTCAACTATCTGATCTGAAGGCTAACAGGCAGTGAGGGTTACATCCCGAACCCTCAGGAAGATGCCCGTAGGGAAGCCTGATGCTGCCGAAGGTTTAGGGATGCCTTTCCAAGCCCTCCGGGGCTGGCTGTGAATGAGGAAGGCTTCCGGCAGTGAACTGGACCAGCCCGAGAAAATTTGCAGGAAACTGGTTGACAGAGGTTTCCTACTTATGGAGGATGAAGGAACCCTGCCTTTGAATAGTTAGGGCATCTGTAGCAGAGATCTGGAGGTGACGTGGGGTTTTGCAGAAAACCCTAACTCATAATTGCAGCTGCTATAGATGCTGCCTAGAAGAAGAAGGAGGTCAGCTATGAAGGGAGAATGAGGTAAGGTAAAACCATTAACTCACAAAAATGTAGAACCTTTGCAGTTGTAGAAACCCTAGCTTAGCTAGACTTATGCATGCTAGGGCATCACATCCAACTTCTTCTTCTTCAATAACCTGTACAATATTTTGTTGGAGTAGTTGTACCTATGAGAGCAAGTGTGTGATAATGAGAAGACTTGATCTTATTTTATAGCCTTGAGTCACCTATAAGTGAACCAAAATTAGAAAAGATAAAATAATAATATTTTAATCTTTTCCTAATTTTACTTTTACCTTCTTACCAAAAGGGTCTTCTATTTATTTTTTACTTTTACCAAAATTCCTTATTTATTTTGACTTTCACCTGTGGTCCTTTTCCTGAGATCCAAAAATACTTATGTATTTTTATTTTCACCTGTGTTCCTTTTCAAGTGCCCCTGTGGTAAAAACGTACTTATGTATTTTTGACTTTTTACTTTAGCCTTTTTTCAAGTGACCCTGTGGTCCTTTTAATTCCAAAAGTACATCATCATAAACCAAGAGAGTTACTAATGCTTTTATCTCACACTCTGTGTGAGACCTATATCTGGTACTAGGGTAACTTAACCAAGGGTAGCTAATCCTTAGAGAAGCACACCAAGCCCATAGATCAAGGGTCAGAGTGCCACACATGCCCAGACCTAGTCTAGGGCTTACAGTGTCTTCATTCTCCAAGAGAATGGCTACTCAAAACTAAGCTGATTCTACCAGTCCTAGACTGGTCTACATCGTGGTCCCGGACCAGATGTCCACTCAACACAAGGTTGAGTCTACCCAGGGCAGAGCTGGGTCTATATCATGGTCCCAAACCAGATATATTCCATTCAACAAAATGGTCACTCAACATTGGGTTGAGTCTTCACCGTGATCCCGAACCAGGTGGTCCCATTCTCCAAGGGTCCCATTCTCCTAAGAGAAGGGCTCTTGATGCTGTTCAGAAAAATCAACATTTACTACCCACTTCAGATTGGATGTGATATGCAACCCACTGTAGCTCAAAAAATATTTAGATATTGAACAACCAACAGTGTTCATTCAGATTGAGGTAGTGCTATCTTCCACGCATCCACCAAAAATCCAATCGCTGACCATGTTGTCACCTTCTTGTCGCATCATGCAAGAGGAAAAGTGGGTGTTGTCGCATCATGCAAGAAGAAATAACGAATTCGCCCTTTGAAATTTGCTGCAAATATTCCATTTTCCCCTGATTTCCTGTTAAATTTCTCATGAACCCTTCAATTGCCACCGATTTCCAGTTGTAGAGGTTTTTATCAGCTAGATCGCCCCCTATTTCCATTAGTAAAGGTTTTTAGCAACTAGATCGCCTCGGATTTCTAGCAGTAGAGGTTCATAGTAGCTAGATTGCCCCCGATTTCCAGCAGTAAAGGTTCATAGCAGCATGTACACTGTAAATCAAAGGTACGGTTGCAAGATGGAATGCTTGACAACTCCTCTGTTCACTAATGTCTTTCTTCCATTTGTAGATTTGGTACCTACTTGCTCGAAAAAAGAATATTTTTTAGCATAATTACTACAAAATCCAATAATTTCACCAACATGTCACTGACAGGTCCCTTTGCATCAATGGCTAATCCTGTTACAATTGTACTAAGCATGTTCAATATAACTACTATAACACCATACATGGTAGGTAAACTAAAAATGATAAAAACGTTGACTGTGTAGTACTCTGTGTCAAAACAAATAACAAGACCAGCTCATAGACCAATAGAAACCTAGATGAAAAGCTCGAATGCTTTAGAACCTTTAACTTTACAATCTAAACCTTGAACTGTAGATACAAATACTGAGCATGCAAAATCCACAACCTTTAAATTTCACCTAGCCTAGACCACCTCGAGCTCAGGATTATCCTTGAAATGGGGAATAGTCTAACTCAGGAAATCAAAGCTTGGTTGGAAGTCTGCATAAAAATTGCAACAAATCGGTCATCTTTTATATAATAATTATTATAGGGTTGAGGGTTATTTAGGTGATAAAGTGGACAATTTACAAGTCAAGGAACAATTCCAATAGAAAGATGGACTTTGAAATCAGGGGTAGAGCATAAAAAACCCCTCCAAAACACATCCTAAAACTAGATTCAAGCCTAAAACTTACTATGCTTCCTTACAGAACAAAGAGGATCATGCACTGGAGTGGCTTGTTCTCGTCAAGATCTTCCTTTTACACAACTAAGGCTGTTGTACAAGGTAGCAGAATGACCCTGTCCAAGGACATATGGTAGCAAATAGGTGGCTATATAAACATCAATCTTATTCTAGTTCAAACCCAATCCAATTTGTCCAATGGGTCACTTTGAATTAAATCTCTGTAGATGTGCCATTAGATGTATTTGTGTTTTTGTCTGTCTCTTTTTTGTCACAAAAGAACGACAGCTATGGATGCCCTTCAAAAGGAAAAAATATTTTCTGTCTAGTTGAAAAGAGAGAGTTCAACCACATTACTCAAGGTGGGGGGTTTGTCAAGGTAGTAAGGGATTAGTTGTCTAAGTGGGCACATCATCTTGACCTGAATGGAGTTCAAATGACTTTTTGAGAACACAATTACTAACCTATGGGACTTAATTAATCAGATTAGTGTCCTTAAATATACCTGTTTAGCAAGATAAATTTCATTAGTAGTGGTGCAACAATCACTGTCTATGTGGTTTGTTAGGTCACATTTTTTCATTTCAGACAAAAGAAAATTCAAAACTGTTTTCAATAGTTATTGAACGACCAAACCTTTTGTGTCATTTCTAAGATTGACAAAAGCTAAGGGAGAACTTCCTCTTCCAGTTACTCTAATATAATTCCATTTGGCTTTGTCACTAGCCATTTTTTTCCTTTTTACTTCCTTTCAAAGATACATGAATGCCTTTTGAATGAGCAAACCTATTTTGGCATGGTTTATATGAACCTGTCTAAGGTGAGTCCAACATCTGGTCAATTCAAGTTAATTTTAACTAAATCTTGCAACTATTTTTGCTCATGCATTAAGAACACTATTCACGAGTCTCCTTGGGTGGCCATTGTGTTTAGCATTGCTTTAATGGAAAATTGGTTAACAATTTGTAAATTTTTTAGTTGGCTCTTATATATGTATAATGTTGGTCAACTCTCTCACGCAATTTTGGAATATTTTATATACTTGGAAGTAACAAGCTGAGAGTCCCGAATATATTTGGTATACTCCCGTATTTATCATATCATATGAGAAATTAAGGAGCTTGTTTACATTCTTCCCAGTCACTTTATTTGTGATATCTCTATCAGAACACCCACAAGCCTCTTATTCAGTAAGTATATGGAAAGCAATCTCCTGATAATGAATAGAATATAACTTCCATGGTTCAAATTTCCAAGGCATGATTGCTATTTCCCACAAACAGTTTTTAGAAAATTTATGGGCTTCACATCTCTGCTTTGGACAGACCTATGCCAGTGGGAGTGAAAGCAAAGCAGGAGAGGGAAATGCCAATGTTCAAAATCTTCCAGGAACGTTTTTTTATATTATTATATTTTAATATATTTTGATGCATACATATTCTAGAGAAGCATGCAAAATGTCAATTAGTTTCAGAAAACACGAGAAAATATCTTTAAGTACTGGATTAATGGTGATTATTAAAGCGTAACCGTTTAGTACACATATAACATCAATCATCTATCTGTTATAATAATTTTATCAAATGATAAACCACAACATCAACTTTTCATGTTTCAACAGATATTAACAAATTGTAATAGATAACCATCAACCACAAAATGAAACAGAACATCATATTCGTGACCAAAGAGTTGTACTATGCAGTCAATATTTCAAAGGTAGGTTCAAAGTTCAAGTTCAAACTTTACTGTCATATAATGTTTACAAAATAGGCCATAATAAAGACAAAGTACTTTTACATTCTAGGGTGTAAATGAGGGAGAAGGAGGAATGGGTAAGAATTGGAGAAGAGAACATTCAACATAGAAAATATACAAGTTTACAACACATGGAAATAAAAACAAGCAAGAATGGGCTTAGAGCCTATTTATTTAGCTATCCAATGGTGGTTGTATGTAACTATGACAGCCTTTAATCTCCCTTCCAAGCTTTCACAAATCTATTCCTCAACAGCTAGCAAGAAGCCCACACAAAAACCATTGTTGATTGATGTTCTTTCTGTCGGTTCTCTAGATCAACATAATATTTTGGAATGCTTCTGCCAATGTCACTTACTCTTGTAACCTATTGCACATTGTGCACTGTCATGTTAGTATTGTTCTGTTTTGGATAGTTTCTTAAAAGGCGTCATTCACCACATCCCCAATAATTCAAGGGACATTTAACTTACTCATTTGACCTTTTACTCATGAAACTATGAGGATTTGTTGGATGATTTTTGTAATTGTTCACTCGATACGCTATCTTCATGCCCCTGAAAGGTGCTAGTTTGAAACCTTTCTTACATTGGTTGAATATATCATGTTTCTTTTCCTTCCAAGCTCTTGGAGTTAAAACTATCTACTTGTACTTTTAATAGCTTAATATGGCTTTCTACAATGTTTCTTCAAGAGTCTTGGGGTTGTCAACTTCAATTATATCCTTATACGGCAATGGTAAACAACTAAAAAAAAACTGAATTTTTACCTTGTCATCCTCAATGTACGATACATACCACAATAATTCCAAGGGCTTGTTGATGAGCTCTTCCATGGAGATTTGTCCTAATTTTAATTCATAGAACCCTTTTGTCTTTTTTTCAAATTAACTTTCAAACATGTACTATTTCTTGAAATACTATTTCTTGAAATCCTTCCACTCTATATTTTTTCATTTTAGTCCCTTAACAAGTTTTAAGTCCTACCACAATATATTAGCTTTTCCATTCAGGTTGTATATGTCCATGTGGGATTTCATATTATTGGAGTAATCGTAAACATTAAAATATTTCAACGTCCCCAGGAGCCAAGCCTCTGCTTCAGCTCAAGTCTTAGTCTCCCCATTAAAGGTTGGGGGTTTAATATTCCTGAAATCCCCCACAAACTGAACCTGGTACTTTCTTTTCTTCTTTGACGAGTTGTTTCGATTCTCATCATTACTAGATTTTGTACTTTTAGCTTTCTATTTATTTGCAAAATTTTCAATCTTGTTGGTACTTTATTATGAAGTTAATGGTAGTTGAAAATTTTGTGGTGTCCTACTAGTCTTCCACTTCTTAATTTCAAAAATATTGCGCATTAACACCTCATTTTATTCGTTCTACTCTTGTGCTTTCATTGACTTTCTGTTATTTACCTTATATATTTTCATTTTAGCTATCTACCTTATAGCTTTTCAATTTAGCCATATGAATTCTCAGCTTTAGGTGTGCAGAAATTGTTTTTCTCCTACAAAATATGTACATTTCCCATATGGCATGAATTATCTGCTCCCTGCTTTTGTTTATATATAAATATGTTATATATATTCTCATTTTTTCTATTTATGCAAAATATAGTTTTTAAGTAGTTAGTTTCTATGTTTTATGTTATTCTGGGGATTGTCTTCATTGACAGTTGTTTAGTGCAAGGAAATACATTTCTGAGTATGGATTTTTCCTCACTATTATACTGCAGGGAAGAAAGATACTTCAGCCAGAAAAATGGTGAGCGGATTTTGACAGTGAGGGAAGGCCTGTGGGGTTCCAGAAGGCTCTCAAGACAATTATTTTTGTGGTTAGTTTTCTTCCTTAGTTGTAAAGATTTTCAGGACCTTAATCCCTTACATGTGCTTTTACTGTTGCTTGTTGATATATATTACTGGACACTTTTTATTGTATATCTCACAATTCACTGATGTTGCTATTGTTAATTGGTTTACATAAAAAATTTAGACCTCGCTAACATTAGAAACACACATAGTTCTAGCTTTTCAAGTTAGCTAGGATTGATTTTATGACTAGCATATTGTATCTGTCATGTGTTTGTTCCAATTATATGGATGAGTTTGCAATGCTCTTTTCCCTGTGAAGGATTTTTCCATATCAGCATTTTTTCTATCACTTCGTTGGAGTTTTGAGTATTTTTGTTTTATAAAATTTGGGTCAAGAGGTTTCTAATTATTTCACGTAAAATCTGGGCCTTTACCAATTGAGTTTGAAAGGGATTTTCAATCTACTTTGGCACCCTTTCTAAGCATGTTTTTAATTTTGAGAGCATTTGAAACTTTGCAGATGGTGTACTTTTGGTCAGTAAATGTTATTGGATTTACACACACAAGATTATAGACAAGATTGCTCAAAAGAATAAGACAGATTAGATTTCTTCTTTATTTGATGATGCATTGTCTAATTACATTGTAGGAGGAGAGGATTACGTTATGTAACTCCCAAATGCCTAATCTTTAAATGACTATAGTCGTAATTCATGATTACATCACTCTATTATAAGGCCTCTATCCAAGCCTTTATTACATGTCTAAAGTATGCCTAAGTCCTAATTATGACCATTATATCTAACACCTTCCTGTAACGGTCACATCACATAAATTTGCTCTCTCAAAACAAAGATAGTCTTTGGATGAGCAAGATGTCTGCACCTTATTCCAAAATATCAAAGTTTCAACATCTTGGCACTTCAAGATATAAAAGTTTTGTGTTTGCTTCTTTGAGGAAGCACCATTTTACTTCATTTCCTTCTCTTCACCCTCCTTAAGTGTCTTTCTCTCTTCATGACAATGAACAGATAAAGCATAATGAATCTGCTAACTGCCAACTTTTTTTACCATCCATTAGCTGAAACAAACCCTGATCTTTGACACTTATAAATCATCTTCTTGCACTTCTTGTCAGCAATTAAAATTTGATTATTACTGAAGTAAAACATTGAACTGTGGGCTATGATTCATTATCCAACTAACATAAAATAATTTTTTCTGTGAACCAAGGACATCGTCATAAATAGAAAAATCTTGCTTCTCATCTGAACTTGCCCACTTCTCAACTCTGCATTTTCTTCACCACTAGAATACAGAATTAGAGTCGGATTTGTCCTCAACAAAGTTGATGTACCAATATTTCTGATTAGTAAAATGTTGTTAGAAAATTGAATCAATTTACCAGTCTATTTTGTTCCCAATGACTCCTTTATTGATTTTTACAAACACATAAAATTCTTCTTCATCTTTAATTCAACTACATTGGCTTATTTCTTCCCAGACTGATAAACTAATGTTAGGAAGAATTCCCATAGCTGTGCTTTTTGTCCACCACTATTCCAACAGATCTTGGTCTTATTTCCTAGCTTGCTGCAATAAAAACACTTATACCTTTCCTTTGTTTCTGAGTATCTGAATGAACACTCTTTCTGCTATCTTTATGCTTGTCGTTTCCTTTGAACTGTGCTTTTAAGGCCACTTCTGATTTCCATTCACACTTCTGCTACCGAACTGCTTCTTCCACCTATTAATCAACACTCAAATGTCAGATCAACATCTCTAGAAGTTATATTTAAGGTTTCAACAAATTCTTCATATGAAGGTTATAGGCTTTTCAATGTGATTATTAATCCATATCTTCTTTTTTCGTTTCTCTATCAATTGCTTTCAAGTTTTCTAAATTCTTGGATTTTGAAGAAGTGATCTTGAAGAGATTCTTTTTCCTCAATCTTGATTGAAAACAAGAAATTCTTTATGAAAAAATATTTACATATATATGATGTTTCACACATGTTTAAACTTTAATGCCCCCAAATTTTGAAAGCATCATCACTATCTTGCACTTAAGTGAACATATCATTGGTCAATGAGAGTTTGACCGACATCACAACCTCCTGGTTTATTGGATCATGCTTAGCATGGTTATCCTTATCTGTTGTATTTTGAAATTCCTTTCCCAAGAATTTTTTGTCTCAGCACTGTATTAAAAAAATCACAAGCATCCTCTGTTTCCACATAGTAAAAGTTTACCATGAAACCTCTGATTGCTTTCCAACATAATATGTATAGATGAGTTTTTCTTAAGAGTATAAAGTTAATGTTGCAAATTTGTTTTGTGGAATATATTTCCGAGGGTCCAGAAACAAACTTTTCATAAATATCTAGGAGATTATTGGCAAGCATAAATTTGGATGTGAGAAAATCGAAAAATATCGGAAACGTTGGCAACCTGAAAAACTCAGGAAACTGGAAATATTGGGAGAAATTGAAGATATTTAAAACACTATTAAAACACACCAAACAGATCTGATTTTACTACTTATTGGTAAGACTTGGTGATTGAAAACCTTACTGCTGTCACAATTTAAATAACAGCAACACACTCTAAATTTGACTATTCTGAAATTCCTCAGAGCAAAAACAACTTTTGTCGCACACACAATCACTTACTAATCAAGTTTCAGTAAATACTTCTGTTCTGAAAATCATTTTGTTCCTATAGGATCATCTCTAACTAAAAACACCAACTGCAAAATCGTAGGTACGTGTCACAAAGAAACATAAGCTTTCTATAGGGCATGTCATGTTTCCTAGCTTATTGTCATTTGTCCCAAAAACACCATTTAATTCTAGAGGGTGTGTCATGTTTCCTAGCTTATTGTCATTTGTCCCAAAAACACCATTTAATTCTAGAGGGCGTGTCATGTTTCCTAGCTTATTATCATTGATCATTGGTTGGCTTGCCCTAGTTTTTGCTAGGACACATGTCCCTTGCATGTTTGACACTCTAGCATCATGTTTGACATGTGAACATGCGACACGTAGTGCTAGGAAGACATGTCATGTTTCCTAGCTTATTATCATTTGTCATTGGTTGGCTTGCCTTAATATCTACCTGACAACCCTACCAAAAAAATATACTAAGTAAAAATAACAGACTGATAATACAATTTTGAATGATAGAGTATAGTATAAGCCATTGAAGAAGAGGAAAATGATTTAGGAAAAAATGATATCCAAAATTGTAGAGCTAGGGTTCATTTGAAATCTTAAACTTGTTGCACAATACCACCTAGCAGATTCAATGCCATCTAGTTTTCCTTCCTGAAATAAACTCGAGAAGCTAGGCTACGGTGAGAGCTGTTTTTTCAAAATCCCCTCAGTATTGTAACAAGACTTGCCTACCCTGCCAAAGTCATTCTCAGATCAAATTAATTTTATATAATTTTTTATTGTCTCTATATGTGATTACATCTCTGTGATGCAATTTACATGATCTGCCAAGAGATCATGGCACCTGTAGTCACTGGAATTGTGGTTAAATCTTATTGCATGTATGCAGCTAGTGTATGACTCTCATGGTGCATACTAAAAGGTATGAAAGCATGGGTAAATCTTGACCATGTTCTGCATTTTCTAGAATTTCTACTATTGATGGTAAACTTTGAAGTTTACAAAATCTACTTACTGTAATATCGATAGAGGCAAGTAGATATTCAGAGCTGCTGCGACCTGATATGCTACTAAATCGAGGAGTTTTCGTTGGGCCAACAGCTGTGATATTTTGTGGTGTAGCCTCATGATAAAAGTAAGCTCATCGAGGATCAACCACCACCTTGGTCTTGACCATGAAACTATTGTGTGAAGGATTGATGACCTGCTGCGAATTGGAGAGTGGAAGTATTGCCCAACCACTACGTGGAAATTCAAAGCTGTTGTCAACATGAAGGAGGTTTGCTAAACTGATTGGATGGAGTACTCTCAGTGGTAGTAAGCATGTGCTAAATTGTAGTCTTCACTCTTCGATTTGTATTAGTAATGTCTAGTTAGCATCATTTACTCTTTCTGAAGTGTGAAAAATTGATTGGAAAGAATTACAGTTTATGGAGTCATAAGATACCGACCATTATTGAATTTAGAGATCTTGAACAAACCATCTTAGGTAAAGAATACAGACCAACAAATTATTCAGAAAACTATGATAAAAGACATTAAGAGGCACTTATTCTTCTCAAACTGTCAGTGGTAGACACATTAGTTCCAGAAGTAAGAAATTCCATTGTAGCACCTGTATTGTGGACAAATCTCCAAAATAAGTATCAATCATTAGAAGTTGGGTGATCATTGTATTTTAAAAATATTTTGTTTTAACTTTTCCACCAAGTTGCAGGAAGGAGGATCAGTCTCTAAATATTTATTGCACTTGAAGGATCTTAATGATCATTTTTTTTCTATTAAGAAGCCGGTGGATGATGAGGATATGGTTGCTTTGTTGATGCGAAGTTTGTCGCCATCCTTTGATTCATTTGTTGAGTCCTTACATCTACTTGGGGAGAACCAACAACTTACATTTGAGAAATTATTAACACTTTTTTGTACAGAAGGAAAGGAGGCTAGATCAAATAGAAGCATCAACTCCATCCATTATAATGAGTGCATTTAGTGCACAGTTCAAAGGAAAAGACAAACAAAAAAACTGCTAGCAATGTATCAAAGAGAACAAACTCATATGTTATTACTGCAATAAGCCTGGACACTTCAAGAGATATTGCCAAAAAAAACAAATTGACTTGGCACGTGGTCAAATGAAATCAAGGCATGCAAATGTTGCTGAAAGAGGTGAAAAAGAAGCAGTGGGTGATTTTGCATTTGTGGCATTACATAATCAATCAACTAAGTCTATAGACTGGTATTCGACTCAAGTGCATCTCACACTACAAGTGTCACAGAAACTGGTATGTAAATTTCATTGAAGGTAAGAGTAATAGTGAATCTATTGCTTTGGGTGATGGTTGGACTCACTATGTTAGAGGATGTGAGGCTATTCATGTCATATTGAACAATAATTTAAGTTATACTTTCAAAAACATTCGATATGTTCCTAACATGAGCAAATATCATGTCTATTAGTGAGATAACTAGGAACCCTAATCTTTTTGTAAATTTTCAAGGAATCAAATATATGGTCACTTCTCTCGTGATAACAAGGTTACTGTAGTTTGTATTGGTGAAAAAGGGTTGTATAGACTGGTTGATCTAAAAACAACAAAGGCACATGCACCAGCTGTGGTAGAGAATACAAATGCACTCTGGCATGAAAGGTATGGACACTTAAGTTATCAATATTTATCTGTACTTAATAAGACTAATATGGTGGATGGTATTCCATCCATTTAGGATTGTTAGAGGTACGTGCAATATTGTTAGATATATGTGCATGCTGTCAGTTATGAAAACAACATTGACTTTCATTTGTTACTGACAATAAAACATGGCAAGCAAAAGGAGTTTTGGACCTAGTACATGTTGATTTGCATGGTCCAATGAAACCACCTACAATAGCTGGAGCTAAGTATTTCCTACTACTGGTTGATGACTATTCAAGGAAAATGAGGGTTTGTTTTATGAACAACAAGTCAAATTGTTGTTCAAAGTTTGTGACATGAAAAGATTTGGTAGAGAAACAAACAAGTAAACAACTCAATGCTTTAAGTTCTGATAATGGAGGTGAGTTTGTTTCAACTTAGTTCAAAGAATTTTGCAAAAGGGAAGGTATACATAGGCAGTATACCACTCCATACACTCCACATCAAAATGGATTCATGGAAAGGAGGAATAGGATAGTTGTGGAGATGGGAAAGCGCATGGTGCACAACCAGAATGTACCATAGCCATACTGGGAAAAAGTAGTGAATGTTGTGGTTTACATCCTTAACAAAACTCCTTGTAAAATTTTGTAGGATATCACTCCTGAGGATTCATGGTTAGGCATAAAACCCTTTGTAAGAGATTTTTGTATTTGTAGTTGTATTGCTTTTGCAAATATTCCCAAGGAAAAACATTCCTAATGAATAACTGGATGTCTCTATGAAAAAAATTGTGATTAATAGAGATGTTGTAGATGAGAAAATATCATTCTTCTGTGATAATGGTAAATCTATGGATAGTACTAAGTAGTGTATGGGAAATTGTTCCTCATTCAAGAGCAAGTTTTGGTGGTGAAATCAAACAGGACTCAGAGCCAGAAACATCAGAGGAGTCAAGTTCCGAGGGGTTTGGTGAAGAAGAGGGGGATTCTCAATCTTCACAACAGAGAGGGATTTTTGATCTTCACAGCAAGATCAGGAGGGCCAACAAAGGAAATGGAAGTGGTATTATACCATAATGGAAGGATATTGAGAAGATGAGTTTCCAAAGGCATTAGAAGGACATATTACACAATTGAGGCAACAAATTGTGCAAGGTAGTGAGCAGGTAAATTTTTCTCTAACTTCTATTGTTTTTATGCCAAGTATTTGAGCCTAGCATATTTGAAGAATCCAAAGGAAAACTTGAATCGGAGGCTGCCATGAAAGTGAAATATGATGCATAGATGAAAAACAAGACTTGGTTGTTGTCAACATTGCCTTTAGGGAAGAAAGCAATTGGTTGTAAATGGATTTTTAAAGTCAAATATAAATCACATGGTTCTTTGGACAAATACAAAGCTTGTCTTGTCACCAAAGGATATGCACAAGATGAAGCGGTGGACTGTGAAGAAACCTTTTCCACCACATCGAAAATGGTAACTTTTCGACTAGTTATCTCCATTTTTGCTCATTCTGGATGGAAGATGTACAGATGGATGTTAAAAGTGCCTTGATGTAACCATAGGGGTTTCATTTTTTTGGAAATAAACATCTGGTTTGTTGGTTGGTAAAGTCCTTGTATGGACTCAAGCAGGATCCTCAAGCTTGGTATTTCAAACTTGATCAATACCTTAGAGATCGTAGAATTAGAAAAACCTATTATGAACCCACTTGCTACATCAAAAATAGTGACGATGATATAGTGATCTTATTTTTTCTATGTTGATGGTCTTCCCATCACCAAAAGCAGTGCCACCAAGATTCAACAAGTGAAATTTGAAATTTGATCTATTTTTGAAATTACTGATTAAAGCCTGCTTCATTTTTGTTTATGTGTAGAACTTTTGCAATCTAAGCACACTATCTTTTTATCACAAGTCAAGTATGCCAAAGCACTCTTCAAAAAATTCATAGTGACTGAATGTAATCCTACATCTACACCTATGGAAGTTGGCATAAAACTCTTAGCTTACACAGAATCACCACTAGTCAACGAGTCATTGTATTGGCAATTGGTTGGTAGTTTGATTTATATTAATACCACCCAATCAGATCTATGTTTTGCAATGCTTTGTCTCTTTCTCAATTCATATCTAATCCTGAAGATTTACATTGGCAAGTTGCAAAATGAGTCGGTCAATATTCAAAGGGGCCCTTGACTTTGGAATTCTATATCAGAGATCTGTTGACTCCATGCTAGCAGAGCATATTGATTTCAATTGGGCTGGATCAGTTGATACAAGGAAGTCAGAAACAGGTTATGTGTTCACTCTTGGTTTATGAAGGTAATTTCATGGCAAAGTAAGCTACAACCTACAATTGCCTTATCCTCCAGTGACATAAAATACAAGGCAAATTTCAGTACAGGTTGTGAGGCAATGTGGTTACGAAGATATTAGTCGATCTTCAACTTGACCAAGCAGTGCTAACCTCACTTTTCTGCGACAATCAGAGTGCTCTCAAAATGGAAAAAAATTCAGTCTATCATTCCATAACTAAGAATATTGAAGTTCATCACAATTACATCAGATAGTTGGTTAATAATCAAGACATTTTCCTTTATTATTGTCCTACAACCGAGCAAACTATTGACATAATGACAAAACCACTTGGCCCATGATAAGTTCACTCACTGTGCCATGTTGTTAAAAAGAAAGTTAACTCTAGCTAAATTTTCATAATGGTGTAATGAGCTAACACACATAAGCTTTCGCTCATAGTGCCATGTTAGAAGGAAAGCTAACTCTAGCTAGATTTCCATCATGGTGTAATGTATTTGATGACAATATGGCAATGTTAGATGGAAAACTATCTTATGAAAGCTAACACACATTAGCTTTTACTCATCGTGCAATGTCTTAAGAATGAAAGCTAACTCTAGCTAGATTTCCACCATGGTGTATTGTGATTGATGACAATGTGTCTGTGTTAGATGGGAAACTACACTATGAAAGCTTACACACATTAGATTTCACTCATCGTGCAACGATTTAAGGATAAAAGCTAGCTTCAGCTAGATTTCCAACACAACGCAATGTGATTGATGACAATGTGGTTGTGTTACATGGAAAACTACCTTATGAACGCTAACACACATTAGCTTTCACTTATCATGCCATATTGTTAAAATGAAAGCTAACTCCAGCTAGATTTCCATCATGGTGTAATGAGCTAACACACATAAGCTTTCCTTTATAGTGCCATGTTGTTAGAAGGAAAGCTAACTCCAGCTAGGTTTCCATCATGGTGTAATGTATTTGATGACAATGTGGCTGTGTTAAATGGAAAAATACCTTATGAAAGCTAACAGACATTAGCTTTACTCACCATGCAATGTTTTAAGAATGAAAGCTAAGTCCAACTAGATTTCCATCAGGGTGCATTGTGATTGATGAAAATGTGGTTGTGCTAGATGGAGAAATACACTATGAAAGTTTACACACATTAGATTTCACTCACCGTGGAACGATTTAAGGATGAAAGATAACTCCAGCTAGATTTCCAACATAGTGCAATGTTCTTGATGACAATGTGGTTGTGTTACATGGAAAACTACCTTATGAAAGCTAACTCTAGCTAGATTTCCATCATGGTGTAATGTATTTGATGACAATGTGGCTGTGTTATATGGAAAACTACCTTATGAAAGCTAACAAACATTAGCTTTACTCACCGTGCAATGTTTTAAGAACGAAATCTAACTCCAGCTAGATTTCCATCATGGTGCATTGTGATTGATGACAATGTGGTTGTGCTAAATGGAAAAATACACTATGAAAGATTACACACATTACATTTCACTCATCGTGCAATGATTTAAGGATGAAAGCTAACTCCAGCTAGATTTCCAACACGGTGCAATGTGATTGATGACAATGTGGTTGTGTTACATGGAAAACTACCTTATGAAAGCTAACACACATTAGCTTTCACTCATCGTGCCATGTTGTTAAAAAAAATCTAACTCCAGCTAGATTTTCATCATGGTGTAATAAGCTAACACACATAAGCTTTTCCTTATAGTGCCATGTTGTTAGAAGGAAAGCTAACTCCAACTAGATTTCCATCATGGTGTAATGTATTTGATAACAATGTGGCTGTGTTAGATGTAAAACTACCATATGAAAGCTAACTGACTTTAGCTTTACTGATCGTGTAATGTTTTAAGAACGAAAGCTAACTCTAGCTAGATTTCCATCATGGTACATTGTGATTGATGACAATGTGGTTGTGCTAGATTAAAAACTACATTATGAAATCTAACACACATTACAATTCACTCATTGTGCAATATTTAAGGATGAAAGCTAACTCTAGCTAGATTTCCATCACGGTGCAATGTGATCAATGACGATGTGGTTGTGTTAGATGGAAAACTACCTTATGAAAGCTAACACACATTATATTTTACTCATCGTGCCATGTTGTTAGACGGAAAGCTAACTCCATCTAGATTTGCGTCATGGTGTAATGTATTTGATGACAATGTGGCTGTGTTAGATGGAAAACTACCTTACGAAAGCTAACACACATTAGCTATTACTCACCGTGGAACGTTTTAAGAACGAAAGCTAATTGTAGTTAGATTTCCAACATGGTGCATTTTGATTGATGACAATGTGGTTGTGCTAAATTAAAAACTACATTATGAAAGCTAACACACATTAGATTTCACTCATCGTGCAACGATTTAAGGGTTAAAGATAACTCCAGCTAGATTTTCATGACGGTGCGATGTGACAATGTGGTTGTGTTAGACGGAAAACTACCTTATGAAAGCTAACACACATTAGCTTTCACTCATCGTGCCATGTTGTTAAAAAGAAAGCTAACTCCAACTAGATTTTCATAATGGTGTAATGAGCTAACACACATAAACTTTCACTCATAGTGCCATGTTATAATGAAAGCTAACTCCATTTAGATTTTCATCATGGTGTAATGCATTTGATGGCAATGTGGAAATGTTAGATGAAAAACTACCTTACGAAAGCTAACACACATCTATTTTTACTCACCGTGCAATGTTTTAAGAACAAAAGCCAACTCCAGCTAGATTTCCATCATGGTGCATTGTGGTTGATGAAAATGTGGTTGTACTAGATGAAAAACTACACTATGAAAACTTACACACATTAGATTTTACTCACCATACAACGATTTAAGGATGAAATCTAACTTCAGCTAGATTTTCCAACATAGCGCAATGTGATTGATGACAATGTGGTTGTCTTACATGGAAAACTACCTTATGCAAGCTAACACACATTAGCTTTCACTCATTGTGCCATGTTAAAAGGAAAGCTAACTCCAGCTAGATTTTCATCATGGTTTAATGACCTAACACACATAAGCTTTCTCTTATAGTGCTATGTTGTTAGAAGGAAAGCTAACTCCAACTATATTTTTCCATCATGGTGTAATGTATTTGATGACAATGTCGTTGTGTTAGATGAAAAACTACCTTATGAAGACTAACATACATTATCTTTACTCACCGTGCAATGTTTTAAGAACGAAAGTTAACTTCAGCTACATTTCCATCATGGTGCATTGTGATTGATGACAATGTGGTTATGCTAGATAAACAAATACATAATGAAAGTTTACACACATTATATTTCACTCACCGTGCAACGATTTAAAGATGAAAGTTAAATCTAGCTAGATTTCCAACACGGTGCAATGTGCTTGATGACAATGTGATTGTGTTACATGGAAAACTACCTTATGAAAGCTAACACACGTTAGCTTTCACTCATCGTGCCATGTTGTTAAAATGAAAGCTGACTCTTGCTAGATTTTCATCATGGTGTAATGAGCTAACACACATAAGGTTTCCCTTATAGTTCCATGTTGTTAGAATGAAAGCTAACTCTAGCTATATTTTCATCATGGTGTAATGTATTTCATAACAATGTGGTTGTGTTAGATGGAAAACTACCTTATGAAATCTAACACACATTAGATTTCACTCATCGTGCCATGTTGTTAAAATGAAAGCTAACTCCAGCTAGATTTCCATCATGGTCTAATTAGCTAACACACATAAGCTTTCGCTTATAGTGCCATGTTGTTAGAAGGAAAGCTAACTCCAGCTAGATTTCCATCATGGTGTAATGTATTTGATAACAATGTGGCTGTGTTAGATGGAAAACTAGCTTATGAAAGTTAAAAGACATTAGCTTTATTCACTGTGCAATGTTTTAAGAATGAAAGATAACTCTAGGTAGATTTGCATCATGGTGCATTGTGATTGATGACAATGTGGTTGTGCTAGATGAAAAACTACATTATGAAAGCTAACACACATTATATTTCACTCACCATGCAATGATTTAAGGACAAAAGCTAACTCCAGCTAGATTTCCATCATGGAGCCATGTGATCGATGACGATGTGGTTGTGCTAGATGAAAAACTACCTTATGAAAGCTAACACACATTAGCTTTCACTTATCGTACCATGTTGTTAGAAGGAAATCTAACTCCAACTAGATTTGTATCATGGTGTAATGTATTTGATGACAATGTGGTTGTGTTAGATGTAAAACTACCTTACGAAAGCTAACAAACATTAGCTGTTACTCACCATGCAACGTTTTAAGAATGAAAGCTAACTCTAGTTAGATTTTCAACATTGTGCATTTTGATTGATGACAATGTGGTTGTGCTAAATGGAAAACTACATTATGAAAGTTAACACATTAGATTTCACTCATTGTGCAATGATTTAAGGTCAAAAGTTAACTCCAACTAGATTTCCACCACAGTGCAATGTGACAATGTGGTTGTGTTAGATAGAAAACTAATTCCAGTCAGATTTTCATCATGGTGTAATGAGCGAACACACATGAGATTTCACTCATCATGCCATGTTATCAGGACGAAAGCTAACTCCAACTAGATTTTCATCATGATGTAATGTATTTGATGACAATGTGGTTGTGTTAGATGGAATACTATCTTATGAAAGCTAAATCCAACTAGATTTCCATCATGGTGCGTTGTGATTGATGACAACGTGGTTGTGTTAGATGGAAACTACATTTTGAAAGCTAACACATTAGATTTCACTCATCGTGCAATGATTTAAGGACGAAAACTAACTTTAGCTAGATTTTCGTCATGGTGTTATGCAAAACTACCTTATGAAAAGTAACACACTTTAGCTTTCACTAAACATGCAATGTTTTAAGAATGAAAATTAACTCCAGCTAGATTTCCATCGTGGTGCAATGTGATTGATGACAATGTAGTTGTGTTAGATAAAACACTTTCTTATGAAAGCTATCGCATGTTAGATTTCACTCACCATGCCATGCTGTTAGAAAGAAGCTAACTATAGTAGATTTCCATTATGGTGTAATGTATTTGATGATAATGTGGTTGTGTTAGATAGAAAACTACCTTATGAAAACTAACACATATTAGCTTTTAGTCACCATGCAATGTTTTATGAATGAAAATTAACTCCAGTTAGATTTCCATCGTGGTGTAATGTGATTGATGACAATGTGCTTCTGTTAGATGAAAAACTACATTATGAAAACTAACACACATTAACTTTCATTCATCGTGCAACGTTTTAAGAATGAAAGCTAACTCTAGCTAGATTTTCAGCACATTCATACACATACATCAATAATATAAGTGCCATTTCCAAATTCAAATAGGAATCTGGTGGTTTTATCTGAGTTAATATATGTCATTTTCTAATGGATCTCTTATTGTTATCTCTTCATATATATTTTATGTAATTTATATGTAAATTCCCTTTTGCTAACGCACACAAGATGTAGGGGAACAATGTTTCGTGGCATACAAAAGGGATACCCTATTGTTTTGAATGATTGCAAGTATATTACTTTTTTGAACATACACTTCCTATGGTTTAACCTTAATTACAAACTACAATTCAAATGTGTTACAAAAACTGGGAGGAGTTACAATGGAAAATATAATTTTGACAAGAGGGGACTATGTTGACCTCCTAATTAATGGTCAAGTTATTGGACTATGAAGGGTTGAATCTATAGAGACTACAACTCATTATGGTGGAGAAAGGCTTAATGTAGGATATGTTATGGTTTTGATAATTGATGTCATTGAACCACATTTGATTGTGGAAGATGTTGATGAAGGGGACTTACATCCATGGAAGATCATATATTTGAGGCATAACAAAGGTAAATCAAAATCTTGAAGCACATGTTAAGTGTTTTTTATAGTACATTGCTTGTTTATTTTGAGCAAATACTAAGTTTGTTTAATTTTTTGTATATGTGCAAATGTCTCTTCTGCATTTTCTATTGGAGACAAGGTAGATCTTTTGCAATGTGGATTGAAGGTGGGTGAAGGCTCCATATTCAATACAAAGATTGGTCATAAGGTGCATGGAAGGATGGTAAATAAATTATCCATAGTGGTTAACATTGAGAAGGTGTTAGAACATGATGCTCTTTTGCCAGATCCAATAGGATTTGAGAATACACTAGGGGTGCATTGGGATCTTATGAGATTTGGCCAGAATCAGATTTGGAACCTCATTGTCATGATCATCTAGTAAATACTCCCTAAGATAGGCTTACATTCACATGTAAAAAGGTTTCTCTTACACATGAATGCATGGGAACAAGCATGTGCATTGCCAAAGGGATCATAGTTAATGTCCGTGAGGATGACATGGTTGAGGGTGAAATGTTAGGTGAAAAGGAATTCGTTGTTTTTGTGGAAGGCATAGAAAGAAATTGTGAAAGATGTAGGATTGGGGATAGTCTATACATTGTTTGTCTAGATGGAAAATAAATGAGTTGGTGGACAATGAAAGTGAGATTTTAAGGGTGAATGTAAATTTCAAGGAGGCACCCAAGGAAATGGCAGTATGGGATCTTATAGAGGATACAAGTCCCTTAAACACATGGGATGGCGATATTTATAACGAAAAAGATCCAGTCTCGATTGCTATGCACATAACGAGGCCATATAAAAGGATTAAACGAGTTGTGGCTACAGAAAAAGTTGGAAACTTTCAAATACAGAGAGATGAAGAGAGAAATCCGACTTTTGGCAGTGGAAATGAGGTTTAATGGAGATATTATTTGTAAGAAAGCATGGTACATGATACATAATAATCCTCAAAGAACCTTCTATACTTACCAACATAATTTCCAACAAGGACATGTCAATGGAATTCATGGTAACACCAACAAATGCAAACCACATGCACATACTGTTGCAACCCAATATTGCACAAAATTGTAATGGATAATTCAGATTTTTCATCGAACCAAACATGACAAGTTGAAGAAGATGGAACGCCTGCTCCTTTAAGATTGTTGCCATCAACGTACACCCAAATTTATTTGTTAAAAGAGATCAATGAAGGTCTTCAAGAGCTCAATTTTCCATCAATATCACAACCAACAATGAGCAAGATTTGGAATACTCATTTTCCAGACGTGGCATTCTCAAAGAACACTAACTTCAGTAAATGTATCGTGTTGAAAGCGCAGATGAAGACAACGACTACAAAAGAGCTGGAAGAAAAGGCACGAGCTAGACTAAAGAAACATAACAAGATTTTTATGTGTGGAATATATTGCTACTATGCCCACGTAATTATGTCAGAGCGGTATCCAAAGGAATACTTGAGCATTATCCATGATAAAATGGACAAAACAAAGACTTCAATCCCAAGATTACGTGTCAAATCAAAATCTATTGCAGGAACAAACTTGGGTTTGTCATTGACAGGTATGCTAACGCATGGGCATAGCACAAGAGGTTTTGGTCATTTTTCCCTACCATTTGTACACATGGGATCACAATTTACCATTAAATCTCTTGAAAAGTGCTCGAGGGACCTTGAAGACCCACACCTTGATATGTATGGTGATTTGCTTTATGAAAGTGGAAGTTCAAGAAACCCACTTTCAAATGTATTACTTCAAAACTCTATTTACTCAAAATGTAGAGTGTACAAGGATGCTTTCCTATATTTAAATGGAAGCTCAAAAAATCAAAATCTTGATTTTAAACCTCTTTCTCCACATTTGTTGTTACAGTTGGACAATGCAGCTGGTGATAGTAAGAATCGTTATGTTTTCATGTTTCTATCACTATTAAGTGCACTTGGTGTCTTCATCACTATTGAGGTTTGGTTCTTGCTTGCGGGGCACACCCATGAAGACATAGATGGAACCTATGGAAGAATGTCTTCCAACTTGAAAAGTAAAGATATATATTCTTTACATGAGATGATGGATACACATCGCACAATAGAAGAAAAATGGACGTTTCCACCTAAACTTATTGACAAAGTGTATGACTTCAAAAGTTTTCTTAATGGGTACATCAAGGAGGGTAAAATGCACTAGTTGGACATTTTAATGTCCAGTACTTCCAATTTCTTGTACTCAATGATGTTCCAGTTATGAGGTATAAAGAATCCATCAGAGACATTGAGTGGTCATAACCAGTGGAGTTGTGGAATATAGATGATAAAGATCGACCTATATTTCCCACATGGAAGCCATCTTTATTATGTCCCAAAGACAATGATGTTTATTTAAAATAACTAAAGGAAAGAATAACATCATACATAAAAATGTGGAAAGAGACTATTAGCAATGAGAATTCACCAATTGTTATAGATGAATGGAAAAAAAAAATTAGATTATTAGAAAAGAGTTCTTGGTGCAATAGATGGAATCTACAATGACCATACACCCTTGGATGAAACTGATTCTTCTTCTTATGATTTTTTGCCCAAGACGAGGCAAAATGTTAACGTTGATGGTAATGCGCTCCATGCAAAATCAAGTATTATGGATGGGGGTTTTGATAATGTGACAGATGAACCAGTATATATTGGACCCAAGTGCAACAAGTGAAAGACAACATTCGATCCTAGAATTGTTGTTGAGAAAGGAAAGATGTTGCTTGTTATATCAGGAAATGAGGATGAAGGAGAGATGATTTGGATGGCAAAAGCCACCTCAGATATCTTCCAGGATGATGACAGCGAGACCCTTAATTCATGTTAGACATTATCATCAAATACATTGCATCATAAAGACAATTTAATCCACGTGAGATTTAATGTTGATCGTAATACAACGCATGTAATATAATTATTATGGATGGAGATTTTGATAATGTGATAGATGAATTTGTATATGTTGGACCCAAGTGCAACAAGCTAAAGCCAAGATTCAATCCTCTGATTGAAGTGGAGAAAGGAAAGATGTTGTTAGTTAGATCATGAACTGAGGATGAAGGATAGATGATTTGGATGGAAAAAACCACTTCATATATCTTCCAGAATGATGAAAGTGAGACTCTTCATGTAAAGGTTGATTGATGGAAGCTTAGTTCAGGGAAATATAAGGGAAAATTTTGGAACAATATTGGGTACGAAACCTTGATGAGACATGACTGGAATCTATTCCAGTTAATACCATAGTTTGGGCATGGATGCAAAAGAAAGAAGATTGCAGGAAGACCACGATAAATAAATGCGGTGTACAAGTTGTAATTGATTTGCTTGACTGAAGATAAGGAGGTTAGGTGGAGATGATTCATGAATGTAATTTTCTCTTTGAACGAGTTATTAATAAACAAGAAGAAACACTTTTCAATGTTTGTTGTATATCAAATATTCTCTTCAAGCCTTTTTTTGAGGATTTTTATATTATTTACTAATATGAAAATTTTGGTTCAACTTCTATGTTAATTCATGTGATGGTACTCTATGTGAATTAGATAACACCATTCAATTTTTAACTTTTCACTTTGTTTTTTACATAAACTCAACATGTCACTATATCAAATATGCATAATCATATTCAATAATGAACCTTAAAACATCTTCTAAACTTCCTATATGAATAAATGTAAGGCACTTGCAAAAAGGTTTGAAGTGACTTTTCCCTATTATTTATTATTATAATTGATATAAATTTAATTGTTCGACTGTTGCATTCTAATTAATATTATATTTTCTTCTGTAGACATTAAAGCGGTGCAAACTTTGTACTAGTGCAATATCTTATGCTCAACAAAGACAAAGTAGTAACATTTTCAGGGTGTAGGCTTTCACAGCTTGTCATCATTGTGAATGATTTTCTGAATTAAGTTGTTAGTGAGTTTTTCAAACCAACATTTCAAGTGGGCACTCCACGCATGATCATCGGGGGAACAATGTAAAAATTATTATGGTTTGAAAAGCTTTCACATAGCTTAATCCCGAAAATTAATAGCCAAGTATTAACATTTAATGTCAATACTACATAAGTTAATAATAGTCAACACAATATTAATATGTTGTTAAATAACTTTATATTATGTATGAAATTTCTTACACAAATTATTAATAATTCACTAGTCAAATAGTGGTGACTTTTGTTTTAATAAGTAAATATAAATATTAATGATAATCAAAGTATATCATTAAATACATTTAAAGGTAAAAATGGTCACATGAATATGTTATTCATAAAATCAACATTCATTAACTTAGTTTTTAATACAATAGCCACCAACAATAATAATAGTAAATTATGTCTCTATTCTAATTCATAATTTATTTTTATCATTACTAAGATAAAAACCTATTTTACTCTTAAGTCATAAAAAATATTTTCTCTTCTCTACTATCAAGTAGTGCTAACTTCCTAAAATAAAATATCATACTCAAAAAAGACTTAGACTTACTATGGTAACTCAATCTAGACACATTAGTTAACATAATTTCAATTGAATGAATTCCAAGATAATAATAGCAACAAACATTGATTATTAATGTTATTAAATAACTTTAATAATAATATGTAAAAAAATATTCTACAATCTATTTTTCGTGATATAATCATTAATCAACTTAACTTTTACTAGAAAATATAAATAAATTATATTTCTATTCTATTGTATAATTGATTTTGATCGTTAAAATAATAAATTTAGCATATTAACACTTAATATATAATAGTTTTTCTTGTCACTTGTAAAATGTTGCCAGCCTTCTAATATATTACAACATGATATCAACACATTCAATATTACTTGCTATGTTGAGAATTAAAATGGTTATAGTAACAAACATTTGTATTATGTCATTAAATAGTTTTTAAATGGGTCATTCTAAAATTGTGCCAACCTTCTATTAGTATATGAACTCAACACCAACAATGTACTAGTTACCATATCAAATTATAATTCAATTGCTTAATCATAGTAACATATACAATATTAATGTCATTACATAAACTTAATCAAGTTGCCATTTAATACAAACTATAGATAATATTAATAGAAATTATGTAAGGAATCAAAGTCTAAGAATTTCATCATTTTGAAAGAATGAAAGTCTAAGACTTTCATCATTTTGATTTGTCACAGAGGATTAGAAAGGTGTAATCTAGGTGTTAACACATTCCCTCTCTCCTCATGTTGTAAAGGGTGCTAGCTAAATGGAAGAGCACCTGCATTACAAGCAGGACGATGGTGGTTTGATTCCTCCGTGCCCTAACATAAATTAATTGATGATATACAATCTTAATGATAATATAAATATTGTAACATATCTATATTCTCAATATAAATATGCTCTTTTCAATTAAACACATTGTTCAAATACTTAAATAAATAATGAACACTTGAAATAATTAGTTGCATTGGTTTTCCCCCTTTCCTCTTGTATATGAAAAAAATCAATTTGTATTGCACTAATTCTATTCTAGTTCATAATTGATTTTGATTGTTAAAATAATTAATATTAATAAATAAGGGAGGCTTTACTAACATCAATATCATTAAATAAATTTATAGGTAAGAAATTTCTCACGTTAATCTATTATTCATAAAGTAAACATTCATCAACTTAGTTTTCAATACACTACCACTACCAACAACAATAATAACAAATTATGTTACTATTTTAATTCATAATTTATTTTAATCACTACAAGGGTAAAACTTGACTTTAAAGTCATAAAATATTTTCTCGTTTTGATTATAAGTGGTGCCGACATCCAAAAATAAAACAACATACTCAACAAAGAGAAAAATAATTACTATGTGAATATTCATAATTGTTGTAGTAACAAATACAATGTTGGTATTATGTCATAAAATAATTTAATCAACTTAACATTTAATACAAACTATAAAAAATATTAATATATAT
Organism: Pseudotsuga menziesii; assembly: GCA_001517045.1. NCBI lineage: Eukaryota > Viridiplantae > Streptophyta > Pinopsida > Pinales > Pinaceae > Pseudotsuga > Pseudotsuga menziesii. The sequence goes on along the minus strand of LPNX010903129.1, from coordinate 539,217 downwards.
TATGTAAGGATTCAAAGGCTATGACTTTCCTCATTTTGAAAGAACTCAATCTAGCGGAAGTTCTAAATTCTAGATCCACTAAATAATTACAAATTTAATGAAATATGTGTTTTGACATTCTTTCTTCCTTCTGTTGTATTTACTTGAGATGCATCTAAAATCACTAGCAAATTCATATGCAAACAGTGGTTCTATTGGTAACTGGAACAATTAACCTATCATCTACATGTTCACATTTGAAGAATTATAATGAACCCTAACCCCAAATTCATGCCACATGGATCTATAAGAGTTTCCATGACCTTGATTTATAATTCCATTAATTCATGATTCAACTACCAATTCCAATGTGCAAACCCTTTCTCAATCTAGCTTTAATATAGCATGTAGGCTTCAATTCAACAAATAAACAAAAAGAAATTCAATTCATTCCAAAGCATATTGATTCCATATTAATTGAGAAGCAGAGTACAAAGTTCATAAAAAAAATTCTCCATACAAAAATCATATATTTAATTGACCATTCATTAATTGCACAATAATGAAATAGTGTATAATCACAGAAGAAAAACATAAAATGGTAGATTTCCTTAACCCATCTATGTAATTTATTCCTTCAAACTTGGAAAATTTACATTATCTCTCTCCTGGACTAATATATGTTCTTGGCCTCATGTCCTTTACCATTTTTTCCAATCTCTCTCCACTCCTTACATTATAATTGGATTGTTTATTTATACTATCAACTAAAGCATTTAATCAAATCCCTATCTAAGGTGGTTCAATGCCTGCTATTAAAAAAGAACCCCAAATCTATGTAATAGCATCACCGAAATAGAATTCTAGATTGATTACAAGGATAATTTTGAAACAAATCTTAATCTTATAGCTACCTATGTGGCTAACACACAAGGAACCACATTCTATGTAAATCTAGAGGATGCATTAGAGGAAATTTCAACTCAAAATGGGCCTCCTAAAATGAACTAATAAAATAATAAAATAAACGTGATAATGACATTCATGTTTTTTCAGGTATTTCTTGTTTTTGGGGTAGCGGGGTCCGTCAAAAGTATACCGAGTGGGTACTCGTTGGATGCGAAGTTTAATTCTGCATCCAACGAGCTCTCCTGATCGAAATTTGAGTAAAAACATGGGGAGATATGTCAAAAATACAAACAAAAAAAGTAGTTTTTTTTATGATACCTATCCCCAAATTTATATTAAAAAAGTGTTTAAGGCCTATACAGTATTTCAAATTTAAAGCAATTTCATTGGCTAACACATGATGACATGGAATTTGAATAAAAGTTAAAAGGCCCATTTTGAGTTGAAATTTCCTCAATTGTCTTAACTAAATTGCCTAACTGAATCCAATCCAATTGAATTTGAAGAACTGTGTTGAAGGGCTCTAAACAAGATGAGAGTATTGTATCGATGAAGAATACCAAAATGAGGATATGCCACTGCAGTAAGATAGTATTGTAGACATCCAATAGAGAATAGTCGCAACCAAAGAGGAATATAAGGCAGGAATGACACTGAAATGACCTATCATGATACTTCAAAATATGTAGAAAGAACACAGATTTTATCAATTTTAGTTTAAGTTGGCTTGAATAAATTTGTTGAATAAATCCAATCATCTTGAATTTAAATAGAAACATGGAATCACTTTGATAAGGAGTAGAGTATTGGTGTGAAAAGAAATCCCCCAAAAAAGAATATGCCACCGCAAAAATATTGACAACAAGGCTAGCATTGTTATGTGGGATTTTCACACAAAACACCCAACACATGTAGTTAAAAATTAAAAGAAGAGTATTACCATGGTGCTGTAGAAGAAGAGGTCTTCGAATTTTCTTCTGAGCATGATTCCAATGAAAAGAATTGACTCCCTTATTGTTATGGAGCTTGAATTGGGGATATTTTCTTGGGACTAGCCTCCTCCTCTGGGAGCTTTGGATTCTGAAAGTCGTCGTCGTCGTCGTCATCATTGTCGTTGTCATCATCATCGCCGGCAGTGGTGGTGTCTTCGTCGTTGTCATCATCATCATCATCATCATCATTAACATCATCATCATATTTAGTGGACGTAGCTCTCCCTTCCTTCTTCAAATCTAAGTATTGTGCCCTCTCAATAGTCTTACCAATGCAAGCAAAGGTGGATTAGAAATGTACTCGTTTCAAATCCCAACTATAGGTGGAAGCACCCTCTTCTCCAAGGTGATCATAATTTCATAGAGACACTCTCCCTCCCTTTTATATTCCACACAACCACACATAAGAAGATGAGAAGGTAAACTCCATCATTCACACAAACAAGTGCACCCCTTCTCTCGGTGACGCTGAAAATCTATGCTATCTCTTCAAATATGCGAATAAACTTGTCTTTTGTCCACGCTAATGAGAAATATGGAGATACTTGAGTGTTATCCCTTATATATTAACTCAACATCTCTTAAACCAAGCTGCAATCTCCATGAGATTCTCTAGTCTACGGTATGCGGGTCTCTTTACTACAAATTTGGTATAGTATACTAGTGTTATGAGGACGAAGGGGTAAGCATTGGGTTAAGAAAGCACGAGAGTATAGTGACCAATATTCATTTCTCTCTAGCTAATGGGTCCCTTGTAATTGTATTTTTTAGTATATTTTTGTGTAATAAACATGGATACCTTTTTCAAATCTACAAATTGCTTTTTATTAGTGAGTTTATTCCTTTCATTAGCTAGTAGACATTTCTAACACTAACCATAATGATTGAGTTATGCATTATTTTCAAAAATTGCATTTAGTTGAAGAATGTGAAGGCTTCATAGGGACCCAAAATCTCCCAACAACTAATTTAAGAAATAATTGCATTTCATGTTCCAAAATATCATTTAGGAATTCTTTAAAAAAAATTATGGGCAATGCTAACATCCCATAATGATAAACTCGATAATATAGTATGATGTCTTGTTGTTTCCATAATTTCACTTACTTTGATTTCTAGGTAGGGTAGAGAAAACGACACCAAATATCAAGGAAATGACATACAATGGACAAAAGGGGAAAATATAGGAAATGATGGTACAAAGGACCTAGAGAAGGAACTAGGTGAGGGGCGATTATTCTATGGAAGGATTAATGAAATTAGGAAGACAAAGGGGATTATGCTAAAGCAAGAGAAGAATAGGTAAGAGGAAGAAGGTATAAGGAATGAAAGGTACAGTTTGGAGGTGATATCATAAATGTGGTCTACAAGATGAAAAAACTTACTCCATGCCTCATTAGATAACATGTTAATTAATGCCTGAGATGAAATTATCCCGAGCTTGTCCCAATTTGAAACAACAACCTAGGGAGATATCGACCATATGGGAGGTGAGAAATGAGAAGGGACTAACTGAGATGTACCAATTGCATAGATACAAAAACTCATGCAACACATAAATGTGAAGTGCCCCAAAAACCAAACCAGGCATGTTAGATATGGATGCAAACTAATTATCTAATGTTTGCAACCAAAGAAGATTGGCATGTAGGAAATGCCACTATAATCCAACAAAGGAATGTCCCTAATAAATCCAACCAAGTTATAGACCATTCTAAGATGGCCCTATCCCATCAATATCACTTAGGTAAGGATCAATTTCAGAATCATCGCTTGAAGGTGTCTTTCAAGCACACTATGACCTCTCTTTTCCTAAATCTATCTTTATCATTATTTGGTCCTCTTCGTTATTATGGAAACTTTACTTTATACATGACCCTCATGCACCATTGGATTCTTATATAAGATTGGAAGTGTAGTACTTCTTAGATGGAAAACCATTTAATATGGTCTCGCCTTATCCTTTAGTCATGTTTGATTGTTTTTGTTCTCCAGCTCCCATCATATTTTCAATTTTGAATGAAAATGAAATATTCTCTAAAATTGTTGCTCATGAAAACATTTGTGCATGGGGAAGAGAGGGCATGACACCATACAAGGACTACCACATTGAGGTTGTAGCAATTGTTTCTATTGCAACTGCTTCTGCAACAACTGTCACTCCATGCTACATATAAACCTAAGGAAATACTACTGAGAAGGTAGAATTCCATTCTTGTACTAGTGATCTCGGCCTTATACAATGAGGATGTGTTATCAGAAACGTTCATCACCAAAGATGAACGAGCCAAAGGAATCACGTTAACAACCTCATGATTTTGAGGTGGCACAAATTGCTCTAGCACCTATATGATCTATAAAGGAAGGGTTTATATTACAGATAACTCATTATCATATATCCTTTGTAGAAACCCAATTAAATATTTGAACTTTTAATTATGTAGATCATTGTCCATTCAAGAGATTCCCATGAAATTTCCTCTCAAGAACTTCTACATGTTTTATATTTCTATTGTTGTTGATTGACATGCATTCACATGCTCACACAACATATGAGAATAGAGCGTGGAGGAGACTTTACTTGAAAATTTGTATTAGTATATATTTATGTTAATATGTGGTTATTATGAGATTTATGAAGAACCAAAGAGTTTAAATTTGAATTGACATTAAAATGAATTTTTGTTGGATAATTTATTTGATTAACCTTTTTATATATTTGGAGTGGACGATGTGATGAGAGGTCAAGGACAAAAAAGGTGAATATGATGTGATGGAAGGTGAAGGGGTAAAACAGGGGCATTTGATGTGATGATGAGTTAAAAGTGTGAAAATGAGGCTACAGTGTGTGTGATGGAATGAGAGGTGAAGGGGAGGATAGTGAAAATTCATCTATTTGTTTTCATGTCAACTATGTTTAACTTTTTCATATAATCTAAAAGGTGTCAAAAAGAAGGAAAGATGTTTTGTGTTTTGAATTTAACCGTGTCTAAATATTTTCTATAATAAAGATGTCAAAAGGTGAACGGGATAAGGGAGAAAGGAATATGATGTGATGAGATATGAACGTGATTAAAAATGAAATGTTATTCATGTTATTGCATGTTAACGAGGTGTAATGCATTCCTATAATATGAAAGGTGACAAGAGGTGAATGGGGAGAATTATGATATGAGGACATATGAAGGGGGTGAATGTGGGGTTATGATATGATGAGAGGATAAAATGGGTGAACGTGGGGATTATTATGTAAAGAGAGGTGAGTGGTATGAAAGTGGGGGATATGATGTGGCAAGACAATAGGTGAAGCATGGAAAGGAAGTTGTTCATATGCTTGCATGCCAACCTTGTCTTAGTCCTTATAATTTTAAAATTGTAATAAATATGAATACAAAATTCAATAAAAATTATAATGTAAAACAATGTCAAGTTAATCAAATATTTGGTCCATTTTCCTCTAGATTTGCAACATTTTATTGAAAGTGCATTATTCTTGTTCACTAAAATTAAATATTTTTTTCAAGGTTTATGTATATGTATGTCTTGCACAACACATGTTATTAATATCACACCACTTATTCCTAATCAATTTCAAACAACAATACTTATATACTTAGATTTATATTGTTTTTCTTATTCCTTTGTTCTTGTTGTTCCACATGTAGTGAATCTAAGCCATTACGATTGATTACTTTCCCTTGGTTTCTATCATCTTATCACATTATAAAATATACAAATAATCATATAATTAAACATTTCAATGCCAATGTAGTATTAAACTATGCATTATATCTACTACATAGCTTTTTTTAAATGAAAACAAAAGATTGAAGCAATCACATGCTCCTTTTCATGAGAGAGGTACATCATTGTGCTTCACTATTGGTAGCAACAATAAACCATATTGATATGAATACACCATTGCACTTTTTTAATTAATATACATTAAATAAGTGAAACAATTTTATAAAACAGGGCAAAGAGATGTGTTGTAACTGTTGAGATGCACTAATATGTAGCTCATTTTTAACAGTTCAAAATAACATGAATGGAAACTGGTAATTTTGACCTAAAACTCAACAAGAATAATTTTAGATTGATGGAATTGCATATATTAGATGTTAACATTGCAAAATATGGTTGCAACAAGGGTAATTGAGGGTGTTGAAACCATATATACATGAAAAACAACAATTTGAGCAATCCAAAAGTGTAATTTGGCAAAGATTGCTTCAAAAACATGGAATGCTCGTCAATGTTTATAGTTTTTAGTTGAATAGTGAAGTAGACTTGCAATCCTGTATTAATATTGATCAGTTTAATGTATCCAAACTATTCATTTCACATCTATGGAAAATCAGTTATATCAAAATTATATTTTTTTGTCATTGATTTGTGATTACAAAGTAAAGATACTATGTGTTTCCATTTTATATTGAGGTTCTCATTTGTTAGTTTAATATGTAATATGGTCTTTATTTTTCAATATTGAATATCGGAGCCATTAAATCTTGTAGTAAACTTGTTTTCCAATGTTAGAATATGACGATATAAGAAGTATAAATTATTATTAATTCAATATTTTAATAGAACATTTAACAATCTAGAATAATTTAGAATTGGGAAAAATCCCTAAAAACATTGATGCACCATGATAAAACTTACTCATTTCTAAATTTTTATATTATTCATATCAAGCTTTTGAAAAACAATTATTTTACAAACTAGGTAACTTAATCCATTATTTTAATTTTATTTTTAAATTAATACCTATATCTTAAAATGTTTGTTTTAGCTTTAATTTTTAATAAAATATTGAATTATATATATATATAATAAAAAAATCTATATTGAAGAAATTGTTTATATTTATTTATATTATATAAATTCAATAAATTTTAAAATGAGGTTACTCATTTATCGTCACAAAGTTGCACACTTTGTATCTTAATCAATTTTAAATTGTGGTGCACAAAAATATAATACTTTTAGAATGTGTTTATTATTCAATACATTTAATGGAAAGCTGTCGATGTTTTTTATATTCAAAGTCAAGAATTTGAAAAACTTTATCCGTACATTTGAATAACTTCCAGATCAGATTGATCGACGGAGGACACCGAATGATCCATGATTGAAGGTTTGCAAATTGTGGACACACAATTTACTAACATGTTATGTAGAAGTAGTCAACGTATTATTTTTAAAAGAACTTAAATAACATGTTTGGTAGTCAATGTATTTTATTTTAAAAAGTATATGTTAAAAGAAATAACAATGCAATCACACAAACATAGAAAACACAAAATATACACTTACTAAACTAGTTTTGTGAAATGATTTTGTGATGACTATATTGCTCTAGATTTTATTATAAGCTGTGTTTTTATAGTCGATAAGACTCTTTGGTCATCAAACAAAAGAAATACAATGTAGAATGAAAAATGTTGAATTTAGAATTAATCTTCTTCCATGAACTATTTAATCAACTAGTATACACGAGGATATTCATTCTCTACACACCATGCAAGTATGTCTTGAAACCACCTTGTGGTTAATCGGTTATCTCCTCTGTCTTGAAACCACCTTGTAGTTAATCGCTTATCTCCTCTCTTACCAGGTGAACCTTTGATCCAATCTCCTCCTTCTTAGGAGAATTTGAGCTCCTCCTCCATTTGTACCATCCCTTTTGATGCTTGTAGTTCAAGGGTATGTAGAAGGTCTCCATCCCCCACAATTGTTTTCCTTAAGAAGAAATAATAGTTCCTAGGGTGTAGACCAAGGAGTCTAGTTGATACGTCAAATTCCTCATGCCACAACTTCCACATGCAAATAAAATTTGGGTTGCACGATAGACCATTGGAAACATCTCAATGATAATAACAATTTAATACAAGGATTAGGAAATCCTTTGGAAACCCTAAGGCATTACAGGATCAAAAAATATTGTTTAGGGCCTTAGAAATGAATTGGAGGATTAGGACATGAAAACTATACAAATATGCCAAGATGGAGAACCATTATGAGTCAATGGAAGAGGTGAGTGGCCACTGAATCTACCTAGACCAATCATCTTCTCTTAGGAATCAATGGTCTTCATTGCATCAATTTCCTCCATTAGATGGGAAAACTTCTGTTGAATTTGACTTTTGGTAAGCCACTTGCCTTAGTGAAGAAGTTGTCATTCTTTGACAACCCAATATAGTTGTATGTTTTTTCGGTGGGTGACCCTTGTCTAGGTATCTATGATCAAATCCACTACAGTTAAGTCAATGCGGTCAAGTTTGAGTTCTATACATAGAAATTGGTCATCTACCTCTAAGGTGTCCAATATAGGTGGAAAATATGGTTGAAGTAGCCTTGTGTTAAATCATGAGTGAAAATAAGGAAAGTGGGGTCAATACTCAATTCAAAAGATTAACCCATGGCCTTTGTCATGGTGTAAGACCCATATTGAATTGGTATAATATTCCTATGAAGGTCTATGAGGTGTTATTTCTATAAATAAAAATACACCTTATGACCAACTTGAAACTTGTGTGGAACCCAATATTAGGAATTTCGTTGCTTGTATTTGATATTGTATTTCTACAAGATATAATGAACCTATTGTTGGACATGATGGATATGTTCACCAATTTTTTCTTCTCTTTTTTCCTTAGTCTAAGCACAAAGGTACTATTTTGATGTAGATGCAATGGATAGCGCTATGCTAATCAAGGTTGATGGTTGGAACTTAAAGGACACCTACGAAGGGTTGTGTCCAATAGAGCCATTGAGGGAACTATTGTAGCTATGTTGAACATATGGAAGACTCTCATTCCTTTAAAAATTCCTCCACTTGTCATTAATATCCCTGGAATCTTGTAGTAGAAAACTGTGGACTTGTCAGTGCTAGAAGAGGAAATGAGATGATCATAAATATTTATGAGAAGGCCATTGAAAATACTGATGATTCATCCTCAACTTTGTGATCATAGTACTAGTTCTTGATCCATTTGGAAATCAGATCATTACAATTTGTCTCTTCTTTCTACTCAATGGAGGACATATATACCATGAAGCTCTTCATACCCCATTAACATTATTGTTTCCAATTGAGAGAAAGTTTCTCTCTAAAACTTGGCGCTATGTAATCACATTTGACAGTTGATGGGTTCCCTCGATGAACACTTTTGCATGATAAGTGCTATTTGATAGTACTCATAAGCTTGGAAATGAGCATATACAACACTTGGTAAATTACCCTTTCACTCCATATTCTATGAAATCTCCATCAACAACACCTTACATGATATTGAGGTTTTTGGTGATGTTGTTGAAATTCAGTGGGAATGATCGACATTAAGTGTTAATACAAGAGATGGAAGACAATATGGCCATTCCACATGAAGGAATTTATCATGATTTGGTAGCGTATTAATTCAAATTCTAAGGTGATACTAATGACTTAATGGATTCATGGGATGTGTATAATTCTTAAGGTCCATTGCTTGTTATAGAGACAAAAGTTGGGATCTTAAAACATATTTTTGTCAATGGGACTTATGTGTCATACGTGGTGCCTAATTCCTCCACAAGAGGATTAAAAAAGGGAATTTAGTATATAATTAAGATATATTGGTCATGTTGAGGTTTAATACACCATGAATAGTTGTGAAGGTATAAGCCATGGTCTAGGGACAAAAGGGATGGTATTAAGTGATAGTATTTGTGTACATGATTGATGGGCTATGCATAGGGACAAAGAACATGACATGAGATTCACATAGTAAACATATTCCATGTCAGCAAGATATCATGGCCATCTTTATCTTTATAATGCCATGGGTGTTTCTTCAAACATAAGTCATTGGTACATGGTCAAAATTCCAGGTCTTAGATCATAACATTAGTTTGCAAGGTTGAAGGGACATGCATAAGGCCCAAATCCACAACCAATCCTTGCATACATAATATTTATCATGTAAGGGACAAAAGGGATGGTATTAAGTGATAGTATTTGTGTACATGATTGATGGGCTATGCATAGGGACAAAGAACATGACATGAGATTCACATAGTAAACATATTCCATGTCAGCAAGATATCATGGCCATCTTTATCTTTATAATGCCATGGAT
>LPNX010903129.1:482095-529153 GCA_001517045.1 Pseudotsuga menziesii | reverse complement strand
GTTTCTTCAAACATAAGTCATTGGTACATGGTCAAAATTCCAGGTCTTAGATCATAACATTAGTTTGCAAGGTTGAAGGGACATGCATAAGGCCCAAATCCACCACCAATCCTTGCATACATAATATTTATCATGTAAGGGAGATATTTTTAAAGGTATAACTATCCACATATAGTTTTGAAATCATCGGCCATGGTGTAAGGAAATTAGTTCATGTCTTAGGCCATATGGGTTCTCTATGAAATTGATGGGGACATATGGAACCCAAGGGAAACCGACAATCCCTACATAAGGAATTTTCCATGTGAGTAATGTAGAAATTTCAAATGAAAATTTGGATTTTAACGGAAAAAAAAACATCACCCTTTAACTATATGTTTGTCAATTCTTAACCATATGGATATGCAACCTTAGGGATTCTATGAAATATAATATAAAACAACATCATAAGTGAATGGAAATATTTCAATCCTTAACAAATACAAACTTCTAGGATATCCATGAGAAATGATGCCAAAGTGTTTCGATAAGTTTCATCCCTCAATGGAATCTTATCTTGCATAAACCATATTTTAAAACTCTTTATTTACAAAAATAAATACAACATTAAAAAATCATTAACTTCTTTAATTATAGTGATGTTAATCACTCAACATAATTTCCTGTAACTTGTGTCAAATCTGTAAGACATATAGATGGAAATTATATACCTTGAAGAACATAGATTTGTGAAAATAAAATCGACAAATTACATAAGTATTGGATCAAGTGAAAATTCATGAATGAAAACTTCATCAATATGAATAAGATGAATTTTTACATACAAGATCCTTATCACATGGCTACTAAAAAAACTACATATCCAAATCCCTAGCTATCAAAAACCAAGAAAAAACCTAGCAAAACCAAGGATAATAAAAAAACATTAATCATTCAAGATAAAAGTCCTTTCATGTAAAGACACCCCCCCAAAACATTCTTGACAATTGGATTTTTGGGGGAAGTCTTTAAACAAATACCCCCAACACTCAAATTCTAGTGAACTTTTTTTGGGGTGGGGGTGTGTGTTAAAAACCGCCTTCAAAGTACTTTTAGTGGGGTCTTTCAAACCCCACCCTAAAAGTCGTGATAATTGGAATTTCGGGGGCGTTTTTAAAACAACCACCTCCAATAGTCCAATAATCATGACTTTTAAGGGGGGGGTTAAAAACCACCTTGGAAAGGACCTTTAGGGGGGGTATTTCAACCCCCCCAAAAATGTCATGACAATTAGACTTTTGAGGGCGGATTCATAACCATCGTCCCCAAAAGTTCAAATTCTTATGACTTTTAAGGGTTTTTTTTTTAAAACACCTTGAAAAGGACCTTTAGGGTCTTTCACCACACCCCCCCCCCCCCCCCAAAAAAAAAAAAAAACAAAGTCGTGACAATTGGAATTTTGAGGGCAACTTTATAACTATCGCTCACGAAAGTCCAAATTCTCATGACTTTTAAGGGCTTTTTTTAAACGCCTTGAAAAGGACCTTTAAGGGGGGTCTTTCAACCCCCCCCAAAAAAACAATTCATGACAATTGGACTTTTGATGATGACTTTATAACAACCACCCCCAAAATTCCAAATTCTCATGACTTTTGGGGGGACATTAAAACAGCATCCCCCAAAAGTCGAATTATTGTGACTTTTGGCAGCGACTTTAAAACAACCGGCCACAAACGTCCAATTCTCATGAATTTTGAGGGGGAGGGGTTAAAAAAACACCTTGAAAAGGACCTTTAGGGTGTATGTCCAAACCCCTGCCCAAAAAAAATTCTTGAGAATTGGACTTTTTGGGGAGGGGGTTTAAAAAACCACCCCCAAAAGTCCAATTCTCAGGACTTTTGAGGGGGGGGTTTTAAGAACCACCCCAAAGGCCTAAAAACATTTTTTTTTGGGGGGGGGGGGGGGGGGGGGGGGTAGAAAAACTGTCGCAATCTAAAACTGCTCCTAAAAGGGTGATTTGTTGTAGTGTAACGTGGTTCAACAATCTCCCCCTTTGGAATTGATGTCAATCAAATGAGATCCCCCTGAGAATGAGCTCTATTATTTCAACAAGAATTTGTGGTCCCCCTAACATCTACTCCCGTGTTCTCCCATTAACATCCAATCCCCTGTCTAAATGTATCCCCCTTTGAAATCAATGACAAGGGGCTAATGATTCATTTTTGCATCAAGGAGCAACATTTTATGTTTGACTTTTTTATTGCACTCTATTTTCAAATTTTTGAATGGTTGCTTGCACAGTTGCAACCTTTTCTTTCATTTATGCTTCTTTGGATAGAATAGTTTCTTCCATCTTCTTATAGTTGGAAAATTTCATAGTTTCAACACAGTAATCAACAAATTCCTTGAATTCTCTCTAGATTTGCTCAAATTCCTCTATGATCCAAAGTTCTTCTTCTTGGAGTGGTTCAAGCCTATTGGCTATCTATTGTTGTGCTTCTCGGATCCTGCTTGTTTCTAAATTTTGTTCCTTGTATTCTTCTATTTTATTCATATTTTCAGAAATTGGCATACAAGTTAAGATATCATGCAGATTTTGTAATACCTTTTGTGAAATCTATAGATTTTGATCTACTTCTATTAATTGTTCATCTGCAACTAGATTTCCCCATAGCTCAGCACTTTCCTTTTGTAGTTGTCTGCACTTTAGTTCTAGGGACTCAATATTGCAAATCGCAATATTCATTCTCGTTAATCTACTTTCTTGCTCTTCTTTGACTTTGGGAGGGGTTTTCGGTGGTCTTACAACAAGCTCCTCAATTTTGGCATGTAAGCCTTGAATTGATTTACCAATGTTGTGTACCTTGTCTTCTGGAGGAACATCCTTGTCCCATTATACTTCTGGAATATCATTGTATATTCCATCTATATATTTCTGTAGTTTTGTGTTTTTTAGGTTCATCTCCTTTATCTCCTTTCTCATTTTTTCGTACTCTGCAGTTGTACTTTCATCTTTATTTTCCATCTCAAATGACTATTGCGCTATGTTTTCCTTTTGTAGACTGAGTTTCAAGAATTTATCCTATAGTTTCTCTTTTTCTTTTTTGATTTTGTACTAGTCATCTATGGCTACTTCATGCTCGTATTTGATCTCCTGAGTAATATCGGTCTGCAGTAGGTGCATCTCTTCCATGGGAAAGTGTGTACGAATCAATTCCACATGGCTTATAAAGTCCTCTGATTCTTGAGAAGGAAATACTAGGGATGCAACTGAGATCATCAAGATCAGTAAAGTCATACCTGTGATCCTTACATTTGACTGTGTCAATGAATCACGCAGATGCTCTCATGGACAAGTTTCTTTATCTCTTTTCCCTTCCAGTCGTTTGCAGCATATTCTTAAGGATCGCAAATTCTTCTTCCATTTTTTGAAGAATTTCTTCTTGATTGATGGAAACATCTTTAGTTCCTCCTTTGTATCAATTTTATCCATTACTTATTTAGCAACTTCCATGATCACCCAACTAATTTACTCCATATTATCATTTGTCAATATCTATGAGATGTTGGGTTTAGAGGATTTTATTTTCTTCTTGGGAGTTTCATCAATGTGACTTTTCTTTGACCTTTTATGTGGTTTCTCATAATGTTGTGTTGTATTTGTAGAATTATTTGTGCCTTCAACCTCCTTTCATGTAGATGATGGAGTATCATATTTCTTTTGTCGTTTTGTTTCTTCCTCATCAGTAACTGGAGTTCTCCATGTTGTCTCCCAGTTGTTTATAATTCCCAAAATATCCTCTTCAATGCAGCTAAACATAGTTACTATCCATTACTTATGTGGGTCCCTTCTGGCTTAAATGTAGGTTTCATGCATTCCTATTTTAAACCGAGCAATCTCCTTTTATGATTCAACCAAATGTGGTTGTATGCCGCGTGTTTTGCTAAGAAGGAATCTTATTTCTTCACAGCACAAAAAGAAGCTTATATTAATTTCTTTTATCCTATGCTTATGATCATTAAACCACATATTTGTGTGCCTTGCATCTAGAAATTACCTTCTATTTTTGTCAAAGAATAACTTTCTTCCGGTTCCTTCCATCTTATGAACGCAACTATACTAAAAAGGATCACCTTTTTCATGTGTTTTGATGCAATCCTCTAGGAATGTGTTCAGCATAAATGCCGTCGAGTTCATCTGTACTCTTTCCACATATTTGGTTTTTTTTTTCAGAAAGAAAAAATCCTGTCATTGTTATTCATTGAATCAAAGGGTATCTTACAAAGCAAGCCCAGGAAATGGGCTACAAGTTCCACGTATTTGGTTATCATAGCAATGATTGCAACAAAGACTTGATCCTGATGAATATTTTGGAACCTAACAGCCTTATTATTTATGTAGACTATTGAAAACCCCATGCTGGCCTCGTGGGTTCCATACTTCTCAACCACTTTCTTTACAAGAGACTTATCTTCACTTTTGCTTAGAAGTAGGGAAACATATTTTCCTATGGATGGCAGACATGTGATCTATTCTATCAGTTGAATATCTATAGATATGGGTTTATCCATCCACACAAATACACCATGTACTAGAGACAAAATCTTCTTGTTGAACATTTTGACTTATGGGGTTCTTCCAAAGTGTGGTATTTCTATCAGATTTAAGATTCCTGACTTCATTAACCTATTTTCCCATGGATGTAGTTCTAAAATGATTGGTTCATTAGGGTTTGGGTTGATATTCCTATCCATGTATGCACTATAAACCAGTTCTGGGAACTTGTCATCATCATTAACGTCATAGTCCACAAACTGGAATTTATAGAGTTGGCCAAGCAACCCTTCTTTAGAGAGCACCCCTCCGGTATTATTTGTGCAGGAACATATCTATATTTCATCTATGGTAGGTTCACAGTTGCAGCAGTAGATTTTCTCATGGGAATATAGTCTTGGGGAAATTTGAATGGTTTTGATGACGATTCTCTTGATGTCTGTGTCATCTCTCCCTGCAAATTAGTTGAGTGAGCACTATATATACCTTGTCTTTTGGGGGACATAGCTTCGATCCTACTTAATTTAGATTCTTTGTCTGTTATTGGTTTTCTTTTTTTTTACAAGAACGGTTATGTTTTTATTATTCGAATAGTGGTGTAACCATTGAGAAAGTTTCTACATAGTTTAGAGTTTGTCCATAGTTCAAATACTGTCCATTACAGGAAGAATCCACAAAAAAAGAAGACTGATGATTCTGTTGATTACACATATAGATTCAATTTCTTTGCATAGAGAAAACATAGATAAAGACTAAGCTTACTAATGTTGGAAACAAAATTTCAAAAGGGAGATCTCCCATGGGAACCTGCTACTTTCCTTGAGCACCACCATGCTGACTAGAGTCTGCTACTGCTGCTTCTCCTACTATTATTTTAGCCATTGCCAGCTCCAATTTATCAAACTTCACTTCCAACTCTTCTATCATCTGGGTCATCGCATTTTGAGACTGAGAGATAGATTCAGAGAATTCCTCATGCAGGTAGGAAAGATTCAGAGAATTCCTCACGCAGGTAGGAAAGATCTCTATCTACCAATTCCAGATGCCTTCCACCTTCATGATCAATTTGTTGCAGATAATTCTTATGCTTGCTGAGCTTCCTCCTAATTGACTGCAGCTCAGCAGTGACCAAGAGAACTGGGGTAGAAGAAGCAGACGATTCTAGAGAGGAATCCATAATTCCTGAAGAAGCCACAAGCCAAAATCATTCAACCAAAACTCCACTGTGAACGGTGCAGAGTGCTGCGAATTCCTACAAGTTTTGGCCTAATAAATTTAACTACACGCACCATAATTTCATGATCTCGGGAGGATCCATCGCATCACTCACACGTTGGGGATGGAACATAGGAGGACCTCCAGTCTGATTCAGAACGCGGAGCACTTAAATCATCTTGTACTAGATGGAAATATTTTGTTGCGAATGAGACATAGGAGACGACCTTTTAACTGCTGCATACCAGCCCATGTTCCTGCACAAGTGCCTTCCCTCTGCCATGATCCTGCATGATGGGAGATAGGGTAGGTGGGATCCACATGGGAAGCAATGGGTACACCCCCTAGTTCCATTTCCCATGGTCCTATAGGATAAGGCAAAGGGAGTTAGCTCCATTCAAGACAAACAACCCTTTGCTTAAGGAAGCTGCAAAATTGGTCGTGAGGTTATCTTGTTTGTTTAATCCTCTTAAGACGTGGAAATAGTCAATATTCCAGAATGATTTGGAGAGGTTTTGAATCCTTCTAAGAAGCTGACGAAGATTAAGCTGGGATGACAGAGAGTTGGTAGCTAAGGATTGTATGACTAGTCGTGAGTCCCCAATTACCATAAGTTCTAAAATTCCTTGGCTTTGAGCTCGAAAGAGGCCCTGCTAGCGAGCCAAAGCTTCTGCAGCATTGTTAGTTTCATCACCTAATCCCCAAGAGTACACTTGTTCCTTAATTCCATCAGGAATAATGAGAATCCCTTACCCTCCTCTTGCCCCTGTATTCCCTTTATATGCCTTGTCAAATAATAGAGTGTGTCTTTGTGATTCAGTCATCCACTTACTTAGATCCGATTTTACCATCCTAAGTTCCCAGGAAGATGATTTTTGGATAGGAGTAAGGTGTGTCCCAGGTAAGTATGGAGAAATACTATGGAGACATGCTTCTTCAGGAGGGAAGAGAGGGCAGCCGGATGAATCAATCCACATAAATTTTAGGCAATCTCCAATCAGAGAAAAAACTTTGGAGACAACCCATGCTATAGTGGAAGCTTTACCTATGAAGATACGGGAGTTTCTTTCCATCCAAAGATTCCAAAGGATAAATTTAGGAAGAGTCAACCAACAAGATTTAACCAAGGTGTATTTTAGAGTTGAGAAAGGGAAGAGAGAGGCCCAATTGATTAATAGGGAGTGTATGTTCCCAGGAAGACGCAAAGAGCCAGTTGTACCCGCTAGGGATTGATGCCAAATGATTTTTGCGAAAGAGAAATAAATTAATAAATGATCGGTTGATTTCGAATTCGAGAGGTAAAGGGGGCATCTAGTGGGTCCCTCCCAACATTTTTCCTGAGATTTTCCCCAGTTAAGATTCGATTATGAGCCAGAGTCCAGATAAAGAAATCAATCTTGGGGAGGCCTTTAACTTTCCATATGGTCTTCCAAATAGAAGGTGTTGGGTCCTGAAATAGCCCCTTTTTGACCATATCCATTATACCTGTTTTCCTTGTCCTACTTCATTTCTGCACACCATATATATGTTTTGCCTCACATTGAGCTTAAATTCCAACATGTATGATTTATTATTGTTTTATTCTATTAATTCCTGAGATTGTTATGGTTAGAACTCTGTCTTCCAAATTATGCTAATATGTCTTAACTTTATAAAGATAAGTTCAGTCTGAAGGACCACAGGTGTAGAAGTTCGCTTGGTCTGAGAGTGGAAATGAATATTTGGTACCAGTTGTTACTTATGAGTCCCAACTTTATACGTTGGATGAAAACATATATCATTCTTCCACGTGTTAGCTGCAACAGTGTGCCACTGCTTGAGGCATAGCTGTAACAAATAGGGTATCTTCTATTTAATTGATTATGTTTGATCTATTCATGGCCAGAACAACAACACTCCCGATATTCCCTATTTCCTTTCAATCTCACTCACAGTTGTAACACCTTGTTGTAATAAGGCAGCCTGAAGATCGTAGATCCTCATGGCTACCCGATATTAGTGGGTGAGGATTATGTTTTTCATGTATAAATATAGGGAGGCGATATGAGCCTGGGGTTGGTTGATTATTATCAGATTGTATAAGCTATGAGAGAGAGTTGTAACTGTAATTCACCATTTTAATACAAGGAGTAGGATTCTTCAGATTTCCGTGTCTTAACTTGTGTTAGTTCCGGTGTCTCTGTTCAAAGGTTCGACCTGCCTTCCCAAAAGATTTCCAAGTTAATTAGATGCTTTGATAATTTATATTGTGTGGTGTGGAAATTACAGTAGATGCATTTATAGTTAGCTGCAAGAGTAACGACTTCTCATTGTGTTTCCTTTGATAGTTGATGTTTGCATTCCTATTAAGTTGCAACTGTGTTGTGTGACAGTCGACTGTGTAAGATAGTTTCTAGTATGCATGTGTGCCGATAGCTGTTACAGTAAAGCTCAAATCTAGTTCCTTTCTGTTACTTATCTTTCTCAGGTTTGCTAATTTAGTCAAATTATGGTTTAGAGTTTCTTGGTTCAATTACTGTTGTTTCCAATTCCTAGGTCAGTTGAATTAAACAGGTTATGATCGATTCACTTATAGTGTGATACTGTAGGATTTAACTTCTTGCAAAAGTAAGTCTAGTTATCTATTCTTAGATTTGTTATTGCTGGATTGATGTTGTAGGAAGGTAATTGCATTTCTGAATTCTGAGATGGGTAAATTAGATCAGTTTTGGCCATGAGAAGAGTTTGACTGAGCAGATAGGTAGGATAATAATATTTCATTCATTCAATCAACTACTTAAGTGTTTATGCATAGATTGTGCTAATTATATTTGGAACAAAAAGACTTTCCTGGGTTGACAATTTATATTGAGCATTCTGTGTGTTAGTTGTAACTAATTAGCATATAAGGTGACCAACATTTTGGCACCGTTTCTGGGGAAGATAATTGATAGACATAGTATTAGTTGCATTTATTTATTTTTCTTCAATATTTTTTAAAGCTTGCATGATTTTTTTGGGGTTGCATGAATACTAGGAGAGTGTAGCATGACATTCCTAGAACCCCCAAAACTCCCGAGAATACTAACTTTGCAAGTGGTCGAGGTCGTGGTAGCAGTCCATCCTTGGGGACTAAGACAGTCATTGATGATATAGTTGCTAGAGCCAACTCTTCTACCGGAGCTTTCCATCAGGGACCATCATCTGTCTGAAGAATCTCGGTTACTCCTAGGTCGGAAGCATCAGTTTCCACGGTGGAGAAAACATGAGAAGTTGCGACACCATCTAGTGTCCCTGCAAACAAAAATAGAGCTAGTGTTGTGGGATGAGGTGATCCAGATGTGGTTTACCATGTTGACAGGAAGGAGGTTACAAAGGAGGAGTGGTTACAGCTTCAACAAGAGTGGGAAAATCAGAAGAATCAAAGATAGGAGAGAGCAGAGGAAAACATGAATAACAAACATGACCCTGAGGATCATGAGGAAGAAGTAGGGGATAACCATCACAATGATGGAAACCCTCCACATGAGGATACCGTTGCCATACTTTAGTTCCCCATGCATAGAAAATATGTCCATCTATCCAGCAGTACCTGGCACTTTGTTGTATAATTTTTCTTTTCTCTCTCTTTGACAAATGTGCTGGAAGCTTGCCTGCAGCCAAATAGTTAGCAACATTTGCATACCAAGGGGAATGAGCTGAAACTGCAAACAAATGTTCATTCGAGAAGGAATCTTCAACTGTTAATTTGTCATCACTATTAGTAAGTCGAGATAAAAAGTCAGCAACAATGTTTTCCTTCATAGTAGAGATCGAAACATCGAGAACAGTAAAAAATTGAACGCAATTCCACACCCACCAATAATTGTAATGTCAAATTCCTGTAACAGTAACAACCATCTAGTTACTCTAGCATTAGTGACAGGTTTGTTCTTCAAGTACTTAATGGATGAATGATCAGTGTGCACAAAAGTGGGGTATCCAGTAATGTAGTGTCTGAGTTTATTTATGGAATAGAAAATGGCCAGAAATTTCTTCTCTGTAATAGTGTAATTGAGTTCAGCAGGGGCCAAGTTTTTACTAATATAGTAAATGACATATGGGGCATGACCTTCTTGTTGTCCCAACACTGCTCTAATGGTAGTGTTAGAGGTATTTGAGGAAATGTGGAAAGGAAGATTCCAATTAGCCCCCCTTAAGATAGGAGTTGTAGACAACCTCTTATTAAGTTTAGTGAACGATGTTTGGAATGCATCATTCCAATCAAAATGTACATCCTTCATCAACAGAGTAAATAAAAAAGAATCTAGCTTGGAAAAGTTTTCTATAAACCTTCCGTAATAACTAGCATGCCCTAAGAAGCTACGTACCTCTTTTTGTGTTCTAGGAGTGGGTATGTTTTCAATTACCCTGGTCTTGGATGGGTCTACCTGGATACCATTAGAAGAGATGAAGTGCCCCAGAAATATGCCCTAGCTCATCATCATATGGCACTTTCCAGTGCTCAAAGATAGCTGGGTCTATTCACGGCATACTAAAACCTTTTCTAATTTTTTTAGTGCTTCCTCAAAGTTACTACCATATGGGGTAAAGTCATCCATGCAAATTTCCATGTTGTCATTAACCATCTCAGAAAATATCCCAATAACAACTCTATGAAAGGTGGCAGGTGCATTACACAAACCGAAGGGAAGTACCTTGTATGCAAATGTACCCCAGGGATAGGTGAAAGTGGTCTTGTCTTGGTCATCAGGAGCAATCTGGATTTGATTATAACTGTTGAATCCATTCAGAAAGGAAAAAAACTTCTTCCCAAACAGGGTATCAAGTACCTGATCAATAAAAGGTAGGGGAAATTGGTCTTTATGCGTTGCTTTGTTTAAATCCCTATAGTCTACATAGACTCTCCATTTTCCATTCTTCTTTGGCACTATCACGAGTGGAGAAACCCACTCGATGTCTGAGATTGGGTATATAAACCTTGCTTCCAAGAGCTTTTGGATTTCTTCTTTCACTATATCCCTTAAGTTAGGGTTCATTCTTCGTTGTGGTTGGCACACAGGCCGAGAGTCGCTTTTAATGTAAATGTGATGGGTGCATAGATTAGAAGGGATACCCTTCACACCTTTGTACTCCCAAGAAAAATCTCCCTTGTGTTGTTTCAGCAGAGTGATCAAGCGTTCTAGCTCATCAAGAGCAAGATTCGAATTAATGTTCAGTGTT
Organism: Pseudotsuga menziesii; assembly: GCA_001517045.1. Lineage (NCBI taxonomy): Eukaryota > Viridiplantae > Streptophyta > Pinopsida > Pinales > Pinaceae > Pseudotsuga > Pseudotsuga menziesii. The sequence continues at coordinate 518,202 of LPNX010903129.1, read as the reverse complement.
TTTCCAGTCTCTATCTCAATTAGAATGCTTTCTAAGTTTTTAAGTACTGGAATTATATTGGCATCACTGACTAGGGTCTCCTATGCTATATTCTCTTGTTCTTCTTCACCTAAAGTACTGTTCAGGATCTGATAAACATGTTTATTGACAGATGTGGGCTCACTGATGAAACTATTGATAGTATCATCCTATGTTCCATCCTTAAAGGTTAAGGATTTACCTATCGTTAACAACGGCTGAATGCCTTCTTCCTCCTCTAGCTCCATCCACAATGGAGTTTCAGCTTCTAAGTTGGGTCTAGATGGAGGGTATAAGGTCAGGATTTTTGTATCGGTCCCATCTGAGAAAGTCATAGACCCTGACCGTCAGTTGATGCAAGAATCTACCATGGCTAACCAAGGTCTTCCCAGGATCAACAGATGTCCCCGTAGTTGTGACTTTGGTTGTAAAACCAAGAAGTCTGCAGGGTACTCCCATGAATCAAATGAGACAACAAGGTCATCAAGGATTCCCTCGGTTTTGATTGTGGACCTGTCAGCCAATTTTAGGATAGTAGAGGTTGGCGGAAGATTATTGAGCCCAATTTTTCTCATAGTTTCTATGGTCATAACGTTGATAGCTGCACCTAAATCTACCAAAACATTCGGTATCTGAGTGTTTCCAATGTGTACTGTAACAATAGGGTTTCTAGGATCATCATACTTAGCCAAGAGAGTTTTTTCAATTATTAATTCAGAAATTTTTCTTAGTACATGGACAGTGGGAAGATCCCTGGGCTTTCTTCCTCGTTTTCTTACACAGAGATCTCTGACTATTTTGGCATAGATGGGAACATCATGAAGGGCCTGTAACAGTTTAATTTTGACATATAAGTTCTTTAATTCTCCTAAGAGATTAAACTGAGGTTATTTCACTGTCCTTTGTAGTGTCAGTCGCTTAGGATATGGCGGTTCTCTAAGTAATTGTGTAGGCTATGTTTCACCGAGTGTTTCTTCATGCGTTTCAGTCAGTATCTTAGTAGGGTTCTCAACATCCTAGATGATAGGGGTTGTTGTATTAGATGGGTATTGCTTATTCATTCTTGCTTCAGTCACAGAAGATGGAACATCTTCAATGACTAAAGGCTCCACTACCCTTCCTGATCATAAGCGTATGTCATTGTAGGGAATTGATGTAATGGATTAAGTAGGCATGTTGACAGTCTCGAATTGATGAACTGATTGATTATTTGGGTTAGGATTAGGATGGGCAAGAAACTGTGGTCGTATTGGCATGTTCATTGGTGCAATGTTGTTTTGAAGTTACAGCTGCAGCTGCTAGTACTATTGGTGAGGGTATTGCTGAGGAGGGTACTATTGATGAGGAAACAGTTGATGAGGAGGTTGGTTATGAGGGAACTGATTTCCTGGATGGGAGTTTCTTCAACCAGGAGCCCAAGAAGTTGGCTGGTTTGATTGTTGTGCCCAAGGTGACCAAGAGTTAGGATTCTGCATAAAAGTTTGATATGGATGCCATTCATTGTTAGAATAATGTGAAGGGAATTGTGTATTCATGTTATTCATATGATTCATATTATTCTAGAAAGGTAATGGGTCTGGATTCATACCTTGATTTCGAGGCTTCCAAGGCTTCTTTTGAGCAATGAAGTAATTTTTCTCCACATCAGGAGTAGATTCTTGCAGGACTTCCTTCAGTTGGGGAAGTGAAGGACATTCCTTAGTATCATGATTTAGTTCACAGAGATGGCATACTTCCACCTTGTCAAGTGTACATTCCTTCACTGGGTGCTTATTCCTACATCTAGGACATAATACGCCAAGTGTCAAATCTTCTACTGCTTTCCTATGCTTCACTCTTAGGATGTCCATTTCTGAGGAGATGGAGCTCATCATCTCTGTTTTGAAGTTCTCAAGAAGGTTTCATATTTTTTCCCAAGTGGCTCCTCCATTAGATGGCTTGTGTTTTCTGTTGAAGACATCTCGGTCCAGTCCTTTATCATGATTATTGGTTCTGGAGGATCCTCTCGAATATCTTCGACATAAGTCGACAATCTCCTCAAAGGATTCTTTCGAGATATCCCCCTTTCCCAACAAGCTCAACATATCCAAGAAATATTCTATGATTCTACGCAGTAAGATAATTTTGAGCACATATCTCCCCATATCAGTTTGTCGTGCCCTCTATACATTGTACATAAGTCTCTCCACAAAGTCCTCTAGACCTTCTTCCTCCTTCTGGATCATCTTAAATAATTCTTCCCTTTTATCTTTAGTCCTACAATACTCTTGGTATTTTCCAAGGAACACATGTTTCATTTGTTCCCAAGTGGTGACAGTCTCACCACCCAGGCTCATAAATCATCGCAGAGTGTTGTCCTTCAAAGTAGTAGGGAAACGTTTAACTTTTGTTCATTGGACATGTAATCGTAGCTATGACAGAGGATGTCAAATTTGGAGAGAAACTCATATGGATACTCTGTGGCTTTCCCATGAAAGCATGGTAATACTGATGGTGAAATGTTCTTCATGGGGGCCAAAACAAGTCCTTATCTTGAGATTAGAAGATGCGTAAGGGAGGATGAAATTTTCAGTATCTTGAAGGCTTGTCACGATGAGCCCTGTGGGGGAAATTTTGCTGACAAATGAACAGGTCATAAGGTATTACGAATGGGCTACTATTGGCCAAAAAATTTCAGGGGTTGAAAGAAATATGTTCAGGCTTGTGATAGTTTCCAAAGGATGGGCCAGCCAAATAGATTAGATGAGATGCCTCTTCAACCACAATTTGAGAAATGGGCCTTGGATTTTTTAAGGCCTAACAACCCTCCCTTGAAGCATAAAGTTTACATCTTAGTTTGCACCGATTATATGACAAAATGGGTGGAGGCTGTAGCTTTGGTCAAGGCCAATGACTAGGTTGTAATAGATTTCTTGTATGGAGAAATCTACACCATTTTGGAGTACACAAGGATATATTTACAGATGGAGGACTGCAATTTGTGTCCCACAAACTAGAAGCTCTGTTACAGAAATATCAAATTCAGCACAAGATATCCTCACCTTATCATCCACGGGCCAATGGCCAAGTGGAAAGTACCAACAATGTAATTGATGCCAACCTCACAAAAATAGTCAGGATCCATTGCAGAGACTAGGATGATAGACTTCCAGAGGCATTGTAGGCATATCGCACCACATGGCGCAATAGCACGGGCTTCTCCCCATACGAATTGGTGTATGGTAAGAATGATGTCTTTTCCATTGAATTTGAAATTAAAACCTTAAAGACAGTTGTAGAGGAAAACTTATACTTAACATAAGCTTAGAGGAATAGATTGGATCAGTTAAATGAACTGGATGAGAAATGCACAATTGTTGTGCATCAGCTGGCATTAATTCAACATCGATGTTCTAAGTGGCATGATCGGTTCATAAAGAAGAAAGTCTTATGTGAAGGAGACTGGGCCTTATTGTATGATTCAATATTCAAGAGGGGATTTAAAGGTAAGTTGCATACAAGATGGTTGGGACCCTACCAAATAGAAAATGTGTTTGATAATGGCACAGTTCGCCTGGTTACTATTGATGAAAAACAAATTCCATTATTCGCTAATGGTCATAGGCTGCGACTGTATCATAAGCCAATTTCAAGGGATGCATTCATTTTGCGTGTTGCAGCTGATCCAAATTTCCAGTTAATGCAAGGGCAGGAATTTTTATCTACTCCTGTGATTTCTTAAAGAACACTACAATTTCCACACAGGAATATGTACATAAATAAAATTGTTGTTTAGTTTTTATTTTTATTTTCTCTTGCGATTGATTGATTTTTTTTGAAGAATGTATACAAGAATCTATTTAAGTAGCAGGGGTCACAACATGGACAATGATTGCGAGCCCCTTAACTTGTTTTCCTATTACGAATAACTCCTTGATGAAGATGAACAGTTCAGCAACAACAACTAATCAGCTGAATATTATCCCATTTTTCCATTTTTCCCAGTTGTGACTCTGCCAGACTTACCCTATTTTCCAGCTGCGACTCCGCTAAATTTCGCCAATTTATCTATTTATTTCTAGTAAATCATCCATCCCTCAGTGGGATCTTGGCCTTGAGCCCTCACCTACCCAATTGATGAATAATTACATAGCCATCCATTATCATTAAATACCAAAATATCAAGTATCGAAATTGGGATTAGGGTATTACAATGAATACATATAATAACATCCCTCTTGGTGTGATTGAAGCATAGATAGAAAAATCACAAGGAGAGTGCCTTCATATATCAAGATATGAATGGAAGTATACAAAATAGATATAGGGACTTATCCAACCAATGGCATTGAAAACTTGTGACCTAAATAAGTATCAAGTTTCAAGTTTTTCAACCATGCATCAAATGCTGTGCAACATATTCGTAATGTGGAAAATTTATTAAAGTGAGGAAAGGGAATGCACTAACCTCATTAGATGATTGGTCATAGCACTATTTTCTTACCCTAAACATTCTCTAAAAACATAGTAATGAGAAAATCCTTAATACAATTCCAGCCTCATATATAGGCTACAAACCTCACAATGATAAAAGAGAAAAGGGATCACTAAAGTGTACAAAAGGTGAAACTTAGCTAGTCATGAGCTAATGAAGGACAAAGAACTATCCCAAAGAAGTTTTCAATGCTGAAGGATGACTTTTTTGATGACTTTGCAAAGAATGGATTACTACCCTTATCTTTGGGCTAGTCATCAACTAACAAGGATCGCTACCCTTATCTCCCTTACTATTCCTTGGAGGCCATATCCACTGTCAATATCTTCAGCCAAGATTGTTGTTGGTTTGAAAATCCTACCTACCCACTTGAGTGGGTTGGTATCTTGATATATTGCTTCCCCACATTCAAATACTCTCTTGATGCCCCTGATAAACTCCTACGAAAGGAATTGAATAATATCATCAAATAGAATAACTTACTGAGAGGTTAATCCCTAAGATGGCCTTCTATGCAAATCACTTCATAAAGCTAATGGGTGGCCTTATTGTTTGACCCATATACACACTTTGACACTGGATGCATGTTCTCAAGATCCTCTTGGGAAATTTCATGTTAGTTCTCATCATATTCAAGTCAAAATTGATCACATCACAAGGGGGCAGAGGATCTGCCAACTCTTCCATCTTCACAAGATTGAGATGAAGGAACACTTCATCTTTCAATGCCCCTTCTGTTATGAGATTAGAGGATGGTTGTATTGTCCTTTTAAGGAGTCTGCAAACTCTCTCTCCACTTTCTTTTGCTTCCTAGACTAGAGACACCTACCCTTGTACATGAGGGAGGACCTCAAACCTAGATCCCCCTCACTCCAACCATCGCCGCACAATCTAGACCCCCTCTTATTGATTATCACCTCCTTTTCAATGCTTAAAGTTCTAGTAAACAAAGATACCAAGAGGTAGAAAAACATCAGCCATCAGATTGATGAGACCGCAAGAGTGTGTCCATGCTTAGTCAGTAACACCCTTGTGGACATGTCTCCCTAGATCCCAATACAACTCACATGAAACCAATAGACAAGATAATTCCTCTCAATCTCAATCACAAGTCATAATCTCTAGAAGTCGAGAGATATCTCAAACCATATCTTCTTGCTCCTCCAAATCCTCTGACCAATTATCCATAAGGAACTTCTTCTCTGTAGCTTTGGATGTTAGGAGAGATAGAATCAAGGAGTATTGATCACCCTTTAGGAAAAACATCCCCCTTTGGAGATTTTTTGTTTTCAATATGTGGTTCTCCACAATACTTGCACGTATCTACCTTACCGTTGGTTTTCCTACTCCATAATCTTGGACTTTAAATATTATTTAGCATAAGATAAACCTAATTCTATAATTATTCTCTAGAAGCGACCTTTTCTCTCCCACTTTGTATTCCACACTATTGTACTTTATAGTCCCATCGACCTATTTGTGGCCATTTTTTTGGACATTAATAGAGTTTATCTTATCTTTCCTAATTCATTACATTTTTTTTGTCAAAAAGAAGAAATGGTGTGGCACACCTTCTAGCAATGGTTTCAAGTAGATTATAGTGACTTGTTCAAAGAGACCCTAGCTTGGGGAGGGCCCTAAGCAACTCTTGGATGATCATGTCACGTTGGAAAGAGTTATGACATATTGATGTGATTTTGCATTATATTTTTTCTTCCTTTGGAAAATATTGTGCACAAAAGTTAAATGAAAAATGATATGCTTCCTATACCATTTTCATAGGAAAAGCATGGCTATGCTTTGGTCAAGGCTTGAAAATATTTTAGAGTATGTACTACAGGCCCAAATAATTGAGGTTGGTGAGTGGGACTGAATAACAACCAATGGGTGGTGAGATTTATAAATTTGAAGGCACAAATGGAGAAGTACTATCAATTTTAATGTTTCCTATGGTTGAGAATGTCAATAAACGCATTATAAAAGTTGAAGAAGCCAAAAAAAAATGAAATATATTAAGCAATAAGACAAATTTATTAAATTGTGGATAAAACAATGATATTGTATTTAAAAAATATGTTTTATGCTACTGAAATGGAGGAAAATGGGAAGATTAGAATCTAGTTTCAAAAATCAAAGGGTTGAGAGATGAGCTGTTTGCAGCAACCACTTTAATTCCTAGTAGAGAATCAGTAGCATTAACCTTGAAATCACTACCAATGTCTGTTGTCTTTAGTTCGAGTTGAAGCTTCAATCCTTTGGGCTTAGTAGCTAATAAGTATATGATATGCAGATGTGCCTCATATTTATGATAGAGAAATTAGGCTAATGTATACGAGTATATCAAGATATAGTAGGAATGTCATTTTGGTCGTATTAATTTTGGGATAAGTCCTTCCTATATAAATTACATTTTGAGATAGCTTGCAATGGTGGGAACCACTTTTATGGCATTTCATTAGAACAAAAAATGTTGCATGAGATAATTTTTGATCGTATTGATATTTCAAGGTTTATGGTCTATTTATTATAATATATTTACTATTACCAATCATTGCAAGTATTTGAATGGCTAGTTTCATTATAGGAAACATGATACGTAAAATGATAAACTATGTTTTTATATGCTAATCGTTAGCTCAGTCATCAGATGTATGGTTTTATAGTTTGGAGATAAGAAAATGTCACAAGAGTCTGGTTTTAGGGTAGAAGGTAGAATCCTATATTTTTCTAGCTCACAATACACCTTAGGTTAAACCATAATTTGATTTGTTCTACAAAACATCAAAACACATAAAGAATAATATAAGCGACCTTGAAAATATTTAACTCACATAGTCTTAATCACAAACAGGATTAATTTTTCAATGTAAGTACTATTATGATGTAGCTATGCAAACACTATCTATTATTCAAAACATCCATATTACTCTTTAGATTTTTGTTTGAAGATTTCATTGAATTGCAATTTGCAATTCAAATTAACCAATAAAGATGTTTCCTGGATGCCATCTCATTACATGAGGAACATAATGGCTCATTATGTCCCCAGCAAAATCTCGACTTGAAAACTTGATATAAGTGAAGCATGTGTCAGAGTGTTTGGACTACATCCTCTACATAGCATGGTCCCTCTTCATGCCATGGATTATATTTACTTGTAAAAAAGAAACATTTGAAGAAAGTGACTGTTTTTAAAAATAGTATCCACATTAAATTGATTTTACTATGAAAATTTGGATGAAACAGGCAATGATAAATTCAAACACCAGAAATGTATTGCATGCAATTACAAAAGTCTAAGATGGAGGTGTTAGTCAGAAGATTAAAAGCAACAAATCAAGTATTAAGATCAGGAAGAATCACAAGAATACCTTCTAACTTGCACATATCAATGGTCAGCAACATACAACCATCAAAGCACAATTTGTAATCAATTATTCCACAAACACTATTTACCATCAATATGAAAGCCAAAAAAATTGACTTCTAAAAGATTTTAAAAAAGACAAAGAATAATGTCGGAAAAGTAGAGCGAGTAATTGGCAAAAAATAAAATAAAAATTAACCATCACACGAACTGGTACACAACACACAATGCATAAAAAGAACTAACATTTTGCAAAAGACCCATGTCAAAGGAAAGTTCCTATAAATGGGGTGCATGAGTTACCATCCCCTTCCAAAAATAAACTAGTGTAAACAATTTACAAAGAAAAGTCTTGGAAATAAATAAATCAGCTGGGAATCTAAATAATTCAAGGTCATAGTATCATTTTTTCTTCGCTCGCTTTATTATTGCAATTTCTTTTGTTGACTTGAAGTTGTTGGACATAACTGCAAATTTCTATGCCTAAAGGTAAATCTCGATTTTATTAGGTGAATGCTTGCAGATGACTGTTTACAGACTTTGTGCCATCTCTTGAGAACTGGAAGGCATTTGTAAAATTATTCATTTTCCTTCCTGGGGTGACTTCAATAAACCTATCCAACTGTAAAACATATTTCAACATGACGATTGTTAGGAGAAAACACTTAAAATTTAAGTTGGTCCTCTCTTTTATTTGTCTTGAACACATCTATTCTCTTGTGAGTTAAATTGGTTTGATAATTTCATTTGACATTCTATGGTTCCATTTTAGGAACTTAGACATTCAAATTTCAAAAGCACGCAGATTTACATGTCTAATATCCTTTGCTTAGACAAATCTACAAATTCAAAGGCCATTAGCACATTTGTTAATGGATTGGACCTGAAAATAACCAATACTTAGGAAGCTGGACATGAAAACACCCTCTCAAAAACCCGAACCCTCCTCCTTTAAAAGGCATAAAGATGCGGCCATATCAACGTGATCCAACAAACCATTCCTATATAGGGAAGGCTTGAACTCAAGCACTCTATCTTTAAAACAACATGTAGATATACAATTTCCTATAGGGGTTTATTGGAAGAAACTAGGCTAAGAGATTTGGCAAGAAGTGCTTGCAAATGACTCTGATAACAGACATATAGTGAATATATTCAATGACAATGAAAACAAAATGTCATATACAACCAAGCCCATGTGGGTATATAATCAGAACAACCAGAACATTACCTTCAATGACAGTTAGTTGACCAAGCAGAACTAGGCCTTCCAAAGATTTGTACTTGCAGAGATATATTAATCAAATATTCAATTCCTTGTAAGAAAAGTAAAAAAAAGTACCAAGATATAAGAATGGATGAGAGCTAAGCATAGATAAATAAAACCCAATTGAAGAAAAAGTAGGTAAGAATGTAGATACCAAACATAGTAGTGGATGAAACAAAGATGGAAGTTTCCCGTGTTGGAAAATGGAAACAGATGCACATAGGTCTCCTCCTTCAACAATGTTTGTCAATGTTGTTGTATACAAACAAACCAAATGCACCAGGTGTTTGCATTGGCATATACTTGGTCATGTCCCCCTTGCTTCCTAATGCACTTATTCATTCATACCAACAAGCAATAAACTCATTTGATTGTCTAGAGAATGATTAGTTACTGAAATCAACCCCTTTTTCAAACACGGAAAGAAAGAGGGAGACCCACTTCGTCTAATATATTGTTAAATTACTGTATTACTTCCAATTCTTCAGAAAACGTCCATAGAGGGTCCCAAACACAAATACTATCCATCCATATTCATACCTCAACATATATATAATGCATATATTCAAATCCGTTCGAACTCCTTCCTTCCACACAGAACCTTAGATATTCTCCGAGTACTTCGTGCGTGCTGCAAATATCTCATGTGCACTGCTTCTCCCTTCTGCACCGTGCTTCTCCCATCAAGCTAAAAACCCCATTCTCCCCAGCATGCTGCTTCTCCCTCTTGCACGATGCTTCTCCCATCAAGTTGAAAACCCCATGCTCCCCTGACGCACTTCTCCATTCTTTGTAATAAAATGACCCTTGATATTGGGATATTTATATATTAAATAAAATAAACCCCTACCCCCAGAATATACCACCAAAATAATGTTTTGGTTTTTTATAATAATTAAACCCCCAATATGAACGGACGTGATATAGTATTGGTTTGTCAGTGACGCCCCCGTGCTGAAATCATATATCTAAATAGGAAAATAATTAGCAGACTAAGGGTTAGAAAGATGTGACAAATAGAATGAGAAAGCATGCATGGAATAACTACCAAATATTTAAAAGTAATCATTGCCAAGGCCGGATCTTGTGCATAAGTAAATCATAACCCATACATCCATCATGACGGAGGGTCGAATCCCTGAGTGCAAACAACAAATCTACTACACCCATTGAAGCCATTGGAGGATAGGGGTTGCATTGGTGGCTTAACTATATGTGCACGATAATAAAAGAAGTGAATAGTTTCATAAGGATATCAATAACAAAGAAAGAAATTAAATAAGGTCATGGGAGTTACAAAAATGGTACGGAGTGATCAACACTATGTGTGAATCACACATAACCTCTTGTTGACCGATCAACTTGTTTCTTTCCAAGGGGAAGTCTCTTGCCATGATCTATTTCCTGGAGACGAAGAAATTGAAGGATGTTGAGAGGAAACAAATGACAGACTATGATTGCGAAATTTCAAGAACAAGGATTTAAAACTCGTAGAAAACAAAATAGGCAGTAAGAACTTGACTAGTAGTCGATGATAAAGTAAACTCTGGGATTTTTTTTGAAGTTGATTATGTGTTTACATAGTAATTCATGTGAGGCGACAAATTTGCACTAAGATATTATTTTTTTCTCCATTCATAAATACAATGGTTAGCCATGGATAGAATTATTTTTAATACCATCTACAATATTATGGAAACCAACCAACATAAATAACAATAATGAGGTAAATCCACATGAAAGTTGGAAACCAAAGTAATAACCAGAATTAACTTTATACAATAGTACTTTGTATAATTTATTCATTAGAATCATAATAGTAATATGTATACAAAAAAGGGATGTAAATCCCAAGTTCAAATGTCCCTAATAAAATTATACGCCTCGATATACGAATTTAGTATAATACCCAGTAGGGATTATAATTTTATGGAGTTACAAGGGCGATGATGCCACTTTTTTGAAGGAAAAAATTATTCTTATTATTGAATCTAAACCCTAGACTACAAGTCTATTGCAGATGTAGTTCGGTTGCAGAATGAGCATACCCAAGTTTCCCAATATCATAAAAGTCATAAAATGGAAATGCCATTCCTGAAATATGTACACTAAGAAAAATGCAATATGGTTAACCTATATTATTCTATCAACAATTGCAACAATTTGAATTGAAATCAATTATGTAATGCAAGGAGACATCGAGGAACTTACCTAGGACGATTTTTCAATGGTGGAAATCTACTGCTCAAGATATGAAATTCCTTGACAAGGCTACTAGACAAGTTTCCCAATGTTGATTTTTCCAAATCGTTTTAACCAAGTAGAAATATGTTTGTCTTAACCCAAGAAAATGCGTTAAAATATTTGCAAGTAGAAATAAACTGGTGGAAGAGACCTTCAGTTTAAAATTGGATAAGACCCTAAGTAAATATTTTAGAATAATTAAGATAACATGGTTGTAAACCCTTAAAAAAACTTACAAGTAAATGCATGGTTAGGGGTTGTAATTACCTTTTAAAGGTGGTTCATGTATGAATTGAATCCCCGCTCCCAAAAACCATGTATCTTCAGAGCTATGATACATTTGAAAGAGCCAAGCATTAAGTTCCAAGAGGAGGGAGTTGCATTGCATAGAATACATCAGCAGAATCATGGGATACATATTAACAAGCAATGCGAGTGGTTGTTCAAAGTGTAGAACGCAAAGTAGGGTTCATACCACGAAAGGCAAAGGAGAAACAAAGCTTCAGTTTCAAAAGTTTTTCTACAAGTGAAAAATAGTGAAAACAATGTTACACTTTAGAAAATGATAAGATCTTAGTGACATGTGGGTTCAGATCAATGGTACAAACTCCGCCATCTACTAACTTCCTCATAAATACCATACGACCAAGTTGTTACCTACGCCATCTGGGAATATGTCCACTGTCCACCTGGTAAGCAAGGTACTCGTTCAGTGAGTTCTATACATAAGGATATTAGACATAATTAATATATAGGTGATACGTAGATCCCATTCCAAGATACCATATTTATATAAAATGTATTCATAACCATTAAAATTTGAATCCTTCCTAGCCCTTCCAAAGGCTTCTATCCCTTCGTAGAAGTGTAAAGTTAAAATTGTCTTTAAAAATAATTTTAAAATATGAATTTTACCCCTTTCAATTAAGGAGGACATAATTTATATCAACATTTAAAAAGAAGGGAAACATTTGAAACTACCGTTCCATATAAGTTTTCAAGATGTTGAAATTCCTATGTTATAAAGTTCGACTCATCATTCAAAATATTGGAAATATCATAAATTATAATCACTCACTCACATCACGTACTCACTACTTAGTTGTGCAAGACGACGAGTGATGAATAATGAATATGAGGCACTAGCCACTGGGATGTGATTCTAACTCTTGAGTCACTTGGGGCTTTGATATAAGTTGTGACAACATGTCAACGACTGCGACTGTAACAACAAAGAATAACTACTAGGCCCAAAATGAGCCCAAAAATTTGTGCCTACTACCTATGTGAACTTGGCTACCAATTTCCACTTGCTTTTTGTCAAAATGAAATTCAAATGGACAGTTTGATGAGTCCTCCTCTACAAGACTTCATTTATTGCATGAATATCACAAACTCACGACAACTATAAAAAACACTCAATGTCATGCAACTAGGACCACAAACTGTGCAGAGGTCGATTTATTCATTGATCTAGAGAGGTGTCACTGGGCACATGATATGGAGAAAAAATGAGTTAGAAAAAATAGGTGTCATTGGGCACATGATATGGAGAAAAAATGAGTTAGAAAAAACATGTGGACCAAAGTACCACAATGGCTATTAATAATATTTTTTTTAAATGACTCAATAATAGTATTCAATTTGATGGGTGGAATGATGATGATTGAATCTCCATTTGTCCTTCTAAATATTTGTCCTCAACACTTGCCACCAAAATATGTATAAAAATTACTTGTCTTTATATCCTCTTCTCTTTAAATCCTCATCTCATAGTCATAACTAAGGAAAATTATGCATGAACATCCTCACCTTATAATATCAATTGGGTCAAGGTGCAAAGACAACCATAAAATATCAAATGTGTCAAGACACAAAGAGTAAGAGACAACTATAAGTCTTATATTAAATTTACCATATAAGTATTTAATTGACACTATCAACTAAGATTCGACACATTGGATTGTTGTGATATTTTTATATTCACTCCTTACGAATGTTATTGTAATTCCTTATTTGAAGGTGAAGTCCATAGTTTACGTCTTCTTCATCATTATAATGCCTTTGGGTAAGATAATAAGGAGGGTAGTGGCTTGCATCATCATCCAAAATTATTTTGATATAGAGGTATATAGTTAAATTGTTTTCATTAAGTAACTTAAATTTCCTACCGGTGATTGTCGATTCATTGAATCATCAATTTCTACTAATCACAACAAATTTTAGAGCCCCAAGCTCTTAATTACTCATATCTAGAACTTTCTCAAATCGATCCATAAACAAACTTCTTTTGGTGCTCTGATTCAACTTAAAATGCATATTTTCGAGACTTAGGCATGCAGTGAGTTGCAAGGCTCCAGTTGACTTAGGTTTGATTCCATTTCCCCACCATCCCATACATGTATGTTGTCGTGACAAGTGTTGAACAACAAAATTTGATGCCCCGACCCCAGTGATGTTAGTGTTGCTAACTTGCTTAGTATGTAGATTTTGTTTTAGTGTCTTATGAGTTGTGTATTGCATTTTGTTTGGTGTCAAATTCCCATCATTCTTACATCTCTTAGGCTTGGATGGCTTCCCTCTCTCCTTTTTATTTAATTTTTTGGTTGGTTTTATATGTACTTTTTGGTTGTAGGTTTAATATAACCTCATTTTGCTTAGTGGCTCCCTTTTGTGCATAGTCAACTGTAAGCGATTCTCTCATAGTTCTAGGCTTTTTAAGGCTATATCTTGTTACAACATTCTACACTATGCATAAGATCACGTGGATGCCCCAATATGGTTATTGCATAGTCTAATTAGTTTTTATGTATAATGAAGTGTTCTCCACCTTGAAAAAATACAATACAATAGTTGTTATTATACTGAACTGTAAAATTAATGTTACATATAAGTAAAATGAATGTGTTCAAATTAGGTTTTATTGAAAATATATCATTTTTTCATGTAGATATTAGGGGATTTTCATTTTTTTAAATTGTAAAAATTTGGAAGGGAAATACTTTTTTTTTGCATTTTTGGGGGAAAGGGTTTAATTAATTTATACTTGTCAATTAAATTGCAATTATTTATGTTTCCCTTCATATTTGAATGGATCCAATATTGTATTCCCTTCCAATTGAAATTAAGACCCACCCTTCAAATTTGATTATTGATCTTCCACACAAAAGTCTATTTCAATGGTATTTTAGTATAGATTCCATATCATAAGAACCTTAGTGAGTAAAAAAATAAACCTTGCAGAAATAATGGAGTGGGAGTGTAAATTTTGTGTGTCAAATATTGCTATAATAACCAAGCTGTGACTGAGGTTTCTACCATGTAGGTTAAGTTGGTTGGTGTTAGGAACCTTAAGTAATGATGGTCATACAATATAATCCATTTTCTTTGACAAGCATGTAAATCGATTGAACTTAGTCTCCTAGGTTGGCCTTTCAATGATGGAATGTAAATCAGTAGATATATGTAATATGCTTATCTATGGGGATAGTATATAAGTAAAAATGAATAAATAAAAATTGAGGTGGAAAAAAAGGAGTCTTTTGGGTTTATTATAGGATCAAATGCTTAAAAAAATGCAAAAATACCAAAGAATTTAGTGAAATTCAGTTTGAGTTGTAATTCAAGCCTAATCGATATGCCTTCACTTTAACGAGGATTCTTCAATGATTTATTCAAAATCACAATCAAATAAACAATATTCAAGTGATTGCTCAAAATCCACTTGTAAAATTCAAACATGTAATTCTCCAACCCTTACAACAATCAAATGGGTTCAACTGCATCTCATCAATCTCAATGTTAAGATCGAATATATTCCTCAAGTCTTATCAACAATTCAATACAACTTAAAATTTTTCACTCAACTAAAATTCAATCATATTTCATTTACCCTACCCTAAGGACTGTGACTTCTATCTATGCACACTAGATTTCCATTGCATATACCTTCTCATTCATATTGTGTTATCAATCAAACCTAAATAGTACCTTCAAGCATCATGATGCAAAATAATACATTCACAATAATGGAAACCAAAGCATTTGGAAATTTTAGCAGATGTCTCACTCCAAGATTAAGACAGTCATTTATGTAACAGGCTTTTATTTCGAGGTGTACGACTAAGAGGTCACTTAAATAAAAAAAGGTTTTATATAAATAAAGTTGTGATATTTTTCTTTGTAAAAAGAAAAAAGACAATCCTTTGCTTGATAGCCATCAAACATTGACACATGAACTCTAATTCAATCATTACCTTGAATATTTGACTATGCACATCAAAATTGGATGCACTCCTTCTTATCTCTTATAGGCTCGGAGGTATTCCTCATGGGAATGAATCACCATTCATATTTCTTCATTTCCACGCTATGGTTCGTTCTCCATATTAACAACGTGCTACATATTTATGTTATGATTCCTACCAAATCACTACTTATCCACGAATACACAAAGGTTCTTGTAAAAGCATGTTAAATTGAATCTATATGTCAGTCTATGCAACGTTCAATATATAAAACACAAACTAACTAGAAATTTATGTCTCACCAAATAAATTTACTGATCTTGAATTGACATTGACATTGTTTCTTCCTTCTATTGTATTTACTTGAGATGCATCTAAAATCACTAGCAAATTCATATGCAAACAGTGGTTCTATTGGTAACTAGAACAAGTAACCTATCATCTACATGTGCACATTTGAAGAATTATAATGAACCATAACCCAAAATTCATGCCATGTGGATCTATAAAATTTTCCATGATCTTGATTCATAATTCCATTAATTCATGATTCAACTACCAATTCCAATCTGCAAAGCATTTCTCAATCTAGCTTTAATATACCATGTAGGCTTCAATTCAAAAAATAAACGCAAAGAAATTCAATTCATTCCAAAGCATATCGATTCCAGATTATTTGAGAAGCAGAGTACAAAGTTCATAAAAAATTCTCCATACAAAAATCATATATTTAATTGACCTTTCATTAATTGCACAATAATGAAATAGTGTATAATCATAGAACAAAAACATAAAATGCTATATTTCCTTAACCCATATATGTAATTTATTCCTTCAAACTCAGAAAATTTACATTATCTCTCTCATGGCCTAATATTCGTTCTTGGCCTCATGTCCTTGGCCATTTTTTCCCAATATCTCTCCACTCCTTACATTATACTTGGATTGTTTATTTATACTCTCAACTAAAGAATTTCATCAAATCCCTATCTAAGGTGGTTCAATGCCTGCTATTAAAAAAGAAACTTAAATCTATGTAATGGCATCACCGAAATAGAATTTTAGATTGATTAAAAGGAGAATTTTGAAACAAATCTTAATCTTATAGCTACCTATGTGGCCAACACACAAGGAACCACATCCTATGTAAATCTAGAGGATGATTTTAGAGGGGGTTGATGCTCCTGCATCAAGTTGTCTTAACTAAATTGCCTAACTAAATCCAATCCAATTAAATTTGAAGAACTGTGTTGAAGGGATCTAAACAAGATGAGAGTATTCTATCGATAAAGAAATACCAAAATGAGGATATGCCACTGCATTAATATAGTATTGTAGACATCCAATAGATAATATCCGCAACCAAAGAGGAATATAAGGTGGGAATGACATTGAAATGACCTGTCATGATACTTCAAAATATGTAGAAAGAACACAGATTTTATCAATTTTAGTTAAGCTGTCTTCACTAAATTTCTTGACTAAATCCAATCATCTTGAATTTAAATAGAAACATGGAATCACTTTGATAAGGAGTAGAGTATTGGTGTGAAAAGGAATGCCCCCCAAAAATAATATGCCACCGCAAAAATATTGACAACAAGGTTGGAGTTGTTATGTGGGATTCTCACACAAAACACCCAACACATGTAGTTAAAAATAAAAAGAAGAGTATTACCATGGTGCAGTAGAAGAAGAGGTCTTCGAATTTTCTTCTCAGCATGATTCCAATGAAAAGAATTGACTCCCTTATTTTTATGGACCTTGAATTGGGGATATTTTCTTGGGACTAGCCTCCTCCTCTGGGAGCTTTGGATTCTGGAAGTCGTCGTTGTTGTCGTCGTCATCATTGTCATTGTCAATGTCATCGTCGACGGCATATTCGTCGTCGTCGTCGTCAGTGGGCATAGCTCTCCCTTCTTCAAATCTGAGTATTGTGCCCTCTCAATAGTCTTACCAGTGCAAGCAAATGGGGATTACAAATGTACTCCTTTCAAATCCCAACTATTGTTGGAACCACCCTCTTCTCCAAGGTGATCATAATTCCATAGAGACACTCTCCCTCCCGTTTATATTCAACACAACCACACAAAAAAGATGAGAAGGTAAACTCCTTCATTCACACAAACAAGTGCACCCCTTCTCTCGGTGATGCTGAAAATCTCTACTATCTCTTCAAATATGCAAATAAACGTGTCTTTTGACCATGCTAATGAGAAATATGGAGATACTTGAGTGTTATCCCTCATATATTAACTCAACATCTCTTAAACCAGGCTACAATCTCCATGAGATTATCTAGTCTACTGTATGTGGGTATCTCTACTACAAAGTTGGTATAGTATACTAGTGTTATGAGGATGAAGGGGTAAGTATTGGGTTAAGAAAGCACGAGAGTATAGTGACCAATATTCATTTCTCTTTAGCTAATGGGTCCCTTGTAATTGTATTTTTTAGTATATTTTTGTGTAATAAACATGGATACCTTTTTCAAATCTACAAATTGTTTTTTATTAGTGAGTTTATTCCTTTCATTAGCTAGTAGACATATTTCTAACACTAACCATAATGATTTAGTTATGTATTATTTTCAAAAAATGCATTTAGTTGAAGAATGTGAAGGCTTCATAGGGACCCAATATCTCCCAACAACTAATTTAAGAAATAATTGAATTTCATGTTCCAAAATCTCATTTAGGAATTTAAAAAAAAAAATGTGGGCAGTGCTAACATCCCGTAATGATAATCTCGATAATATAGTATGATGTCTTGTTGTTTCCATAATTTCACTTAGTTTGATTTCCAAGTGGGGTAGAGAGAATGACACCAACTATCAAGGAAATGACATAGGATGGACAAAAAGGGGAAAAGATAGGAAATGATGGTAGAAAGGAACTAGAGAAGGAAATAGGTGAGGGGCGATTATTCTATAAGAGGATTAATGAAATTAAGAAGACAAAGGGGATTATGCTAAAGCAAGAGAAGAATAGGTAAGAGGGAGAAGGTCTAAGGAATGAAAGGTATGGTTTGGAGGTGATATCATAAATGTGGTCTACAAGATGAAAAAACATACTCCATGCCTCATTGGATAACATGTTAATTAATGCCACCTAGATGAAATCACCCCGAGCTTGTCCCAATTTGAAACAAAAACCTAGGGAGATATCGACCATATGGGAGGTGATAAATGAGAAGGGACTAACCAAGAGGTACCAAGTGCAAAGATACCAAAACTCATGCGACACACAAATGTGAAGTTCCCCAAAAAGAAAACCAGGCATGTTAGATATGGATGCAAACTAATTACTAAATGTTTGCAACCAAAGAAGATTGGCATGTAGGAAATGCCACTATAATCCAACAAAGGAATGTCCCTAATAAACAAAACCAAGGTATAGACCATTAGAAGATGGCCCTATCCCATCAATATCACTTAGGTAAGAATCAATTTTGGAATCATCGCTTGAAGGTGTTTTTCAAGCACACTATGACCTCTCTTTTCCTAAATCTGTCTCAATCATTATTTGGTCCTCTTCTTTATAATGGAAACTTTACTTTATACATGATCCTCATGCACCATTAGATTCTTATATAAGATTGGAAGTGCGGTACTTCTTAGATGACAAACCATTTAATATGGTCTCGCCTTATCCTTTAGTCATGTTTGATTGTTTTTGTTCTCTGGCTCCCATCACAGTTTCAATTTTGAATGAAAATGAAATATTCTCTAAAATTGTGGCTCATGAAAACATTTGTGCATGGAGAAGAGAGGGAACGACACCATACAAGGACTACCACATTGAGGTTGTAGAAATGGTTGCTATTGCAACTGCTTCTGCAACAATTGTGACTCCATGCTGCATATAAACCCAAGGAAATACTACTGAGAAGGTAGAATTCCATGGACTAGTGATCTCGACCTTATAAAATGAGGATGTGTTATCAGAAATTTTCATGGCCAAAGATGAATGAGCCAAAGGTGTCACGTTAATAACCTCATGATTTTAAGGTGGCACAATTTGCTCCAGCACCTATATGATCTATAAAAGAAGGATTTATATTGCACATAACTCATTATCATATATCCTTTGTAATCTTTGAACTTTGAATTATGTAGATCATTGCCCATTCAAGAGATTCCAATGAAATTCGCTCTCAAGAACTTCTACATGTTTTATATTTCTATTGTTGTTGATTGACATGCATTCACATGCTCACACAACATACGAGAATAGAGCATGGAGGAAACTTTACTTGAAAATTTGTATTAATATATATCTATGTTAATATGTGGTTAATATGAGATTTATGAAGCACCAAAAAGTTTAAATTTGAATTGACATTAAAATGAATTTTTGTTGGATAATTTATTTTATTAACCTTTTTATATGTTTGGAGTGGACGATGTGATGAGAGGTCAAGGAGAAAAAAGGGTAAAAAGGGGCATTTGATGTGATGATGATTTGAAATGGTGAAAACAAGGCTATAGTGTGTGATAGAATGAGAGGTGAAGGGGAGGACAATGGAAATTCATCTATTTGTTTTCATGTCAACTATGTTTAAATTTTTCATATAATCTAAAAGGTATCAAAAAGAAGGAAAGTTGTTTTGTGCTTTGAATTTAGCTGTTTCTAAATCCTTTCTATAATAAATATGTCAAAAGGTAAATGAGATAAGGGGAAAAGGAATATGATGTGATGAGATATGAATGTGGTTAAAAAATAAATGTTATTCATGTTATTGCATGTCAGTGAGGTCTAACACATTCCTATAATATGAAAGGTGACAAGAGGTGAATGGGGAGAATTATGATATGAGGACATATGAAGGGGGTGAAAGTGGGGTTATGATATGATGAGAGGATAAAATGGGTGAAAGTGGGGATTGTTATGTAAAGAGAGGTGAGTGGTATGAAAGTGGTGGATATGATGTGGCAAGACAATGGATGAAGCATGGGAAGGATGTTGTTCATGTGCTTGCATGCCAACCTTGTCTTAGTCCTTATAATTTTAAAACTGTTAATAAATATGAATACAAAATTCAATAAAAACTATAATGTAAAACAATGCCAAGTTAATCAAATATTTGGTCCATTTTCCTTTATTTGCAACATTTTCTTGAAAGTGCATTATTCTTGTTCACTAAAATTAAATATGTTTTTCAAGGTTTCTGTATGTATGTCTTGCACAACACATGTGATTAATATCACACCACTTATTCCTAATCAATTTCAAACAACAATACTTATATACTTAAATTTATAATGTTTTTCTTATTCCTTTGTTCTTGTTTTTCCACATGTAGTGAATCTAAGCCATTACGATCGATTCCTTTCCCTTGGTTGCTATCATCTTAGCACATTATAAAATATACAAATAATCATATAATTAAACATTTCAATGCCAATGTAGTATTAAACTATGCATTATATCTACTACATAACTTTTTTTACTTTTTTAAAATGAAAACAAAAGAATGAAGCAATCCCATGCTCCTTTTCATGAGAGAGGTACATCATTGTGCTTCACTATTGGTAGCAACAATACACTATATTGATATGGATACACCATTGCAATTTTCTAATTAATATACATTAAATAAGTGAAAAAATTGTAAAAAAGAGGGCAAAGAGATGTGTTGTAACTGTTGAGATGCACTAATATGTAGCTCATTTTTAACAGTTCAAAATAACATGACTGGAAACTGGTAATTTTGATTTAAAACTCAACAAGAATAATTTTAGATTGATGGAATTGCATATATTATATGTTAACATTGCAAAATATGGTTGCAACAAGGGTAATTGAGGGTGTTGACACCACATATACATGAAAAACAACAATTTGAGCAATCCAAAATTGTAATTTGGCAAAGATTGCTTCAAAAAACATGGAATGTTCGTCAATGTTTATAGTTTTTAATTGAGTAGTGAAGTAGACTTGCAATACCTTATTACTATTGATCGGTTCAATCTATCCAAACTATTCATTTCAAATTTATGGATAATCAGTTATACCAAAATTATATTCTTTTGTCATTGATTTGTGATTACAAAGTAAAGATACTAGGTGTTTCCATTTTATATTGAGGCTCTCATTTGTTAGTTTAATATGTAATATGGTCTTTATTTTTCAATATTGAATATTGGAGCCACTAAATCTTGTAGTAAACTGGTTTTCCGTTGTTAGAATATGACCATACAGGAAGTAAGAAATCTTATTAATTCGATATTTTAATAGAACATTCGACAATCTAGAATGATTTGGAATTTGGAAAAATCCATAAAAACATTAATGCACCATACACAAATATCATGATAAAACTTACTCATTTCTAAATTTTTATATTATTCATATCAAACTTGTCATTGAAAAATGATTTTTTACAAACAAAGTAACTTAATCCATTATTTTTATTTTATTTTTAAATTAATACCTAAATCTTAAAATGTTTGTTTTAGCTTTAAGTAAATCTAATTGAAGAAATTGTTTATATTTATTTATATTATATAAATGCAATAAATTTTAAAATTATGTTACTCATTTATCGTCACACAATTGCACACTTTGTTTCTTAATCAATTTTAAATTGTGGTGCACAAAAGTATAATACTTTTAGAATGTGTTTATTATTCAATACATTTAATGTAAAGCTGTCGATGTTTTTTATATTCAAAGTCAAGAATTTGAATAAGTTTATCCGTACATTCCATGTTCCATTCCAGATCAGACTGATCCATGGATGATGGAGGACACCGAATGATCCATGATTGAAGGTTTGTGGACACACAATTTACTAACATGTTATGTAGAAGTAGTCAACGTATTATTATACCTACCGTCACATATAGTAACATGTTGTGTGGCTATCGTGTAATAAAAAAATAAATACTTGGGATACTTTAAGCAAGAAAGGATGGTGCGGTCCTAACAGATGTTGTCTCTGCAAAGAGGAGGCAGAGTCGGTTGAACATCTTTTTGTCAGCTGTTGGTTTCTGAAGGAGGTAATCGGAGGCCTTAGCTGCATTTTAAATGTGCACTTGGACTGGAGTGCCCCTACTTTTCAGGAAAATTTAACCTGTTGGTTATCTCAGAAGGGGTATTTACTGTATATGCCTTTTTTCATCATTTGGAATATTTGGAAGGCTAGGAACCGTTTATGTTTTGAAGATCAGGAGCCCACTTTGAACTGTCTGTTATATTTCATTTATGATGATTTTTTGACCTTTAAGCCTCCTCTGATACATAAGCACAGAATTAGGAACATTGGGAAGTCTCCTACTTCGGTGTATCCTATGATCTTTTTTGATGGTGCTGCTGCAAAAAATTTGGGGGGTGTGGGATTCTGTCTTTGGCTGAATGAACTTCACCTTCTTGCCTTCAAGCTCGGATGTGGCAGATGTACCAACACTAGAGCAGAGCTCTTAGCACTTTGGGCATCACTACGGGTCGCAAAGGATATTGGGTTACCTTACCTACATATCTTTGGCGACTCCTCTGTGATTATAAATTGGGCAAAAATGGAATCTACCCTGGATATGGTGAATCTTGAGGCCTGGTGCCTCAACACTAGGATTCTCATGTCCTCCTTCATGTGGGTGGATCTCAGTGATGTTTATAGGGAACATAACAGGAGGGCAGCCATCTTATCAAAGGAGGGATTGCACTTGGCACCGAGCCATCTCTTACTTACTGAATATTTTGGAAATGAGATTATTGGGGAAAGCTCATCACAGCTCTTTTAGAATATGCTCATTCTATTACAGTTGATCTCTCCAGATTCATTGAGATACTTTCAGGTTTTGTTGAGCAACTATTACTGATGACTAGAGACTCACCCCCTCCTTGGATCAGATTTCTGGGTTCCTGTTATTTTCTTTAGGAACATAGATGATTGTTTTTGGTTGCCTTCCTATGAGGGGGATCTTATTGTAGTGAACTCAAAGTGCTTTGAGTATGATACCATGGGTATTTACTTGTATTTTGTATTGTATGTTTTGTCTGGATAGGTCTTTTTTTGCTGTGCTGTCCATGATTGGACTGTTATCACCATTTGCTGTACTGTTTAGTATGTATGTCTGTATTTCTTGAAGATGTAAAAAGTTCCTTTGATTCATTGAATACCAAGGAATGTATTTTTTCGACTGAAAAAAATATAGTAATCGTTTTGAAGTCAAACTTCATTGACTTTCGATTTCTTTAGTTTCTCAGAAATTTTTTTTTATAATTTTCTAATGCTTTTCCAAAACATGTATATTTAATCAAATATTTGAAAATAAAAATTATTTTTTATAATTTTCAAATATGATATTATTAATTTTTGATTGGAAAAAAACAATGACAAGACTAATTTTGACTGGTTTAAAGGCTATTTGTCAGAATTTTAAAATATATTAAAATTAAAAAAATAAATAATTTTCCACTACCGCCACGTAATTGAAAAACAAGTCCTATACCAATACTTTTCATAAATGAAAGTAATTCTGCCATAAATAAATATATTTTTTGGATTCAACGTTGATACGCAATACTATTTTTTGGATTCAATGTTGATATGCATTTAATGTACCTGTAATTTTGTGTTTCACCCATGTGCCATTCTCTCTTTATCCTGGATGTGACCACTTACTTATTCCAATCATGGTTAATGGAACTAATATACATGACATGCTTAAAAAATTCTGTGTTTTTCAATAAATGTGTAAGGCTATTCTCTCTTTATCCTGGATGTGATCACTTACTTATTCCAATCATGGTTAATGGAACTAATATACATAACATGCTTAAAAAATTCGGTGTTTTTCAATAAATGTGTAAGGCTAGTACTCAACTATGCACATATGGGAGCCACTTGGTTGAACCGAGAAGTGCATATTTATAAGGAAAGGGCGAAAGCAATAATTGGGCTGCTTGATAAGGGCTAGGATGTCATGGTGGTATTCTAACGACTTAAGGGTAGGCCAACATGAGTGTTGACAAATGCAACTTCTGGCTTTTCCAGTTCGTCCTATTCAGACATTCACGACCACACTATATTCTATTTCAGATATCTCAGGATGTTAAGAGGAAAGGCAATTGGATTCAAGAAGTTAAGGAAAAGTGGAAGGGAATAACATTATTATAAAGGTTATAATGGTTATACATTATTTCTGATGGAATGAAACCAGTTAAGGGACTCAATCGCAGTTCATTCAAGAATGTTGTGTTTTTAAATAAACACTTGTTGTTTCATTTTCTGATCAATTATTTAATTCTATGTTATTGTAAGTTTTTTATGTCCCCGAAGTTGAAGTCCCCAACCTCTTTATGTCCCTGGGGTTGATGACGAGAGCATTTTTTAATGGGCATTCATAGAAGCTAGGCGTGCAGTTTAATGAGGCTTGTCCTTGGCCTCCTCGTCTTCAGTGTTGGCGGTGCTGAGGGTGATGCATGGAACCACGAAATTCACAGTCTTCATTTTCTTCTCCTGTTCCGCTTTCATTTTCTTCTTTTGCTCCTCTAGCTTCGTTGTATGGTTGCTTGCTTTTCAACTATAGACTTAGAAGACCAGTTGCTTGCTTGCTCTTTACCTGCAGACTAAGAAAAGGGATGGCCTTAAAAAGGGAAGGAAGTCCAGTGAGTGAAGCAGTCAGTCACTTCATTTACTGGCATGATGGAAGAAGCTGTGCGGTTCCTGCAGGAGACTTTGACAGGCGTCTAGTTTGGCCTTGTATCATCTAGAGAAATTTTAAGTGGACCATGAAATAGAGAAGAATAATGGGCAATCGGGTCCTTGTTTAGAACAATTCTGAGGAAAGTAATCTATTTTAAATCAGTTAGAACTCATTTTCATGCCAATTCAGTTGGAAGCCACCTTGGAACTCTAAATATAAAGATTGTGTATGTATGCTAGTCAAGTTAAAAAAATATAGCGCTTGTTTTTACATTTTTGGTTGGGAGTAAAGTTTTAACCTGTTATCAGCCTTAACGACTCTCTCATCCTTTGGTAATGAGCTTATAATTTTATAATTTTCTTTTTTTGAGCATTGAAGATTCTGGACAAAACCAATTATAATTTTCTTATTCTGAGCATTGAAGATTCTGGACAAAACTTGAGGTGGGGTTTGGCTGGGGTGGGATGAAGAGGGTTTAATAAACTTGTTTGAGCAATTCACGAACTGAACTGTTTTCCTCAGAAAGTTACCACCCAATGGATAAATAATTGCAACTGATTTCTAGTTTGCAATTGAAATCATTTAGCTAGTTTGACAGCCCATATTAGCGAACATATGGCATTAGATTTCATTCCAAGAAGCCCGATGTTTAGATGTTGAACTTGTGAGCCTAATGTGACAAAAAATATATGTTATGATTTATTTGTAACCTAGTAGGGTGAATAGTTCAAGAGCATAAGCCTTAAGGCGATGTCACTTGGAGCGATGTCACTTGGAGGGAGCCACAATTTAGGCACTAGATGCAAGACCCCTGTCATTGGAGGGAGCCACAATTTAGGCACTAGATGCAAGACCAATGAAGACTTCGGCAGAGCTATCAAGAGCATAAGCCTTAAGGCGATGTCACTTGGAGGGAGCCACAATTTAGGCACTAGATGCAAGACCAATGAAGACTTCGGCAGAGCTAAACAGAGGTTGCAGTTCTTCACATTGCTAGTTGCAGCCCCTTCCGAGGCTCTTTCACTAATTGCAAGTCCACATTAATCCCACTTTTGCACTGTGGAGCACCTTGTCATAGAAAAAGTTTATGAGAGAAAAGAGTATTATATTATTATTACAAGCTGTCAACATGTATGTTATAGCTTGAGTAAAATGTGTCAAGGGTGTTAGGGATCCGCATGAAATATTTATGTTGCTCAAGTATACAGACCAACTCTTTTGCGTTTAGGAAATTTGGATGGAAATATTGATGGACCGAACCTTAAATAGGGCTTCACCCATAAATCATTTTCGACAAACTAAAACAGACAAAATCAATGTTGAAATAAAAAGCTAAGAACAAATTTGCACTAAACTGCATGTACCCACTCATAATTGATTTCTTTTGGATTTTCTGAAATAACAATGAAGCCTAAAACATCTCACAATCTAGTTTAACCTTGAAATCGTTCTTGTCCGTTTTGGAGTTTTACCTTCGCGGATATCGCAAGAGAAGGCAAGCAAGAAGGAAGCAGAGTGTGGAAGATATAGGCTGGCACTTCTGTCTAGCCGTTAAAATGCAGACCAACCTACCTCAGTCCCAAACCCCTTGAACAGTGTGTTCTCGTGGGAAGACCAAAATCTAATGGCGATAGTTAAAACCATGATGCAAAAGGAATGACACATAATGACATGTTATCACAAAAAAATTCCAAACTTACTTCATTAAAGTGTCCTAATTGATGTCTTGCTGAGCCACAAAATCACTGCCATTCGACCCTGCACATATTAAAATACCCTGTAAAACCGCTATTGAGATATTACTAGACCATATCGACGAAGACCTCACGAGCTACTTTTCAAGGCATTAAAATATGTCCCGATTCAAATTGCAGTGTGTGAACTATATAAAACATGACAGAGTAAAAAGGAACCCGTCATTTACACATGCAAGGAAAGAAACAAGTAAGTTTGTGCTATATGTAAGGGAAAATTGTCCGCATTTTCAAAAAAACAGTTAAAGCAGTAGAATAACCTCCAGAGTGGTCAAGACGCTACAGAATGAGTGAAAGGATGGCGAGAATTTCGCCAAAGCTTGAAGAAAGATATAAAGAAGCAACCAAATCGGGAAAGAACACTTTAAAATGAGTTGAGATTGATGCAGGATTCAACAAAAACAAGAATGAGTGAAAGGATGGCGAGAATTTCGCCGAAGCTTGAAGAAAGATATAAATAAGCGACCAAATCAAGAAAGAACACTTTAAAACGAGTTGAGATTGATGCAGGATTCAACAAAAACAAACACTCCATAGCCTGGACAAAAATGGCCGTAATGCTGGAACAAATTTCAGGAATTTAACGCATCAAGAAGAAAACAGACATAGTGGAGCCAGAAACCTTACCGAATATACTACAACCCTGTAAGGAAATTGATCACCAAGCTCAGCATTCTCTCCAACTAAAAATGCAAGAAAAAATAATCTCACCAACCAGGCCTCTCGATTGATATATACCATTGATGGGTAAAGGCAGTGACCACGGCATACTCCACTTGCTATCACCTGTCGTCCATGTGTGAAGATCCTTGATCCATGTTTTAGAACAAATAAATTATTATGTAGATGATTTTTGCTATCATCGGTCGTCCATGCAGTTTGCCACCTGTTGTGAATATCCCTGATCAGCGTTTTTGAACAAATAAATTATTATGTATATGATTTTTGCTATCGCCCGTCATCCATGCAGTCTGCCACTTGTTGTGAAGATCACTGATTAGCCATTTAGAACAAATAAATTATTATGTAGATGATTTGATGGCAAGCTATATTAAAGGTGCTGCCATAATTTTTGGAAATGACTTTTTTATAGGTCATTTTTTTGTCAGAATTTTGAGTAAATGTAGATGAATTGTAAAAGTATGAAACATTGTCTTCATGCCACAATCTAGGAGTAAAGGTGGCCATCGTCATGGTTACCATTGTTGCCAAACTCTGATTTCTGAGAAGTTTTTTTGAGTTTTCAGGTCCGAGTTTATGTTTACAGAGTTTTCCCAAGTGTATCCTGAGTTGATGACACTCTCCAAGTTTTTCTCGAGTCCAATAACACTGACTGGGACCACCAATTGTTCTATGCCTCCAGTTGTCATGGTGCTTGGTGTCTTTGTCTTTAATCTCCCTAAGGAACAGAAAGGATGTGAGGTGTTATGCTTAATTGATTATGTGATCTATCATTTTATTAGAAATTTACACTCTTCCATCTTTGATGAATAAAAAATTGGTCTATTATTTTAAATTGAAATCTGAGAAAGGGATGTATAGAAAGTAACATTTACATGTCTGTGTGATATGTATTCATGGATGAATTTGCATATATTAGACACGAATCATTATGGTTTTTCTTTTCTTTTCTTTCTGTTTGGCAGGACAGAATCATGAACCGATAGGTTTCTACAGTTGCGTCGATAGGTGTGGTGTAAGCTGAGAAACACAATCACGTTAATTGTTACCCTGTTCTAGTTGGGGATGGATTCCGATATGATGAATTCGTCAACAAGCAAGAGTGATTTTGACTATTCCATTAAGTTAGTATTTGTTGGTGATTCAGGAGTTGGGAAGAGTAGTCTTCTCTTACGATTTACTTCTGACACTTTTAATGCCCCTCCTATAACAATAGGTATGCATTTCATTCCACAGAAATTTATGGACATTGTATTTATGCACTTCTTTCTTTTCCAAGGTTACATGCATTTTCTTTATTGGTTGTCTCCATCCCTATAAATTAAAAAAAAAAACTAATCTACATTTTTTTTCTTTTTTCTTTAAAAATGTTAACTTACATTTTGTTTTCAAGGAAAACTTGATTGGAAAACCTATAATTTTTCATGAATATGAATGGTAAGGATGATATATGCCCAATTAGGTGACACATCTATAAGTTTATGGAGATGAGTAACATTTTGTGTGCCACATGTGGTTATTTGAAACTGATTTTTCCACATTCCGTGAATCACCAATTTGGGTTCTAGAGCGTTTGATTCTTGTAGTTCCATATCTTTTGCATCTATTGAAGATTTATTTTATTTTTAGTTCTAATCTTAACAGATTTCTTTGTTTAGTCAATGGAATATTTTGATTCCCCTTTGGTTTTAGATCAAAGAGATGTATTACATGTTCTATATTTTGTAAAACATAGATAAATAGAGGGGTTGGAGCGTTCTGAGTTTGATTGCATACATTTTGTAAAGAAATCCTGTGGAATGGATTTTTTCCTATATGATATAAATATTTTTTATCGTTTTTCCTTGAGTTGTGTTCTTTGTAATTCCATTTACTATTTCTCCTTATGTAAATGAATGGAATACTGTTGTAATAATGGAATCACTAACTAGTATATTCTAGAAATAGTGAAATGCTCATTGTTTAAAGCCTATTGCCAGTTTTCATTTACATATTGTAATTCATGTGTAGAAAGTGTTTCTATTCAATGAATTTTCTGTCTATTTTTGGGTGGTGGTGAAGTAGTTTGTGTAAGTGTGTCTTCCTTCTTTCTTTCACCTACCATTATTAAATATTAAGTATTTGAAAGTGTAAAATTCTCATGCCTTTATTTAAGAAAACCCATGCAATCTAACCATATATTTTTTTACCTGCTTCTAAAATGATTTACCTTAAGAAATTTGTCCTTCCTCGCCTAAGATAGCCAACTTTCCTTTTTTCCACAAATAATTATGAATAAGATGTTTGACTTTAAAAAGCAAAACGTTGCATTTACAACAATGCCATGCCATGCCTAGCCTTGCCTCACAGACCGAGGGAAATTAAAGAAAGAAACGAATTCACACAATTGAATATTTGGTCAATATGCATCGCTATAGAATATCTTTCGATTCATTGAACAATTCATTTGTTTTGTTCCTTTTGCCCTAACAAAACACAAAATTAATTAATAGTTTTCAAATTAATTACTACCTTAAAAAAGGTATGTAATGATAGCCTTCTCTTGAAAAATCAATTTAAATGTTTACAATGTTAGTGAAAATGAGTGTTAAAAGGTATTGTGAATGTTAAGGGTGAAGATATTTTGGGTATCCATTTATAAAGTTAATGGGAGTTATATGTAATATTATAAAAAATAAAAAATAAAAATAGTATTTTGATAAGTGAATTGGAAATTTTAATAAGATTTATTATTGATTTTTTTAGATATATTTATTATCTTGATTTTATGTGAAATTAAAAAAAAAAATTGTAGATTTATTTTGATGTTAAACTTAATATATTATTTAAATTATCTAAACTTTTATGTACATTAAGTGTGTTTATTTTATTTTTTTATATTTGGGACAATTTAATATCTTATATATTTTATTTATAGTTTATAAGTGATCCAAAACTCTTAATGGACCTATGGAATGGAAAATGTCATATTTTGAATATGACACTTCCTATAATGAACAAAAAATTTACCTAGAAAAATGGTATATTTCATTGCCTTTATTTTTCCTTTCTACCCTTCCTTTAGAGGATAAGTTACTTTTCAAGCCAAGAAGCATCCACAATTTAACTTAACCACCCAAGAAGCATCAACAATTTATCATCTAGCTAATAAAAAATGGTTTATCCCCACTGTGTATTTAGGGTTGTCTTTATGTCCTTCATGGCCTATTTGAGATGTAGTAGTCATTCTCGCAAAGCTGGTAAAGCTCACCCTCACTTTGGATTCATTGAAATAGAACTTGAGTGTAGAGTCTTCTAAGTAGTCAAATCTCTACCATCCTCAAAAGGATGCCTGAGTAGGCTATAACAACATTTATTCTATTTTTATTGAGTTTTAAATAGGCTATAACAAAATTTAATCTATTTTTATTGAGTTTTAGTTTTTTGCATAAGCAATTGCAAACCAATAGCTATCATGAATGCAATGTCGAGGACATTGCCACGTCATGGCTCTTGCTTTTAATAATAAAACCTGTAATATTACTAAAAACCGCATCTGTCTATACGTTTAAGTTTAAAAATATATAATTATTTTTTCAGGTTGCATTGACTTAATTTTGCTTTTAAGCTCAATGTGAGTATTATTGAAGTTATGCATTGTTATGAAGTTAGTTAAAACCATTTATTTTTATGTGTTTTGAAATACGAGGGAGGCATTTAATGTTTGGCTGATCTTTATGATGTTACATTGAATTTCTAATTTGTTTTGTTTTTTATTTTATTTGTATTATGACAAGTTTAAAAGAGTATTATTTCAATCATAAAGTATCATGGGTTTAAAATATTTATTTTAAATTTTGGTTGATAAATAAATATTTAGGTATTAGTTGATATATTAGTTTAAGATGAAAAAAATTATAAACTTAATTGTTAAATTGGTAGTGAGAGAGATTTTCCTATCCACAAATGCAAGTGACAAGAAAGCCAAGATGAGAAGGAGGTAAGCCAAATCACGAGAACTCTCGGAACAAACTATAGGCAAAGAAAATTCACAACTATAACTAATTAAGGAAGTAGTTTTGTACATTTTATCATTATCTACTTGTCATTTCTTCTACAACTATTTTTTTATAAAACTTTTCATGCAACTTTGTTGCTAACTTGACATAGAAATATAAGCAACATAGTTACAACAAGTAATAAATAACAAATCAACATCAAAGCAACAAGTAATTTCACATAGAAAAATAAGCAACATAGCAACTAATAACGTCACATCAAAAAAAAGCAACATAGCAACAAGTAATGCATTGTTGCAAGTTTTTAATGTTTCATAATTACTTCAATTTTCAACTTATATACATTATGGCATTAAAATATTTCTAAACGGAAGGTATAAGCAGCCTTGCTCCTATTTCACTTGTTTTTAAAAGAACTTAAATAACATGTTTGGTAGTGAATGTATTTTATTTTAAAAAGTATATGTTAAAAGAAATAACAATGCAATCACACAAACATAGAAAACACAAAATATACACTTACTAAACTTGTTTTGGGAATTGACTTTATGATGACTATATTGCTCTAGATTTTTTATAAGTTGTGTTTTTATAGTAGATAAGACTCTTTGGTCATCAAACACAAGAAATACAATGTAGAATGAAAAATGTTGAATTTAGAATTAATCTTCTTCCATGAACCAGTTAATCAACTATTGTACTCGATGATAGTCATTCTCTACACACCATGCAATTATGTCTTGAAATCACCTTGTGGTTAATTGGTTATCTCCTCTCTTACCGGGTGAACCTTCAGTCCAATATCCTCCTTCTTAGGATAATTTGAACTCCCCCTCCATTTGTACCATCCCTTTTGATGTTGTTGTTCAAGGGTATGTAGAAGGTCTCCATCCTCCATAATTTTTTTCCTTAAGAAGAAATTATAGTTCCTAGGGTGTAGACAAAGGAGTCTAGTTGATACATCAAATTCCTCATTCCACAACTTCCACATGCAAATAAAATTTGTGTTGCATGATAGACCATTGGAAACATCTCAATGATAATAACAATTTAATACAAGGATGAGGAAATCCTTTGGAAACCCTAAGCCATTACAGGATCAAAAAATATTGTTTAGGGCCTTAGAAATGAATTGGAAGATTAGGACATGAAAACTATAGAAAATATGCCACGATGGATAACCATTATGAGTCAATGGAAGGGGTGGGTGGCCACTGATATCTACCTGGACCAATCATATTTTCTTAGGAATCAATGGTCTTCATTGCATCAATTTTCTCCATTAGATGGGGAAACTTCTGTTGAATTTGACTTTTTGTAAGCCACTTGCCTTGGTGAAGAAGTTGTCATTCTTTGACAACCCAATATAGTTTATGTTTTTTTGGTGGATGAACCTTGTCTAGGTGTCTATGATCAAATCCACTATAGTTAATTCAATGCGGTCAAGTTTGAGTTCTGTACATAGAAATTGCTCAACTACCTCTAAGGTGTCCAATATAGGTGGAAAATATGGTTGAAGTAGCCTTGTGTTAAATCATGAATGAAAATAAGGAAAGGGGGGTCAATACTCAATTCAAAGATTAACCCATGGCCTTTGAGATGGTGTAAGGACCATATTGAATTGGTATAATATTCCGATGGAGGTCTATGAGGTGTTGTTTCTATAAATAAAAATACACCTTATGACCAACTTGAAAGTTGTGTGGAACCCAATATTAGACATTTCATTGCTTGTACTTGATATTGGATTTCTACAAGATATAATGAATCTATTGTTGGACATGATGGATATGTTCACCAATTTTTTCTTCTATTTTTCCTTAGTCTAAGCACAAATGTACTATTTCGATGTAGATGCAATGGACAGCGCTATGCCAATTAGGGTTGACAGTTGGAACCCAAAGGACACCTAAGAAGGGTTGTGTCCAATAGAGCCATGGAGGGACCTATTGTGGCTATATTGAACATATGGAAGACTCTCATTCCTTTAAAAGTTCCTCCACTTGTCATCAATATCTCTGGAATCTTGTAGTAGAAAAATGTGGATTTGTTAGTGCTAGAAGAGGAAATGAGATGATCATAAATATTTATGAGAAGGTCATTGAAAATCCTGATGATCATCCTCAACTTTGTGATCACAGTACTAGTTCTTGATCCATTTGGAAATAAGATCATTACAATTTGTCTCTTATTTCTACTCAATGGAGGACATATATACCATGAATCTCTTCACACCCCATTAACATTATTGTATCCAACTGAGAGAAAGTTTCTCTGTGAAACTTGGCGCTATGAAATCACATTTTACAGTTGTTGGGATCCCTCGATGAACACTTGGGCATGATAAGTGCTATTTGATAGTACTCATAAGCTTGGAAATGAGTGTATACAACACTTGGTAAATTACCCTTTCACTCCAGATTCTATGAAATCGACATCAACAACACCTTACATGATATTGAGGTTTTTGGCGATTTTGTTTCAATTCAGTGAGAATGATCGACATTAAGTTTTAATGCAAGAGATGGAAGACAATGTGGCCATTCCACCTTAAGGAATTTATCATGATTTGGTAGCGTATTCATTATATTCTAAGGTGATACTAATGACTTAATCGATTCATGGGATGTGTATAATTCTTAAGGTCCATTCCTTGTTATAGAGACAAAAGTTGGGGTCTTAAAACATATTTTTTGTCTATGGGACTTATGTGCCATACATGGTGCCTACTTCCTCCACAAGACCATTAAATAAGGGCATTTAGTATATAAGTAAGATATCGTGGTCATGTTGAGGTTTAATACACCATGAATAGCTGTCAAGGTATAAGCCATGGTCTACTGACAAAAGGGATGGTATTAAGTGATCATTATTGGTGTACATGATTGATGGGCTATGCATGGGGACAAAGAACATGAAATAAGATCCACATAGTAAACCGTTATTCCATGTGAGCAATATATCATGGCCATTTTTATATTTATAATTCCATGGATGTTTCTTCAAACATAAGTCATTGGTACATGGTCAAAATTCCAAGTCTTAGATCATAACAATAGTTTGCAAGGTTGAAGGGACATGCATAAGGCCCAAATCCACAACCAATCCTTGCATACAGAATATTTATCATGTAAGGGAGATATTTTTAAAGGTATA
Source organism: Pseudotsuga menziesii (assembly GCA_001517045.1). Classification (NCBI taxonomy): domain Eukaryota; kingdom Viridiplantae; phylum Streptophyta; class Pinopsida; order Pinales; family Pinaceae; genus Pseudotsuga; species Pseudotsuga menziesii. The sequence continues at coordinate 483,344 of LPNX010903129.1, read as the reverse complement.
ACAATCCACATATAGTTTTGAAATCATCAGCCATGGTGTAAGGAAAATATTTCATGTCTTAGGCCATATGGGTTCTCTATGAAATTGATGGGGAAATATGGAACCCAAGGGAAACTGACAATCCCTACATAAGGAATTTTCCATGTGAGTAATGTAGGAATTTCAAATGAAAATTTGGATTTTAACGAAAAAAAACATCACCCTTTAACTATATGTTTGTCAAATTTTAACCATATGGATTTGCAACCTTAGGGATTCTATGAAATATAATATAAAACAACGTCATAAGTGAGTGAATATATTTCAATCCTTAACAAATACAAACTTCTAGGATATCCACGAGAAATGATGCCAAAGTGTTTCAATAAATTTCATCCCTTAAAGGAATCTTATCTTGCATAAACTATATTTTAAAACTCTTTATTTACAAAAAAAAATACAACATTAAAAAAATCATTAACTTCTTTAATTATAGCGACGTTAATCACTCAACATAATTTCCTGTAACTTATGTCAAATACATAAGACATATAGATGGAAATTATATACATTGAAGAACATAGATTTGTGAAAATAAAATAGACAAATTAGATAAGTATTGGATCAAGTGAAAATTCATGAATGAAAACTTCATCAATATGAATAAGATAAATTTGTACATACAAGATCCTTATCACATGGCCACTAAAAAAACTACATATCCAAATCCCTAGCTATCAAAAACCAAGAAAAAACCTAGCTAAACCAAGGATAATAAAAAAACATTAATCATTCAAGATAAAAGTGCTTTCCTGTAAATACGCCCCCCCAAAAAATTCTTGAGAATTGGATTTTTGGGGGAAGTCGTTAAATAAATACCCCCAACAATCCAATTCTCGTGACTTTTTTTTGGGTAGGGGCGGGGGGGGGGGGGGGTTAAAAACCACGTTCAAAGGAATTTTAGGGTGGTCTTTCAAACCCCACCCTAAAAGTCATGACAATTGAAATTTTCGGGGTGTTTTTAAAACAACCTCCTCCAAGAGTCCAATTATCATGACTTTTAAGTTGGGGGGGGAGGTTTAAAAACCACCTTGGAAAGGACCTTTAGGGGGGGTATTTCAACCCTCCCCCAAAAATGTCATGACAAATGGACTTTTGAGGGCAAATTTATAACTGCCGTCCCCAAAAGTCCAAATTTGCATGACTTTTAAGGTTTTTTTTAAAACGCCTTGAAAAGGATCTTTAGGGTTCTTTCAACCCCCCATAGAAA
>LPNX010903129.1:349389-481984 GCA_001517045.1 Pseudotsuga menziesii | reverse complement strand
AAAATTCATGACAATTGGACTTTTGAAGATGAATTTATAACAAATGCCCCCAAAATTACAAATTCTCATGACTTTTGGAGGTGGCATTAAAACAACATCCCCCAAAAGTCAAATTATCGTGACTTTTGGCAGTGACTTTAAAACAACCGCCCACAAACGTCCAATTATCATGACTTTTGAGGGGGAGGGGTTAAAATAACACCTTGAAAAGGACCTTTAGGGTGTATTTCCAAATCCCCGCCCAAAAAAAAGTCTTGAGAATTGGACTTTTGGGGGAGGTGGTGTAAAAAACTGCCCCCAAAAGTCCAATTCTCAAGACTTTTAAGGGGGGGTTTTAAAAACCACCCCCAAAGGCCAAAAACATTTTTTTTTTTGGTCGGGGGGGCGGGGGCGGGGAGGGGAGGGTAGAAAAACTGTTGCAATCCAAAACTTCCCCTAAAAGGTTGATTTGTTGTAGTGTAGCATGGTTCAACAATATCCCCCTTTGGAATTGATGTCAATCAAATGAGATCCCCCTGAGAATGAGCTCTATTATTTCAACAAGAGTTTTTGCTCCCCCCTGACATCTACTCCCTTGTTCTCCCATTAACATCCACTCTCATGTCTAAATATATCCCCCTTTGAAATAAATGACAAGGGGCTAATGATTCATTTTTTGCATCAAGGAGCAACATTTTATGTTTGACTTTCTAATGGCACTCTATTTGCCAATTTTTGAAAGGTTGCTTGCACAGTTGCAACCTTTTCTTTCATTTATTCTTCTTTTGATAGAATAGCTTCTTCCATCTTCTCATAGTTGGACAATTTCATAGTTTCAACACAGTCATCAACAACTTCCTTGACTTCTCTCTATATTTGCTCAAATTCCTCTATGATCCAAAGTTCTTTTCCTTGGAGTGGTTCAAGCCTATTGGCTATCTATTATTGTGCTTCTTGGATCCTGGTTGTTTCTGAATTTTGTTCCTTGTATTCTTCTATTTTATTCATATTTTCAGAAATTGGCATACAAGTTAAGATATCATGCAGATTTTGTTATACCTTTTGTGAAATCTATATATTTTGATCTGCTTCTATTAATTTTTCATATGCAACTAGATTTCCCCATAGCTGGGCACTTTCCTTTTGTAGTTGTTTACACTTTAGTTCTAGGGACTTAATATTGCAAATCACAATATTATTCATTCTCGTTAATCTACTTTCTTGCTCATCTTTGACTTCAGGAGGGGTTTCGGTGGTCTTACAACAAGCTCCTCAATTTTGGCATGTAAGCCTTGAATAGATTTACCAATGTTGTGTACCTTGTCTTCTGGAGGAACATCCTTGTCCCATTATACTTCTGGAAGATCATTGTATATTCCATCTATAGATTTCTGTAGTTTTGTGTTTTTTAGGTTCATCTCTTTTATCTCCTTTATCTCCTTTCTCATTTTTTCATTCATTGCAGTTGTACTTTCATCTTTCTTTTCCATCTCAAATGACCATTGCGCTATGTTTTCCTTTTGTAGACTGAGTTTCCAGAATTCCTCCTGTAGTTTCTCTTTTTCTTTTGTGATTTTGTACCAGTCATCTATGGCTACTTCATGCTCGTATTTGATCTCCTGAGTAATATCGCTACGTAGTAGGTGCATCTCTTCCATGGGAAAGTGTGTACAAATCACTTCCACATGGCTTATAAAGTCCTTAGATTCTTGAGAAGGAAATACTAGGGATGCAACTGAGATCATCAAGATCTGTAAAGTCATACCTGTGATCCTTACATTTGACTGTGTCAATGAATCACGTAGATGCTCTCATGGTCAGGTCTCTTTATCTCTTTGCCCTTCCTCTTGATTGGTTGTTTGCAGTATCCTTAAGGATCACAAATTCTTTGACCATTTTTAGAAGAATTTATTCTTGATTGGTGGAAATATCTTCTAGTTCCCCCTTTGTATCAATTTTATCCATTACTTATTCAACAACTTCCCTGATCACCCACCTAATATACTCCATATCATCATTTGTTAATATCTATGAGATGTTGGGTTTAGAGGATTTTATTTTTTCCTTGGGAGTTTTATCAATCGACTGACTTTTCTCTGACCTTTTATGTGGTTTCTCATAATGTTGTGTTGTATTTGTAGAATTATTTGTGCCTTCAACCTCCTTTCATGTAGATGATGGAGTGTCGTATTTATTTTTTCGTTTTGCTTCTTCCTCATGAGTAAGTAGAGTTCACCATGATATCTCCCAATCGTTTATAATTCCCAAAATATCCTTTTCAATGCATCTAAACATAGTTACTATCCATTAATTATGTGGGTCCCTTCTGGCTTAAATGTAGGTTTCATGCATTCCTATTTTATACTGAGAAATCTCCTTGTATGATTCAACCAAATGTGGTTGTATGTGGGGTGTTTTGGTAAGAAGGAACCTTATTTCTTCACAAAACAAAAATAATCTTATATTATTTTCTTTTATCCTATGCTTATGATCATTAAACTACATATTTGCGTGCCTTGTATCTAGAAATTACCTTCTATTTTTGTCAAAGAACTAACTTTATTCCAGTTCCTTCCATCTTATGAACGCAACTATACTTAAAAGGATCACCTTTTTCATGTGTTTTGATGCAATCCTCTAGGAATGTGTTCAACATAAATGTAGTTGAGTTCATGTGTACTCTTTCCACATATTTGGTTATCATAGTAATGATTGCAACAGAGACTTGATCCTGATGACCTTTTTGGAACAACTTGCATGCTAGAATTTGAGTTGCAAACCTAACAGCCTATTATTTATGTGGACTATTGAAAACCCCATGCTGGCCCCATGGGTTCCATACTTCTCAACCACTTTCTTTACAAGAGCCTTATAGTCACTTTTTCTTTAAAGTAGGGAAACATATTTTCCTATGGATGGTAGACATGTGATCTATTATATCAGTTGAATATGTATAGATATGTGTTTATCCATCCACATAAATACGCCATGTACTAGAGACAAAATCTTCTTGTTAAACATTTTGACTTATGGGGTTCTTCCAAAGTGTGGTATTTCTATCAGATTTAAGATTCTTGACTTCATTAACCCATTTTCCCATGGATGTAGTTCTAAAACAACTCGTTCATTAGGGTTTGGGTTGATATTCATGTCCATGTATGCACTATACACTAGTTCTGGGAACTTGTCATCATCGTTAAGGTCATAGTCCACAAACTAGAATTTATAGAGTTGGCCAAGCAACCCCTCTTTAGTGAGCACCCCTTCTGGTATTATTTGTGCAAGAACATATCTATATTTCACTATGGTAGGTTCACAGTTGCAACGGTATATTTTCTCATGGGAATATAGTCTCGGGGAAATTTGATTGGTTTTGATGATGATTATCTTGATGTCTGTGTCATCTCTCCCTGCAGATTAGTTGAGTGAGCACTATATATACCTTGTCTTTTGGGGGACATAGCTTCGATCCTACTTAATTTAGATTATTTGTCTGTTATTGATTTTCTTTTTTTTTACAAGAACGGTTATGTTTTTATTAATTGAATAGTGTTGTAACCACTGAGAAATTTTCTACATAGTTCAGAGTTTGTCCATAGTTCAAAGACTGTCCATTACAGACATAATCCACAAAACAAAAAAGATTGATAATTCTGTCGATTACACATATAGATTCACTTTCTTTGCACAGAGAGAACATAGATAAAGACTAAGCTTACTACTGTTGGAAAAAAAATTTCAGAAGGGAGATCACCCATGGGAACCTGCTACTTTCCTTGAGAGCCACCATACTTACTAGAGTCTGCTATTGTTGCTCCTCCTGCTACCATTTTAGCCAATGCCAACTCCAATTTATCAAACTTCACTTCTAGCTCTGCTATCATTGTGGTCATCGCATTTTCAGACGGAGAGATAGATTTGGATAATTCCTCATGTAGGTGGGAGAGATATCTATCTACCAATTCCAGACACCTTCCACCTTCATGATCAATTTATTGCAGATAACTCTTATGCTTGTTGAGCTTCCTCCTAATTTCCTGCAGCTCAGCAGTGACCGAGAGAGCCGAGGAAGAAGAAGTGGATGATTCTGGAGAGGAATCCATAATTCCTGAAGAAGCCACAAGCCAAAATCATCCAAACAAACCTCCACAAGGAACGGTTCAGAGTGCTGTAAATTCTTGCAAGTCCCGGCCTAATAAATTTAACTGCACACACCATAATTTCATGATCTTGGGAGGATCCATCGCATCACTCACACATCTGGGATGGAACATAGGAGGACCTCCAGGATGATTCAGAATGTGGAGCACTTCAATCATCTTACACAGGATGGCAATCTTCTGCTGCGGACAGGACATAGGAGATGACCTTTTAATTGCCGCATACCAGCCCATGTTCCTGCACAAGTGCCTTCCCTCCGCCACGATCCTACATGATGGGAGACAGGGCAACTAGGATCCACGTGGGAAGAAATGGGACCATCCACTAGTTCCATTTTCCATGGTCCTATGGGATAAGGAAAAGGGAGATACCTCCATTCAAGACCAACGACCCTTTGCTTAAGGAAGCTGCAAAATTGGCCACAAGGTTGTCTTGTTCTTTTAATCTTCTTAAGACATGGAAATAGTCAATATTCTAGAATGATTTGGAGAGGTTTTGAATCCTTCTAAGCAGATGTGGAAGATTAAGCTGGGACTACAGAGAGTTGGTAGCTAAGGATTCTATGACTAGTCGCGAGTCCTTAATTACCATAAGTTTTGAAATTCCTTAGCTTTGAGATCGGAAGAGGCCTTGCTAGAGAACCAAAGCTTTTGCAACATTGTTAGTTTAATCACCTAATCCCCAAGAGTACACATGTTCCTGAATTCCATCGAGAATAGTGAGAATCCCTCCCCCTCCTACCACCCATGGATTCCCTTAGATGTCTCGTCAAATAATAGAGTGTGTCTTCATAATTCAATCATCCACTTATGTAGATCCGATTTTACCATCCTAAGCTCCCAGGAAGGTGATTTTTGGATAGGAGGAAGTTGAGTCTTGGGTAAGTATGTAGAAATACTATGGAGCCATGCTTCTTCAGGAGGGGAGAGAGGGCAGCCAGACGAATTAGTCCACAGAAATTTTAGGAAATCTCCAATCAGAGCGAAAACTTTGAAGACAACCCGTGCTGCAGTGGAAACTTTACCTCTGAAGATACATGAGTTTCTTTCCAACCAAAGCTTCCAAAGGATAAATTTAGGAAGAGTCAACCAACAATATTTAACCAAGGTGTTTTTTAGACTTGAGAAAGGGCAAAGAGAGGCCCAATTGATTAACATGGAGTGGATGTTCCCAGGAAGATGCAAAGAGCCATTTGTACTAGCTAGGGCTTCATGCCAAACGTTTTCTGTAAAAGGGAAAGCAATTAATAACTGATCGACTGATTTCGAATTTGAGAGGCAGAGGGGCCTGTTGCGGTTGCAACAAATTCCCAAAATTCCCAAAATTTTAGGACCCTCCTTTGCTTCGATTAGTTCTTTGTCCGTGAGTTAATTCTAAATGCTTGGATTGAGCTACCAATTGTTTTTGATTCCTCCTCTGATGCTTGAAGTAATCCACTATTTGATCAAGCTTTATCGCTGCCTTTGAATGCATTTGAAGCACGCCTGAACTGAAAGTTATTTTGGTCAGTGCCCCGCCGTTGCGGGTGGATCTTTATTTTGGTCTTCCGCCGTTGCGGAAAGAAATACACTTTCATCTTCCTATCTGTTGGTTTTCACATCGGCCGATATTTTGGTTTATGTCGGAAGGATTTGTCATTTCTTCTTCCGCTGTTGTGGACGGAAAACCACTTCCTCTCCCGATCGTTGCTTCAATATTTCGTTTCCCGCCATTGCGGATGGACGTTCGGTTTTGACTTCGACTTTTTCTCTCGATTCGATCGGTTTTAATCGGATGCTTTTTGATTTTGCATCAGAACTGTTATGACTTCTTCTTCCGTCGTTGCGGATGGCAAACTGCATTCTCTCCTGATTATGGCTTGTTGTTTTCGTCGAGCCTGTAAATCTTGGGCTGCCGCCGTTGCGGCTGTGGGAAGTTTTTCTCCTTCTGACCGTTTGAGTCATTTTACCTTCGACGTTGCGGAGGGTCACACCTTGTAGCTCCGTCGTTGTGGTTCCCGAATGATTTTCCTTGCCGATCTCTTAGTCGTTCCACTTCTGACACCGACCCCGTGTTGCGGAATGGTTTATCATTTGTACCCCGACGTTGCAGATGCTGATGTCCTTACGGCTCTGCCGTTGCAGATGAAAGAAGCGCTAGCCCTTCCGATGTGTATTCATTTTGCTTCCGATTCAGACTTTACCCATTGCGGACGGCTTAACGCTTTGGCCGTCTGCCGTTGCAGAAGGAAGTTTACTTTCGTCTTTCGATCCAAATGTCTTCGATGTCCGATTTTAACTTATGTTACCCACCGTGAAATTTTGACCATTTGTATATTTATGAGGTCGAGGGGGAACGGTGGATTATTATTCTATTGTTATTTTTAACTGCCGTGCTCTGTCGCTATCGTGCTGTCGATCGCTCGATTTTGTTCAGACCCCATTGCCGGTACCCGCATCCAGGTGGCGACTATAGAATTTTGACCATCTTCATCCCGCCATACACACCGGTTACACATCAGTGCCAGGTAGGCTTCGTTTTCCTTTCCCCGTTCCGTTGAACGTTTGGTGGTTTTGGTTTTCCACGGTTAGGTGTTGCGACTGTTTCTTTCCCCATAGTTGCGTGTATATATTGTGGTCCTTGGTGGCATTGCTGTCCACGGGGAGGGGCATTTTGAACCGCATAGTATTTTCCCCCCACCGCCGTTGTCGTGTGACCCTGCGCATAGAGAGTGAGGGGGTTTGGTGCAGACGACCGTTACGCTATCTGCACCAAACCACCCTATATGATAATATTGTGGGTTGGAATAGTTTCGCCGTGACCTTTCTTTTAGGGTTGGATGGTTGGTCTCGATTTTGTGCTACATGCATCATTTAAACCCCAGTCATTTCACCTATACGTTTCCGCACGACCCCGTTGAGCTCAGCGTTGATTTCCTAGCCGAATGAAAGGGATATGCTACTGCTCTTAGTTTATTGACCATAAGTGCGTGGGCATGGTTTTGCTAAGACGTCGTTGAAAAACCTGCGTAACTGCTACTATCTTTCCCGCGTAACTGCTAGGCCAGATAGAGGCTGAGCAGAGGCTTGAGGCTTTCCTAGATCACAACGCCTTTGTAGAGCTGTTGCAGAAGAGGTACCAGGAAGAGGAAGCTAAAGTACAACAGATTAAAGCCCTGAATGATTAGATCCTGAAGAGCGAAGTAGATCATTCAGCTATCAGCGTGCAGCTTATGGAAGATCAGCTTCGATTGAGTGCAGCCAGGATTGAGGCTATAAAGAACCAGGCTACCAAGTTTGAGATTAATATTTAGTTTCTAGAGCCTTGTGCATTTGAGGGCATTACCTCTGAAGCTGTGAAATGGAAGAAATTTCTAGATGCCCAAGTGGGACCCTCCTCGTAAAGGATTGGTCACTTTTTGTAATTTGTAATAATTTTGTAAATCTTTGAGAAAAGTCAAGCGTTGGGAAACAAAGAGTTGGGAAGCCCAAAGGTTACTTTGGGCAGCCCAACCGTCTCACCTTTTTGTATAAATGTAATAGACTAAGAGGGAGAGAGGGAATTTTTCCCAGTTAGACAGGAAAAGCTATATTGTAAGAAGAACTATTTCTCTTTGCAATAAAGAAGGATTGTTTTCCTGTTGGAGGAAGATTGGTGGCATTTTCAAATGTTATGCTGTGGATGGCTGAAAGATGAACTATTTTGTTTTCCAACTTTTTGTCCATTAACCGTGAGATCGTTCTAACTTTTAGAACCTATGTTCTTGTTTAAATGATTTCTGGTTTATTTTGTGGAATTACCACCATGAGTAATGTATGTTGTTCATAAAACAATTAGCTATCTGATTGTTGAAATATCTTTAATCATTCATGTGTTGTAGGATGAAATATCAGCTATCTGTAATTTCTCTTTATGATACATGCACAATTCACATTACTCACAAATAAGTTAAAGTTTGCTCCCCGGGGATAGATAGATAGGTAGATAGTTAGTTTTATTTCCGCATATGTGATTTAGATGCTTGTGAGCCTAAGACGAGAGGTAAGAACCTGCGCATCACATTGTGACTACTCCTTGCATCCTTATCACCCTGCATGGTTAATTAGGCATATGCATATCATACTTAAGTCAAAAAATACAAAAAATATACATGGTAGACCGGGACGTAACTGGTAAAACCTTCGTTTTGTTACTTTGACTTACGGTAGCCGGACCGCAAACCGGACGGATTCCCCGTACCAAACAGTCATGGGCTAGTTGGGAACGTTGACTGGGGAGAATCCCTTTCTGTTGTTGCCTGTGAGTTTCCAGGCCTCAACAGTTCTGGCGCTAGAAGGAGGGCCGCCAGTGCATGGCTGGCCTTCGAAACTTATTTTTCCCAATATTACCCCACCAGCAAATGTTTGAAGCTTGTAACCTAACCCAAGTACTTACAGGTTTGGTTCTACCTTTGAAGTAAGAGAGCCTGTTCTCACCCTACGTTGCTCTTTACTCAAACTTTGTTCTTTTACCTGTGCTCATGGCTGGTGTAATTGTGAATCAGCCCAACCCATTGCCTACTTGGAAAGCTAGAACCCCTTTTAACCTCACACCTCCATTGCATAACCTACCTCAAGCTTTTGATAAGCTGCTGCCTAAGTTTGACCCTGAGGAAAGGATTGCTGTAGATGACCACTTACAAAGTTTCTTTTTGGTGGTAGAAGGGTTAAGGGATGGGGAGTATGAAGATGTTGTCTGTAGATTATTCCCTCATACCTTGAAAGAGGCAGCTGCTTCATGGTACTTTTCTCTGCCCGCAAACTCGATCCCAGACTGGAATACTTTCTAAAGGGTTTTCAGAAGTAAATACACAGCCCAAAAAACACATGCGTCATTGATGAAATGTCTTGGTTTGTTAAGAAAAGAGAAGAATGAGAAGGTACATGGTTTCACTCAAAGATTTTCAATATACCTAAAGAACTTTTCTGAAGCTGACAGACCCTCAGACAAAGTCTTAATTGAATATTATACCTCAACCCTAGGACCTGAGCTGGCCATGTTTGCCAAGATGAAAGCCAAACCTACATTGGTAGAGACTTATGAAGAGGCTAAAAGGGTAGAGGCTGAAAGGGAAAGTGTAGAAGATTATCCTGATTCACCTGGAGAGAAAAGTACAAATAGAAGAACTTTATTGCTGTCTAAACCTAAAGAGGAGCAATCACATGATTTTGAGGGAATACTGAAAGTGATGCAAAAACTATCCAACCGAATCATAAATCTGGAAAAAGAAAGGGAAATGCGGAAAACTTACAAACCATACTATCCAAAAAAAGAGGATAGCAACCAATGGAAAAACCTCCACCAAATTTAGCCTCAATAAATATAACAGAAGTGGGAGGAGACAACTTATGCACTTTTCATCAACAACCTCATTCTGAAAAGAAGTGTCCTCAATGGTTGAATTTGATGACATTGGTTATGAATCAGTTGCTAGATTCTAAATTGACCAAGGACAATGGTAAAGTGGAAAAGAAAAACCAGACTATGGAGAAACAAGATAACGACACCATGTTTTCATGGGATGGTGTCTCGCTGTTTGACAATGGAGAGAGTGCTCTCAAAACTGAATGCACACCTACAGCAACAAAGGACATGGATTTAACAATTTCGAAGATCAAAAGATTGCAAAATAATGTCAAGAGACAGGCAGATGTCAGTAATGAAGATAAACCACCTAAAGTCACTACTTTCAACCCGGAGACAGAACCAATCATTGAGCCTATCAAACCTGCGGAAGATGTTGAGGAAGAGAACGTTGGAAAAGCTGAAGAAGTTAAAAAGGAGATACCCACCGAAAACCAACCTGTGGAGGAAAAGGTCAAATCAACTGGGGAAAGGAAAACTAGCACCCCACCTTTCCTTTTGACTCTGGAGATTTTGAACCATAAGGTGCATAATTGTCTGGTGGACTCTGGATCATCGGTGAATGTTATGCCTCTTGCAATCTGCAAAAAACTTAATGGGCAGCGAATACCTATTGATTGGGACGTCACTCAACTAGACAAGACTAGTGTCAAAGTGGTGGGGGAGATGAAGAATGTTCTGATTCGATTGTCTGCAAATAAAAAGATATGTCAGTACCTTGATATTGTAGTAGTAGACATACCTGATGGCTATGGATTGATATTGAATCGAGACTGGTCAGCATGACTAGATGGGTACTTTGCTTCCAACTGGTCACACTTGTGGCTGCCTCAGAGGGGGAGCCCATACCTGATTAAGATTTTAAGAGAGCCCTACATGAAGCACAATGTTACTAGGCTAGGAGAGGGAAATGAATCTGATGATTCTGTCCTGGGAAACTATCTGACTGAGCTTAAGCTAAGACATCTTACCTCAAGAAAGGCCAGTTCTAGAATTGACACTCAGCCTGATCTCCTTCAACTTCCTCAAGCTGAGAGGGATGAATGTAGGATAGTAGACATGTGTTCAATTGCAAAAATAGCACAGCTAGACCATGGTTAGATATTGCATGTCTATAATCCATCCCACCCCCCTAACTCCCTAAGATTAAAGATATTCAGGAGTGGGAAAAAAAAAATTCTTTTCTTTTGCTTTGTACATAAATAAATTGATTTGTTTGCTTTAATGCTTTGATTATTGATTTGGGGTTGTTCTACTTTAATTTATAGCTTTGATGATTTCTTTCATTTTCACCGCTTTGTTAGTAGTTCTGTTGATTTTGAATAAAGAGGCAAACTTTTGGTTGCAATGGAAACATCAGGGTTCTCTATTAACTGCAATCTTGAGCAAAAGACTGTGCTTTGAAACATAGAATGTCTTCTATTAGCAGTGTCCCTAACTGGCCATGCATTCATTGAAGTCTTACTTAACCCCTGTAAAAAACTCAGAAGTAAAGAGGTCTGGAATACTATTTCGAGGCTCCATCCATTTCACATCCTAAATATCCAAGGGGGTGATAGCAAAAGACCCATGGAAAGGAATCAAGGTAAACAGTACATCATATATAAATGATCCCATGCCATAATTTCAGAAAAGCTAAAATCTAGCAAGAGTCAAAACTCCTTAAAAGAAGCAAGACATATCAAAGCAAAGTATCAAAAGCATGAATTTCAAATTGTCGAAAGTTCCTCTCCATCTGTGAGATGAAACGCCAATTCTTCTCTCACACAAAAGGGCACTATGGGATAGAGGAGCCTAAATAAAATTCAAAAAGAAAGGAAAATGGAGGACTCACAAGAACTAAAGTTCTAATGGCACAAAAGTGCAATTGGCATGGGAATTAGGAACAAAAGGATAATGCTGTTTACTATCTGTTACAATCCCGTGGTTTCCAAGCATGAAACTACCCAAGGACGGGTAAAATAAACCTCATTCATTAGGCCTCAAAATAGTCATTTAGACTTGCAATGTTTCTGATGTTACCATTTCCCAAAGAAGGGACTACTTCTCAATGGTTTAAATGCTTAAGTTGGCCAGCCTGAGGATACAAACATCTAGAGGATTTCAACTTTTATTCAGACGGTCTTGCTCTGGGAAGGGGTTAATTCAAAAATCTGGGGTTCACCAGGTAGTCACCAATTGTTGCAGCTGCAACAAATTCCCAAAATTCCAAAAAATTTAGGACCCTCCTTTGCTTCGATTAGTTATTTGTTCGTGAGTTAATTCTAAATGCTTGGATTGAGCTACCAATTGTTTTTTATTCCTTCTCTGATGCTTGAAGTAATCCACTGTTTGATCAAGCTTTATCACTGCCTTTGAATGCATTTGAAGCACGCCTGAACTGGAATTTATTTTGGTCAGTGCCCCGCCGTTGCGGGTGGATCTTTTTTTGGTCTTCCGCCGTTGCGGAAAGAAATACACTTTCATCTTCCGATCCGTTGGTTTTCACATCGGCCGATCTTTTGGTTTATGTCGGAAGGATTTGTCATTTCTTCTTCCGCCGTTGCAGATGGAAAACCACTTCCTCTCCCGATCGTTGCTTCAATATTTCATTTCCCGCCATTGCGGATGGACGTTCGGTTTTGACTTCGACTTTTTCTCCCGATTCGATCGGTTTTAATCGGCTGCTTTTTGATTTTGCATCGGAACTATTATGACTTCTTCTTCTGCCATTGCGGATGGAAAACCACATTCTCTCCCAATTATGGCTTGTTGTTTTCGTCGATCCCTTAAATCTTGGGCAACCGCCGTTGCGGCTGTGGGAGTTTTTTCTCCTTCCGACCGTTTGAGTCATTTTACCTTAGACATTGCGAAGGGTCGCGCCTTGTAGCTCTGCCGTTGTGGCTGCTGAATGATTTTCCTTGTCGATCTCTTAGTCGTTCCGCTTTCGACACCGACCCCGTGTTGTGGAATAGTTTATCATTTGTACCCCCGACGTTGCGGATGCTAATGTCCTTACGGTTCCACCGTTGCGGATGAAAGAAGCGTTGGCCCTTCCGATGTGTATTCATTTTGCTTCCGATTCAGACTTTACCCATTGCGGATGGCTTAAAGCTTTGGCCGTCCACCGTTGTGGAAGGAAGTTTACTTTCGTCTTCTGATACAAATGTCTCTGACGTCTGATTTTAACTTATGTTACCCACCATGAAATTTTGACCATTTGTATATGTATGAGGTCGGGGGGGCACGGTGGATTATTATTCTATTGTTATTTTTAACTGACGTGCTCTATTGTTATTGTTTTGTCGATCGCTTGATTTTGTTCAGAACCCATTGCCGGTACTCGCATCTAGGTGGCGACTGTAGAATTATGACCGTCTTCGTCTCGCCATACACGCCAGTTACACATCAGTGCCAGGTAGGCTTCGTTTTCCTTTCCCCGTTCCGTTGAACGTTTGGTGGTTTTGGTTTTCCATGGTTAGGTGTTGCGGCTGTTTCTTTCCCCATAGTTGCGTGTATATATTGTGGTCCTTGGTGGCATTGTTGTCCGCGGGGAGGGGCATTATGACCCGCATAGTATTTTTTCCCCATCGTCGTTGTCGTGCGAACCTACGCGTAGAGAGTGAGGGGGTTTGGTGCAGACGGCCGTTACGCTGTCTGCACCAAACTACCCTGTATGATAATATTGTGGGTTGGAATAGTTTTGCCATGACCTTTCTTTTAGGGTTGGATGGTTGGTCTCGATTTTGTGCTACCTGCATCATTTAAACCCCAGCCGTTTCACCTATACGTTTCCGCGCGACCCTGTTGAGCTCAGCGTCGATTTCCTAGCCGAATGAAAGGGATATGCTACTGCTCTTAGTTTATTGACCATAAGTGCGTGGGCATGGTTTTGTTAAGACATCGTTGAAAAAACTGCATAACTGCTACTATCTTTCCCGCGCAGTGAGATGACCATGGCATGCATAGAAAGCCTAAATGTGTTGCATATTAATGTAGATCTATTTATGTCCTAAATGTGGTTGATAGAATTGTTTAATATCATACAGCAGTGGTAGCTTGCACAGTTTACTGCATATAGCTATTTCCCATCATGCTAGATATAGAAAAAGTCATTGAATAATGCGCATTTTGTTTTAATTGTTTTGTTAGTTAGGCCATTTCAGTCTATACATGCATCTACTTGCTTCATTGACTGATTGCTATCATGTTAAACATAGAAGAAATGGAACACTGCACATTGATGTATACCAGTTTGTCACTCAGCCAAAAGGGCTTAATGTTACAATTTTATGGCAAGAAGAGCTAGCAATGTCAAAGAGACAAAAGAAGAAGACCCCTGTGGTTGAAGAAGAGCCAGAAGTAGAAGTTGTGACCAAGACAGAATATATATATGAGGACACTAAGTGTATTTCTGGTATTGAACCTGAATACCAGTGGGGGGAAGTATATAGACTGATCACGCATAGAGAGGTCCCTGACATGGGCTTAGAAGAAGAGTCCATATATGCCAACATAGAAAGATCTTCACTGATGAATATCGCCACCAGACCAGAGTTGTTCCCGTGCTCTGAAGTAATCGGTTGGATTTTTCCTCGGGAAGATGTCACAACAATGATTCTGGAAAATGTTAAAAGACAGGGCTATGCTGCATATAGCCCTGGATATGTAGTGTTGGCTTACCACTTGCCAGAAGCCCAAGTATTTTTAACTGATCATTGGTTGAACAACATTAGAATGGACCTTGTGGAGACTATGAAGAAAATGATGTTATCTGGGAAGCATTTCAGAACTAGAGCAATAAGAGAGTATGATACGACAACCTTAAGGGCTCCCTATAGGTTCATAGCTTTAATGCTGAACAGGATTTTTGGCAGAGCACATGGTAGGTTCTTCAAGTTAGAGTGGATACCCATCATTTTTCATGTTGCAACCCAGGGGACAATTTTCAACTGGGCTAGCCTTGTATCAAATAGTCTTTCAGCTTGCTTGGCCTCAGCTTTGGGAGGAGTGGCCCAAAAGAGGTCTGAATTTTATATGAGTTCCATACTCATCGATTGCATATTGTGTAATCAGCCTTTCCCCGGACTCAAGTGCATCTGGGATAGGGAAAGAATGCCTGTCTATGCTGCCTATAAACTGTTGTGGGCACACAAATATCACAGCCATTATCGAGAAGTATGTGAACACTTTATCATGCCCTTATACACACTCATTTTCCTAAAGGAGTGTGATTGTATGTCAAAAGAGGCACTGCAAGTGATAGAGAAGTATGCAGACTACTATTTGACTGAAAATGGCTTGTACTTCAGGATGTTTGGAGGTTCGAGAGAACCTTCCCTGCTGCCCAAATACGCAACTGATTACATTATTCACAAGGAGGCAATCAAACAAGTGTTCCTAGATGGAATAGGAAGCTTTCTGTTTGAGCACAAGAAGACCGCCTATCCCCCTTTGCCCTTCAAGTTAGGAAGCTACAAGTTCACCAAAGTGAAGAAAGCCGATGAATTTGTAGAAGAACTAGAAATATTTCATTTTGGCGAAATGCCCTTCCGTAGAAATGATACTCAAGGCAAAGTGGCTGAACACTGTAAAGAGCACAACGTGCATTTTGAGTATGCCCACCATTGGGATCGAAAGGAGTCCATCTTCCGAAATGCAGTAAACATGACAGCCTTGCAAAGAAGGTTTAAGAAGAAGATTATCACAAAAGGTGGGAAGGGAGATGAACAAGCCAAGGCTGATGAAGAGGCCAGAAAGAGAAATGAGGAAACCCAGAGATTGGCACAAGAAGCTATAGGGTGGCTGCACACAGAAGAAGAAGAGAAAAGAAAGGCTGCTCAGGAAGCAACTGAGAAAGCAGAAGAAGCAGCTAATAAAGAAGAAGAAGAAAAGAAAAAGAAGCTGGATGAGGAGCTTCAAAAGCAAGAAACTAAAAGGCTAAAGTTGACACAGACAGAGCAATCAGCTTCTGAAATAGCTGCAGGGAAGACCCGGGACTTGGAGAACCCTGAGGTTCAGGACCCACAAGTACCTATTGCTAGCACACCCATGGTCCCCACACTGAAGCTGGTCCCCTTTGTGCAGAAAAAGGGAGAAGAAATCCCTGATTTTAACACTGTGTTTTATGACAGGGCTACAAAGAGGATAGTAAGGAGAACAAAAAAGAGGGTTGAAACAGGAGATATGCCTGGTAAAATTATAACGGATACGACTGTTATGTTGGGAACAGACCAAGATCCAAGATTCACCCTGAGAGCCGGGTCTGCACTAATCCACGCCTCAGAAGATAACATGGACAAGGTAATAACTGACTTGGAGCAGTCCAAGAAGTCCTTTGCTCAGTTGAAAGATACATTGAGATGAGAAAGAGAGGGAGGCAATAGGCTAAAGCGGAAGTATGAAGACATGCAGAGGGAGATAAAGGCTTCTAAGGCTGAATTGCAGGCCCTCCAAGTAGAAAGACAGGTCAGAGAAACAACACAAGAATCCCTGGAAAAAATATAGAAAGAGTATCAAGAGATGAAGATAGAAAAGCAATGGCTGCAGGAGAAGGTAGAAGAGCTAGAAGAGCAGCAAAAGATTATCTTGCAGGCCAGTGAGATGCACTCCCAAGAACAGAGAGAGAAACATCAAGAGCAGATTTCTTCTCTGACAAATGCTCTGGAGGAAGCAAGGGAGCAGCAGGTTAATCTCCAACCATTCAAAGAGCATATCTTGACCCAGAAGGCTAAGATGTTGCAGCTACAGACTGCTATAGAAGGTGAAAGGTGCAAGGTGCTGCAGGTAGATAACAGATTGGAGGAAATTTTGGAGACCTCCTCTTACTTTGTAGATCGATCTCAGGACATCCTTGAAGTCCTGACTACAAGAATGGCAAGGCTGGAAAACAAGGAAGAAACTCCAGCAGAACTGCCATTAAAGGATCAACAGGCCCTCAAGCGGGATTATGACTTAGTGGAATTCACTATCAACACCGCAAAGGATTTCAAGAATACCGTTAAAAAGACAAAAGGAGCATGCACCGAGTTTTTCAAAAGGCTTCTCATTACCTAAAACTGGTGCCAGATAGAGGCCGAGCAGAGGCTTGAGGCTTTCCCAGATCACAACGCCTTTGTAGAGCTGTTGCAGAAGAGGTACCAGGAAGAGGAAGCTAAAGCACAGTAGATTAAAGCCCTAAATGATTAGATCCTGAGGAGCGAAGTAGATCATTCAGCTATCAGCGTGCAAATTCTGGAAGATCAGCTTCGATTGAGTGCAGCTGGGATTGAGGCTATAAAGAACCAGGCTGCCAAGTTTGAGATTAATATTCAGTTTCTAGATCCTTGTGCGTTTGAGGGCATTGTCTCTGAAGCTGCGAAATGGAAGAAATTTCTAGATGCCCAAGTGGGACCCTCCTCGTAAAGGATTGGTCACTTTTTGTAATTTGTAATAATTTTGTAAATCTTTGAGAAAAGTCAAGCATTGGGAAACGAAGAGTTGGGAAGCCTAAAGGTTACTTTGGGAAGCCCAATCGTCTCACCTTTTTGTATAAATGTAATAGACTAAGAGGGATAGAGGGAATTTTTCCCAGTTAGACAGGAAAAGCTATATTGTAAGAAGAACTATTTCTCTTTGCAATAAAGAAGGATTGTTTGCCTGTTGGAGGAAGATTGGTGGCATTTTCAAATGTTATGCTGTGGATGGCTGAAAGATGAACTATTTTGTTTTCCAACTTTTTGTCCATTAACCATGAGATCGTTCTAACTTTCAGAACCTATGTTCTTGTTTAAATGATTTCTGGTTTATTTTGTGGAATTACCACCATGAGTAATGTATGCTGTTCATAAAACAATTAGCTATTTGATTGTTGAAATATCTTTAATCATTCATGTGTTGTAGGATGAAATATCAGCTATCTGTAATTTCTCTTTATGATACATGCACAATTTACATTACTCACAAATAAGTTAAAGTTTGCTCCCCGGGGATAGATAGATAGGTAGATAGTTAGTTTTATTTCCGCATATGTGATTTAGATGCTTGTGAGCCTAAGACGAGAGGTAAGAACCTGCGCATCACATTGTGACTACTCCTTGCATCCTTATCACCCTGCATGGTTAATTAGGCATATGCATGTCATACTTAAGTCAAAAAATACAAAAAATATACATGGTGGACCGGGCTGCAACCGGTAAAACCTTCATTTTGTTACTTTGACTTACGGTAGCCGGACCGCAAACCGGACGGATTCCCCATACCAAACAGTCACAGGCTAGTTGGGAATGTTGAATGGGGAGAATCCCTTTCTATTGTTTCCTGCGAGTTTCCAGGCCTCAACAGGGCCATCTAGTGGGTCCCTCCCAACCTTTTTTCCTAATATTTTCCCCAATTAAGATCTAATTATGAGCTAGAGTCCAGATAAAGAAATCAATCTTAGGGAGGCCTTTAGCTTTCCATATGTTTTTCCAAATAGAAGGTGTTGGGTCCTGAAATATCCCCTTTTTGACCATATCCATTATACCTCTTTTCCTTGTCCTACTTCATTTTTGCACACCATATAGATGCTTTTCCTCACATTGAGTTTAAATTCCCACATATATATGATTTATTATTTTTTTATTCTAGTAATGCCTAAGATTGTTATGGTTAGAACTCCGTCTTTCGAATTATGCTAATAAGTCTTGACTTTATAAAGATAAGTTCATCCTTGAGGACCATAGGTTTAGCAGCTTGCTTGGTCTAAGAGAGGAAATGAATCTTCGATACCGGTTGTTACTTATCAGTCCCAGCTTTATATGTTGAACACAAACATAGATCATTCTTCTATGTGTTAGATGCAACAGACAGGGTATCTTCCATTTAGTTGATTATATTTGATCTATTCATGAACAGATTGAGAAGATAGGTAGGATAATCATCTTTCATTCATTCAATGAGCTACTTAAGTGTTTATGCATAGATTGTCCTAATTATCTTTGAACAAAAATACTTCCTTGGGTTGACAAATTATATTGAGCATTCTATGCATTATTTGTAATTAATTAGCATATAAGGTGACCAACATTTTGGAGTTGCTTCCAGGGAAGATAATTGATAGACATAGTAGTAGTTTCATTTATTCATTTTTCTTCAATAGTTTTAAAAGCTTGCATGATTTTTTTTGGGTTGCATGAATGCAAGGAGAGTGCAACGTGACATTCCCAAAACCCCCAGAACTCCCCAGAATACTAACTTTGCAGGTGGTCGAGTTCGTGGCGGAATTCCATCCTTGGGAAGGAGGACATTCATTGACGATCTAGTTTCTAGGGCCAACTCTTCTACCAGATCTCGCCATCATGGACCATCATATGTTCGAAGAAGCTTAGTTACTCCTAGGTTGGAAGCATGAGTTTCCACGGTGGAGAAAACAGGAGAAGTTGTGACACCATCTGATTTCCCTGCACACAAAGATAGAGCTAGTGTTGTGGGAGGAGGTGAGCCAAAGGTGGTTTACCATGTTGATGGGAAAGAGGTTACAAAGGAGGAGTGGTTACAGCTTCAGCAAGAGTGGGAAAATCAGAAGAAGCAAAGATAGGAGAGAGAAGAGGAAAACATGAATAACATACATGAACCTAAGGATCATGAGGAAGAAGTAAGGGATAACCATCACAATGATGGTAACCCTCCACATGAGGAGACCGTTTCCACACTTCAGTTCCCCATTCGACAACCAATTAGTTAGGCCCCCATGAAGAACATTTCACCATCAGTATTACCACGCTTTCATGGGAGATCCACAGAGTATCCAGATGAGTTTCTATTCGAATTTTGCATCCTCTATTGTAGCTATGACTACACGTTCAGTTGACTTGAAATAATCCTTTGAGGAGATTGTTGACTTATGTTGAAGATATTCGGGAGGATCCTCCAGAACCAATAATCACGATAAAGGACTGGACCAAGATGTCTTCAGAAGAACACACAAGTCATGTAATGGAGGAGCCACTTGGGTAGAAATATGAAACCTTCTTGAGAACTTCAAAATAAAGATGATGAGCTCCATCTCCTCAGAAATGGATGTCCTGAGAGTGAAGTAGAGACAAGCAGTAGAAGATTTGACACTTTGTGTATTCTGTCCTAGATGCAGGAAGAAGCACCCACTAAAGGAATGCCCACTTGACAAGGTGGAAGTATGCTAACTCTCTGAACTGAATCATGATACTAAGGAATGTCCTTCAATTCCCCAAGTGAAGGAAGTATTGCAAGAATCTACTCCTGATGTGGAGAAAGCTTACTTCATTGCTCAAAATAATTCTTGGAAGCCTCAAAATCAAGGTATGAATCCAGACCCATTACCTTTTTGGAATAATATAAATCATATAAATAACATGAATACACAAATCCATTCACATTATTCTAACAATCAATGGCATCCATCTCAAAATTTTATGCAGAATCCTAACTCTTGGTCACCTTGGGAACAATAATCAAACCGGCCAACTTCTTGGTCTCATGGTTGGAGAAAATCCCATCCAGGAAATCAGTTTCCTCATAACAAACCTCCTCATCAACAATACCCTCCTCATCAATACCCTCACCAACAATACCAGTAGCCGCAGCTGCAACTTCAAAATAACGTTGCACCAATGAACATGCCAATACGACCACATTTGTCTGCCCAGCCTAATCCTAACCCAAATAATAAATCAGTTCATCAATTTTAGACTGTCAACATGCTTGCTTACTCCATTACCTTAGTTCCATGCAATGACATACGCTTACGATCAGGAAGGGTAGTGGAGCCTTTAGTCATTGAATATGTTCCATCTTCTGTGACTGAAGCAAGATTGAATCAGAAATATCCATCTAATACAACAATCCCCATCATCGAGGATGCTGAGAATCCTACTGAGATACCAGCTGAAACACATGAAGAAATACTCATTGAAACATAGCCTACACAATTACTTAGAGAACCGCCATATCCTGAGCGACTAACACTACAGAGGATAGTGGAACAACCTCAGTTTAATCTCTCAGGAGAATCAAAGAACTTATATGTCAAAATTCCATTGTTATAGGCCCTTCATGATGTTCCCATCTATGCCAAAATAGTCAGAGATCTGTGTGTAAGAAAACCAGGAAGAAATCCCAGGGATCCTCCCACTGTCCATGCAATAGAAATTTTTTTTGAATTAATAATGGGAAAGTCTCTCTTGGCTAAGTAAGATGATCCTGAAAACCCTACTATTATAGTACACATTGGAAACACTCAGATACCAAATATTTTGGTAGATTTAGGTGCAGCTATCAACGTTATGATCATCGAAACTGTGAGAAAACTTCGCCTCAATAATATTTGGCCAACCCCTACTATCCTAGAACTTGCTCACAGGTCCACAATCAAACCTGAGGGAATCCTTGATGACCTCATTGTCTCCATTGATTCATGGGAGTACCCTATGGAATTCTTGATTTTACAATCGAATTCACACCTAAGGGGACATCTATAATCCTAGGAAGACCCTGGTTAGCCACGGCAGATGCGTGCATCAGCTGATGGTCAGGGTCTATGATTTTCTTAGATGGGACCGATACAAAAATCCTGACCTTATACCCTCCAGCTAGACCCATCTTAGAAGTTGAAACTCCATTTTGGATGGAGCTAGAGGAGGAAGAAGGCATTCAGCCGTTGTTAACGATAGGGAAATCCTTAACCTTTAAGTATGAAACAGAGGATGATGCTATCAATAGTTTGATCAGTGAGCCCACATCTGTCAATAAACATGTTTATCAGATCCTAAACAGTACTTTAGGTGAAGAAGAATAATATAATATAACAGAGGAGACCCTAGTCAGTGATGCCAATATAATTCCAGTACTTAAAAACTCAAAAAGCATTCCAGTCGAGATAGAGTCAAGAAAAACACTGAACATTAATCTGAATCTCGCTCCTAATGAGATGGAATGCCTGATCACTCTGTTGAAACAGCACAAGGGAGCTTTTTCTTGGGAGTACACAAGTATGAAGGGTATCCCTTCTAATATGTGCACCCATCACATTTACATTAAAAGTGATTCCCGGCATGTGTTCCAACCACAATGAAGGATGAACCCTAACTTGAGGGATATAGTGAATGAAGAAATCCAAAATATCTTGGAAGCAGGGTTTATATACCCAATATCAGACAGTGAGTGGGTTTCTCCACTCGTGATAGTGTGAAAGAAGAATGGGAAATGGAGAGTCCACGTAGACTATAGGGAGTTAAACAAAGCAACGCTTAAAGACCACTTTTCCCTACCTTTTATTGATCAAGTACTTGATACCTTGTCTTGAAAGAAGTTTTTTTCCTTTCTAGATGGATTCATCGGTTACAATCAAATCCATATTGCTCTCAAGGACCAATACAAGACCACTTTCACCTGTCCTTGGGGTACCTTTGCATACAGGGTACTTCCCTTCAGTTTGTGTAATGCACCTGCCACCTTTCAAAGAGCTGTGATTGGGATCTTTTATGATATGGTTAACGATAACATGGAAATTTTCATGGATGAATTTACCCCATATGGTGGTAACTTTGAGGAAGCACTCAAAAAGTTTAGAAAAGGTTTTAGTATGTTGTGAATAGACCTAGCTATCTTTCAGCACTAGAAAGTGCCATATGATGATGAGAGAGCGCATAGTTCTCAGGCACTTCATCTCTGCTGATGGTATTTAGGTAGACCCATCCAAGATCAGGGCAATTGAAAACATACCCACTCCTGGAACACAAAAAGAGGTACGTAGCTTCTTAGGGCATGCTGGTTATTACAAGAAGATTTATAGAAAAAATTTCTAAGATAGCTTCTCCTTTATTTACTATGTTGATGAAGGATGTACAGTTTGATTGGAATGATGCACGCTAAACATCGTTCACTGAACTTAAGAAGAGGTTTTCTACAGCTCCTATTTTAATGGGGCTGTTGTTCAGGACATTTCACCCTTGTAACCTAGGGTCTAGGGTTACCAACTTACTACTATACTTGAAGGCAATAGATCCTCCAACGGATCACAAGAGTGACTAGGAACTGGATAAGGGAAGACATACACAAGTAATAGTCAGATAGAATAATGATGGAATCAAGATAATAAGTAGAAACAAGGATAAATCCTTGAACATTGAGCACGACACAGAGATGACCCAAGGAAGCTTTTAACTTTGTAGATAGGACAACTAGACTTTTCTATCACATGGGATACATGATCATATTCCCCATGTATAAAGGACAAGCGGAGGAGTAAGATAACTCGAAGTGATAGATGAAACTGAAAGTATACACTGAGACATGAGTATCGAAAAAGTTCAGAGAGTGTTATGTTCAAGGAGAACATGCTACCACCATTTGTAACCCAAAAAGAAAACTTATTCCTTATCTTTTTTGTTAAATTTTAACGAGTCCAGGAAATTCAACTCATGTCTCTCTTCATTTTTTACAAGCTTTAAGAGGGGAGAGAATAATGCTTAATGATGTAATTGATTCATGGATTTTACGAGCCTGAACTAGTACATGCTCATTGGTGTTTTCATGTTTAGAGAGTCTGAAAACTCCGAAGAAGAATCCAGGGGGTTCCTTTTTCATCCAATTTAGTCTCTCGAGGCCAAAAAAGTATAAAACATACCATAGAAGAACTCTCTTAACTTTCAAAGAATAAAAGGTGTACCTTTTTCATACTTAGTTAGGCAGGTCCGAAAAAGGTTAAATTACCACCTACCCAACGCTCCTTCAAGAGAAGCATATAGCTTGAGTTTTATGAGTGTGAAGGAAAGCAAGATCACTTGGAAAGATCCATTTGATTACGAGAAATGGGGCTTAGAACAGTAAACTCGATGCTTTGTTCTTAGTGTTTAATGAGCATGAAAAAGACATAAAGTACACTCGGAATCTTTTTCATGTTTAGGTCCAGAGCATGAAAAAGAGAAAAATAAGCACATACTGGGTGCTCCTTTTCCATAAGTTTAGTCCCTCAGGTCTGAAAAATGATATATCTATGCCTGAGAATACTCTTCTCAATTCCGTAGAAAAGAGAGCGATCCTTTCTCGTGTTATTCCACATGGTCCGAGAAAGTGATAACCTACCACCAATGTGGATGCCTATTCACATATTCTTAACGAGACTGAATGGAAAAGTTTACTCGGCAGTCAAGTATATTTTGAGGAGTTAGACCTAGGCCTAAAGAAACTCCATAAGGGAGAGGATCCTTATAAAGGGGATAGATTGTAAAAAGAGACCAAAATGAGGCTCAATTTGGCGTGAAAAGTAGCTAAGAAGGCTCCCCTAACCTATGACAAATGCGGCATGAGTACCAAAAGACAATAATGTGTTCGAAATTAGGGTTGTCATGGAAGGAAAGCCCTATCCACGGAATAACAATGGTATAGACAAGGTAATAATGGTTAAACACCATAGTCCGTGGTCAAAGTAGTGATCCTAGGGTTAAGTCGGATTAGGTATAAATGCAAAAAAGCATACAAATGACCAAAATCCTAATCTATATGAGTGAATAACTATTTTTAAGTAACCTTAGACCTGTTGCATTAGGAAAACATGACATGTTATTAGTTTAATTTTTAATAGAAATTAAAACTATAGGCTAAAAAGCCCACATTTTGATATTATTTCTATAAATAGTTCAAAAATAGAAATCAAAATCACCATTTCATATTTTTACCCAATATAGGAAATTTTTACCTCTGACTTCAATCACTTGGTGTGGACAAACCGGTGGACGATTTTCAAATCTGCAAGTGCCAAGTAAGTCAACTCTTCATTCTCTTTCATTTCATCCAATCAAATTTTTAATTTTATGCAAATTTTTAATGTTTTAGGCCAATTTTAAATGGGTCACACTGTGTACGTGGGTACACGACTTAGACAGTCACGTACATGCGTTTTGTACATGAATTTCCCAAAGGAAACCCACATATGATATGCAACATGTCCAAATGACAGTCGTGTATACTGCGTGACATAGAAAAAACATAATTAGGGCCAAAAATCAATGATTTTTAATGATTTTTAATGTTTGAAAATGGCTTTATGAACAGGCTAAAACATGGTGTTGGAGTGGAGGAGAGGGAACTTGAAAACATGGACCAAGATGCACTTCGAAGTACCCCCATGGTGAATGCATTGCAGAAAATTGGGTTTCTAAATTTATTTTGTACTTCACCTATGCGATCTAATATCTGCTTACTGGAGTGTTTGATAAACTACTTGGATCATGATCTAGGTGCATTTGACCTACAAGGTGAGATTCTAAAAATTGCATTGGAAGACATCTATTTTATTACGGGTTTGTGATGATGGGGAGCACCTGTCAACTTGGAAGGTATCGACAGGGGCGGTGACCTTCTAAGTGTTCATAACTATATTGACACCTACTGCACACCCGACACTCAAAAGAGGGGAACTGGCATCCCTATTACACATATTCGTAGCTTTCCATTACAGGTGTTGGTAAGTACAGTAGTAAGGGTTGTAGGATCATCATCACTCCATCTTGCAACTCAAAACCAAATGAGAATTGCGGTGGAATTCCTACAGGGAGCCTTATTTGACTGGTGCTTGGGAGTAATCCCGATAATGAAGAAGCAACTCTCTGACTACAAGAGAGGCCGATGTAAGAACTTTGGCTATTCTAGTATATTAGTGGCATTTTTCTTTGAGACAATGCCTGCCCTTAGCCCTATAGTACCTCTACCAGCTTTCTCCCCCTGTCAGCCTACACTGAGTAGGTGGGGAGAAATTTTTCTCCACCAGGGCGGTGGTGGCTCTGTTCAGAGTGTCTATGATGATGACTTCTACTTATGGTGGGGATGGTAGCTACCAACTTTGGAGCAATTTCCGTATGCTGGGATGGATTTCCGGGGTGACAATGACCTTGTCCTCCCTCCTAGAGGAGCATGGGGAGCATAAAGTATTTTGGTTTTTCAAGGTTTTAAATTTTTATGAATTTTTAATCATAAAAGATATATACATATGTATAAATTTTTTAATCCTGTTAATGTTTAGAATGCAGATATTGGACCAGTTCACCCTAATCGGAATACTCATATATATGTGTGACCAGTGGTAGGGGAGGATCAGTATTTGATCAGGGTTCTTGGGGGGAAGCTAGCCAGGCTTACCCAAAGAGTCCCTACTTTACGGATTGAGCAGATCCATGCCATTATGCAGGAACTAGTGGTTGGTATCCTACCTACCTGGATATGCCTTATGAGGAGGGTAGCCAGGGAAGTGCTTGTTTACATAGAGGCCGTAGAGGCTGCAATAGCTAAAGAAGCTGAAGATGCTCGATAACAGGACGACCAGGATGACCAGGGTGGTCAAGATTAAGTATTAGGAGAATTTTATGGATTACGATCCACTTTTTGTACATCTATACAACTATGATTGGATATGAGGATCAAGAAATTGACGTATCTATATGGACATATATTCACACACACACACACACACACACACACACACACACACACACACACATATATATATATATATTGCCAGTTTATTTACATGTGTTTTGTAATGTATCTATTGTATATTTTATGGAATGTGTGTCAAATGTCAATCTAAGATATAATTCGCATATGCATCAATTAATGAATTTTGATTTCTTGGAATGTGATTGAATGTAATAAATTCAAAATTTGTTTCCAATAACCTAACTTGCAAGAACTGACGTAATAAAATAGGGTTTCGCACCTAATAAGCTCGATTTAGCTGGGAAACCACCAGTTGAGAATCAAGTCTAACTTCCAATTGAGTGATGCCACGTGACACGACATACCATAAAAGATCAATGATGACCCTATAGTCATCCACATTATTGATAGCAGGACCTAGGAAAGCGCCTCCAGAGGCAACTAGCTGTCTTGAGGGTGAGTAAATAACCCATGCGGCTGAAGCCAGGTTGCAAGTGTGATGACTAGCGCCATATGTAAAACCTAGGAACCACTCAGAATACACCTATAACAACCAACATATGATATACAAACACAAACTGGCTAGCTATTGTACATAAAGTTACATACAATAAAAATACAAGAAAAACTGCTAAGCCTAGGCATAGTACTTCTTCAGGTAGAGCCCATTTCTAGGCTCAGGCAGCTTATTCCCTTCGAAATCAGTTAATTCATATGCCCCTTTCTTCAGTACTTTTAAAATGACATAGGGTCCTAACGACATATACCTAAATTTCCCTACCCCCGGGGGTTCTTTGTTTTGGTCCCAGAGCAAGACAAGCTCGCCTTAAGAAAAAATCCTAGGTTTGACCGATTTATCATATTGATTTTTTACCCTATTTTTGTGAGCCTCGTTTGCATTCAGCGCATCTCTATGCAAACAATATAAATGTTCTAAGTGTAGAAAATGTTCTTCTAGCTCAGTCGTATCAGGTAACACATGAATGACAATTTTTAAAGATGGGATTTCGCATTCAACCGGGGTTACTGCTTCCACTCCATGAATGAGTTGGAAAGGTGAGAAACCCGTGGTCATTTTCACATTGGTTCGATAAGCCCAATGTGCAGGATACAACATGATGTGCCAATTTGACCAGGCTGCATTAATAGTACGCTTGAGAATAGTCTTCAAGGTCTTATTGACTACCTCGACTTGACCATTCATCTGTGGGTAGAAAGAAGATGAATGTTCTTGTTTAAACCCTAGCATAGTAGCCAACTCAGTCATCATGCGTTTTTGGAAGTGACTTCCATGGTCAGTGACAAAATAATTAGGAATACTGAAACATGTGATAATGTGGTTAAAAACAAAAAAAGCTGCAGTTTCCCCGTCAGCCTTATAGGTAGGCATTGCTTCTGCCCACTTCATGAAGTAATTTATAGTGACAATGATATGTTTGTGCCCCCCAGTAGAAATTGGGTTGCACGTCACGTAATTTATCGCCCACTTGGTGAAGGGGCCTACTATGATGACAGGAAATAACGGAGCAAGATGCGACTGCATCTTTCTGGTGTAAAGTTGACAAGGATGACATCGATTCACGGATTTCACATAATCTTTGAAGATCGTGGGCCAGAAATAACCGGTACATAAAATATTCTAGGTTGTTGCTAACCCAGATAAATGACCCCCACACGCTCTGCTATGGGCATCATTTAGGACAATCTCGGCCTCTTCCTGGGTAAGGTAGTGACACAAAATAGAATCTATCCCTCTTCTATAAAAAGTATCTCCGATGATGAGGTAGTTTTTCGCATGTGTGCGTAACTTGCATCGCTCTTCCTGTGAAAAGCTTGCAGGACACTTCAGAGTCTGGAGATAGATAAGTATATCTCCATACCACGGGTTAGAGGTGGAAATCAAGAAAATGTGATCATCTAGGAATGAGTCTTCTTTAATTGCTATATCTTCTTCAACTGGAAATTATACAATGAGCTCTGCAAAAACTAAGGATTTTTTGGATTTGGCGGATTGAAAATCCAAGTCAAAATATTGGAGAATGAATATCCATTTGTTAAATTTGCCTCCAACTATGCATCGATACAAGAAATATTGGAAAGGATTGACATCTGCCACTACTACTGTAGTCCTCAGTAAGATATAGTGATGTAACCTCTGAACAATATACACAGCTGCTAAGGCCAACTTTTTGACATGGGAGTACCTAAGTTTAGGGTCGGCTAAAGCACGACTAAGGTAATAGATGACATGCTCTTGGATATTTTCATCCTCCTAGACTAGCACTACCCCAATGGTCGTCTCGAATGTGGCCAAATACAATATAAAATCACAAGAGTAATCTGGCAGGCGCAATAAAGGTGCTGACAACAAATCTTTCTTCAATGCCTCGAACGCAAGTTGTGTGGTCTCATCCCATACAAATGGGGTGTCCTATTTCAACAGGTGCATGAAAGCTTTGGTGATCTTGGCATAATTCATGATAAAACGTTGAAGAAAGTTAGACTTCCCTTGTAGGCTCTAAAGTTTCCTGATGGAACGAGGAGGAGGTAGATTTACAGTGGCCTCAACTTTCAAAGGGTCCACCTGAATACCGTTGTTAGAAATAATGAACCCAAGCGGCCTACCTGAATCGACAAAGAAAACACACTTGTGGGGATTCAAGCATATTTTATAATATCTGCATTGTTCAAAAATTAAACATGAGTGATCTGGGTGATCGATCCTCTTACGATAATGTGCTGGTAGATCATCAAGGTAGGGTTTGACAATAGACCTAATGTCATGAAAGGAAAAATTCATTGCTCGTTGAAAGGTAGCCCCTGCATTTTTCAATCCAAAAGGCATTTTCTTGTACACAAATGTACCCCAAGGACAAATGAAAGCCAATTTATGTTGGTATTCCAACTTAATTTGAATCTGATTATACCTAGAGAAACCATCCATAAACGAAAAGAATTCATTCCCCGCACAAGCATCAATAATTTGATCTATGAATGGTGTGGGGTAGTTATCCTTTGGACAAGATTTGTTTAAATCGTGAAAGTCAGTACATACACATATCATCCCTTGCTTTTTATCAATGGGAACAGGGTTGGATACCCATTCCGTCAAAGCTATCGGGTAGATAAAACCAGCTTTCAACAAATTTTCAACTTCAGCCTTGACGGCTGCCGCTTTACGTGGATTGACAGGTCTAAATTTTTGTCAAACTAGTTTGGCATCATGATAGGTTCGGATTTCATGTTCGACTATCGCTGGATCTATGCCTGGAATCTCCTCATATGACCAAGAAAACACGTCGCAGAATTCCTTAAACAAGGTTGTATAGATAGCA
The DNA here is from genome assembly GCA_001517045.1 of Pseudotsuga menziesii. Lineage (NCBI taxonomy): Eukaryota > Viridiplantae > Streptophyta > Pinopsida > Pinales > Pinaceae > Pseudotsuga > Pseudotsuga menziesii. The sequence goes on along the minus strand of LPNX010903129.1, from coordinate 452,720 downwards.
ATCTCCTCCGAAGAGCAGTTTGCACCAATATATATATTTTTCACAACATTAGGATTCACAAAGATGTTTATAGGAATAGTAATGGAAATTTTTTCCAAATTCCCCTTGGCAAAGATTCCCTCCCTTGGTAAGGGATTGATTGGTATATCAGCATCACTTGTCAGTCTCACATGAAACTCTTGATTTTCAATCCTGCTTAAATCTGGAAGGAAGTAGGATCTATGATGAAAATATTCACAGATCTTATCTCACATGTTCATGGCTTTCAAAATGGCTTCATCTGAAGGCAAAACCATGCCTAAGCAATCATCAATATACAAAGAGTTCTCTACCCAAGCAGGCAGATAGGATTCTTCCGGATCCTTTGAGACTGTAGGAGGAACTGAACACGATCAACAGTGGTATTAACGATAGCTTGATAGGCTACTTCCACTATCGTTAAGGGCACTTTAGGTTCGTCACGGGAAGGAAGAACCCAAGGATCCGTTCTATCGCCAACCATTGCAATAGACTTCCCTGTGACTAGTAGAACCTAAGTAGTTAATCGGGGTTGGGATATCGAATGTGCCCATTAATGATGAATACATTCCAACCCCTGAGCTCTTTGAAGCAGGTTTGAACTGATCAACTAATAGCACGGTTGACTCGTTAGTTTCCATGCATCCCTTCCGAGTGAAACTGAGTTGGTCTATTGTAACCAACTTCCCTTCGTGTGGAAACACTACTACCTAGAGAATGACCGATGCAATAACAGACATGGAATAAGTCCAACTTCTCCCTAGGAGCAATTTATAATCCAACGACACATCTATTACCTCTATTTCAATAGACACTTCCTTCCCTGCCAACTTTATCTTGAAAGCTGGTAGGATACCATGTGGACGAAATGACCTTCCAACAAAAGCAGTAAGTAGGGTATTCGATGGAACTAGCTCTAGAGATCCAAGAGCCTTCCAGCAAGACAAGGACATGAAACATGTGGAATCACCCTCATCGACAACTGACCTTCCGATGGTTTTTCCACCATGGATGACATCTATCGACAAGTCCACATGATACGGTAGGGGAATTTTGACATCAGAGAAATCAAACTTCACCATGAGGCTCGATGAATCCATACTACCTAAGGCTGCTAAGAATGTATCTCTCTAGGCGGGACAACTCTGTAACACCTCTAAAGCTGACATCGCACAAGGGGTTTGGGCTAAATATTCAACTATAGAGTAATTGGCTGCAGCCCTAGCATTAGTATTGTGCAATTTCTATTTGAAGACACCTTTTGGTATCTTAGGCATAATTTCAATAGGTTTTTCAATGGTGAGAGGGTTTGAAGTTTCACCTATAGACTTACCCTTCTTTGGAGCCTCTATCTCATAGTTCTTGTTTTTAGTCTCGAGCAAGGTCTAGGATCAAACCATGTTGATATAGTTTGGTCAGGAACATTAGCAGTGCCCCATGCAACGTTAGAAGCTGAAGCTGCATTCTGTCCTTGGGGAAAAGGATCCTTTAGAACAGTTAGTTGTTGATTTTTCAGCATCTTCTGAGCTTGATCCATAAAGAGGGAATTGATGGGTCAGGTGATATTCCTGGAACAACTTACAGGGAAATTTTACCTTCCTTTTCTCTTTTTCCCCCATCTGCATTATTTGTGGGTTTTGTCTTGTTTTGGTTACCCTCAACTTTCTTCCCCTTTTTCTTTTTCCCACTAGGCTGTTGATTTCCTTTTTGGGAGGATTGAGCAAAAACGTTTGCATTTTGGGATGAGGGGGAAGCCTTTGCTGCCTCCATTGTATACTGTTTAACAGATAAATGATGGAGTTGTTTTGCCAAAGATTCTACAGTTGGATATTTAACTGAACCAACCACACCATCGGCATGGGGTATAGACTTAGGTTTCTCAACACTATGTGTTGGCCTTGGTGCATCATGGATGATTTCATACAGAATCCTAGACTGAGAATATATCAAATCTAATTGTTGGGCCCTAAGGATATCCTCTTCCTCATTAGTTACTTCCAAAGTGGATACATCCTTAGATATATACGACAATAAGGAATTAAGGAACCATTCTAACAAAAACTCGGGAGGGATAGTGTCCTTAATGAGTCTTTTCCTCCTTCGCCACTCTTGGATGTGATTCAAAATATGAGAGGATTTTTCCTATCGAAAGATGTTCAATAAGTCTGTGCTAGCATCATATCAGATGGGAACTTGGAAATGGTTAAGGAACACATTGTCTAAGTCCCAAAAACTATCAAACGCAATAGAGGGTAGTTCAATGTACCACTTTGTTGCGGCACTAGTTAGATTTCTTTGGAACAATCTCAACTGAACGGTGTCATCTTTCAGTGAGTTGGAAGAGCACCACAAGTGAAAGGTGTTGATCTGAGCCCCTGAGTCTTCACCAACTTTGCCTTCGAATTTTGGGATATCCGAGGGTAAATTGGTAGGGACAGGTGGCCAGGTGGTGTCATGTTTCACCGAGTCCTTCATTAACTTAGACAAGTTTGGAAAATTTAAAGTTTATAGGAAAGGAAGTTTGGGCCTAACCAGATCTTGAAAAGTACGTACCTAGGAAGTAGAAGGGCCTACCCCCAAATTCCTAAATGTAAAAGCGGGGTTTCCCCTAGCTACCAGTTGCGAAGTAGTCGGGCTACTTTGAAAAGGATTCCACCCATAAGCCAGTGGATTGTTCATATGTGGTGCAGTGTATACATTTTGAGCTACTCCAGTTGAAACTGGAGTTTGGAAAATAGGAGTAGGTATCCCTCCACTAAAAAGAGAGAAAGGAGAGCTTGTGAAAGGATCTGAAAACAACGTTTAAAAACCTTGACCATAAGAGTTAGTGTTTCCAAACTGCACCCCAACATATGCAGGTGTGGGGCCTACATATGAAGTGGATGGGGAAATATGCCCCCCATTCCAAGGAAAACCCTGGACAAATGAAGAGGATCCAACAGCACCACTCTAAGCAGTGTGTGCAAAATAAGGTGAAGCAAAAGGTACACTAGGTATCCCAGTGACCACCCCACCAGAACAGCCTTCCACAAAGCCTGTGGTTGAACCACCCGACTAGCTGGAGCTAAGGGAGCAGTAGGTATGTTTTTTCTAGGAGTACCAACTGGGGGAGGTGGCACTCCTTCAGCCAAAACAACTAGGATGGGGGTAGATGGACTTTCTCCTACACTAGCCATGAGTCTGCCCAAAGGAACACCAATCATAGGTGAATTGAAAGGATGAACCTGGACGATCACAGGATCATTTAGGTCAGTAAGAGGTGAATTAAAATTTCTTGCAAACTCGTCAGCTTTCAAGTCTTCTATCTCCACTATGGTTGTATCAACTTGGTTTCTCCTAAGTACTGGTTCACCCGGAACTTCAGTAATTCCTACCTGTTCAAAAGAACCGTCTGTGTCTAATCTCTGCCTTTGAAGGGGTGGTGGAGGCTCCACTTTAGTAAGCAGAGGAAGGTTTTGCAACCTTCTTGACCTTCTGAGAGGTTGGTCCTTCACGACTGAAAATTTGACTCTTCACACCCTAAGGTCGGATAAACACAAAAAAACCACAGAGCAATCACTACAAAATTTCCTAAAGCCACAATAGACACAAGGGATATAAGATATGCTTTCCAGAAGAAAGTTGAGAGGTAGTTACTTGGCATCCTTGAAGATGTTCTTAGGCACAAGTGGAGGAATCACCCACCGCTATCCCACACTTTCCACAAGGGTTGCCTTCCAAGCCCGTCCAAGGTCAACCATAAATAGCCTTTAGGTGTACTTGTATATAAACCCTAGGTGTCAAAAGAGACTAAAGGCTACCACAAATATACTAACAGCCTAGGGGGACAATCACAAGCCTGGTTCATACGCATGGGCAGGGTAGCAAATACCAAAACCCTGTATAAGAGAGAATCCCCATATGCGCAAAAACCTTGGTTTACGCTTTGACAAGGAATCAGAGGGTTATCTCCTCAGTCCAAGCCTCCACGCGGCCTCATGCTTAAATCCTATTTGAGAGGAGCTTCCCATATACAATCAACATAGAAGAGGGTTTACTTAATGATTGGCCAACTACGTCTGAATTTAAACACTTTTCAGAGTTAAACTCCTATTCCACAAGTCTAGCCTAAGCTAGTTGGTGTATGAGACTGTAAAATAAAACTTACTAATATTTTTTTTTTAAATTATATCGTTCATTTTAAGGGTTGTTCTTAGTCAGAAGGTAAATGGCGTGAAATACTATGATGTTATAGACTCGATAAGAAAAAGTAAAATGATGTATAAAGCAAATTGCAACTACTTAAAGAAAAATTCTTTTCTTTTTTTAAAATGTAAGCTAATGAAATTGAAACTAAGTGCTAGAAAACTAGGACTTCTTTTTATGATTTTTGAAAAAATACTGAAAAGAAAATGGCTAAGTGCAACTAAATGCAAAATTATAAGATGTTTTTCTTCACTTTTTTAAATTCTTCAAAAACTACAATGCAACTAAATGCAATTTTTTTGAGCAAGTTTGAATAATCAGAGCATATAATAAGTAAAATGAAGTGTAAAAGACCCAAAATAACCATCTTCAACTAAACAAGAAGAAGACTCAGAAAAAACTAACTTGGAGGGACTATTGAACCCAAAAAATCCACTAGACTCACACTGAGGACAAATGCCACCTTGAGACTACAAAATGCAGTATATAATATAAAGGATCCAAATCCCTGGTCAACCAAGCAGGAGGACCAAATTTAAATTACAAGATGAAATAAAATTCAAAAAAAGAGAGCTCAAAGGCTTGAAAACAAGCACTAGGTGTGACACACAAGATTTTTATACTCATAGAGTCATGCCAGAATCAGAAGACTCCCAAGCAAGCAAAAATCAAACAGGATAGGGACAAGCAAATCCTACTAAAAAATTATGCTGCTACAAGATATACGCGACTGTGTATGCAAGAAACTCTCGTACCATACGTGATTGTATTATAGAGCAACCCATGCATACAAGTTGTTATACACGACTATTTATAACACAACCCGCGTATACAACTAATTTTTTTTTCAAAAAAGGAAAAAAAAAGGCTTATGGGAAAACTACACTATGAATTAAAAGCAAGATAAAAAGACCACACTCAGAATAAAAAACATATCAAAGAATGGTAAAGAACCTATAAGATAAAACCACAGCAGGCTAGGCTCCTCAGTGGAGTCGCCGGTTCTGTTGTTTAGGACATTTCACCTTTGTAACCTAGGGTCTTGGGTTACCAACTTACTACTATACTTGCAGACAATTAGCTTTTATAGAAATTGGAATGAGAATAGGAAGATATCTTGGCTTACCCGATTTATGACGGTTTATCCAAGCTTGGTATTCTCTCACTCCAATCTTCTCCAAAGCTTCCAGGGATGCTTCTCTTCACCTGCAAAGAGCAAATTCTTCAAGAATTATCTCATACATATATAAATCAAATGTTAAATGAAAAGCATATTAACAACATCACTGAACATATTCATTAAACCAATATACATGAGATAAGCACAACACAAGATTGGAAGAAGAATTCTCTTTATTAACAAAAGGTGAATAGGTAAGAATACAACCCAACTTCTGAAACGAGGACTCCTCTACAACTGAGGACTCTGAGTTCTGTTTCTCTAAGACTCTGAAGATATACCACCAGCATAACTTTGCTCTCCAAAAATTTATTTATTAGCCCCACCACGAGGCGTCTATTTATACTTTGGGAAATAGAGTGGATTCGAAGGTTGGGGTAATTGAGACAGTTTGGATAGTTATAGATTAGAGACCAACTAATATTATGTAATATCGAATTATATTTTTTAATGTCGAAGTAAGGTATACGCGGGTATTAATATAGGAAACTCGTGTATTCCAGCGTGTTGCTTGAAGGGAACTCGCGTATGCAAGGTATACGCGGGTTGCAATGTAAATAGTCGTGTATGGCACATGGGTTGCAATGCACATAGTTGCGTATGCATACCAAAACTCAGAATAAAAATATATAAGGCCGGTATGAAGATAATGCATCAAAGGTCATGCACATCTATAGTGCTTTGGCCACTTCCATCCAAATTGTCCTTTTGTGTACCGACATGGTGAATGTCATCACTCAGACGGAGAAGTACCATTTTGGCTAATAACAGGGGACCAATTGGGCTCTTCCTTTCCACATTTCCTCAGATGCCTCTGACACTTCCATTAGAGCAGTGCTGGGACAGCATCAAGGTCATGCCCCATATTTCATTTACTATATCAGTAAAAACTTGGCCCCTGCTGAACTCAATTACACTGTTACAAAGAAGGAATTTCTGGCCATTTTCTATTCCATCAATAAATTCAGACACTACATTACTGGATACCCCACTTTTGTGCACACTGACCATTCAACCATTAATTACTTGATGAAAAACCTATCACTAATGCTAGAGTAACTAGATGGTTGTTACTGTTACAAGTCTTTGACATTACAATTATTGATAGACCTGGGAAGGAAAGCGTTGTTGCTGACTTTTTATCTCGACTTACTAATAGTGATGACAACTTACTAGTTGAAAATTCCTTCCCAGATGAACATTTGTTTGCAGTTTCAACTCATTCCCCTTGGTACGTAGATGTTGCTAACTATTTGGCTGCAAGCAAGCTTCCAGCACATTTGTCAAAGAGAGAGAAAAGAAAAATTATACAACAAAGTGCCAGGTACTGCTGGATAGATGGACATATTTTCTATACAAGTCCTGATCTTGAGATTAGAAGGGAGGATGAAATTTTCAGTATCTTGAAGGCTTGTCATGATGAGCCATGTGGGGGACATTTTTCCGACAAATGAATAGGTCATAAGGTATTAAGAATGGGCTAAAATTGGCCAACAATTTTCAAGGATGCAAATAAATATGTTCGGGCTTGTGATAGTTTCCAAAGGATGGGCTAGCCAAACAGACTAGATGAGATGCCTCTTCAGCGACAGCTTGTCGTTGAACCTTTTGAGAGATGGGCCTATAAACCCTCCCTCAAAGCAGAAAGTTTACACCAATTATATGCACCAATTATATGAAAAAATGGGTGGAGGCTGTAGCTTTGGTAAAGGCTAATGACCAAGCTGTAATAGATTTCTTATATGGAGAAATAATCACCCGTTTTGGAGTACCCAAGGAGATACTTACATATGGAGGACCACAGTTTCTGTCTCGCAAACTAGAAACTTGGTTATAGAAATATCACATTCAGCACAGGATATCCTCACCTTATCATCCACAGTCCAATGGCCAAGTGGAAAGTACCAACAAGGTAATTGAGGCCATCCTCACAAAAAAAGTCAGGATCCATCACAGAGACTAAGCTTATAGACTTCTAGAGTCATTGTGGGCATATCTCACCACATGGAACAATACCACATGCTTCTCCCCATACAAATTGGTGTATGGTAAGAACGATGTCTTGCCCATTGAATTTGAAATTAAAACCTAAAGATAGCTGCAAAGGAAAACTTAGAATTAACAAAAGCTCAGAGGAATAGATTGGATCAGTTAAATGAACTAGATGAGAAATGCACAGCTGCTGTGCATCATACGACGTTAAGTCAGAAACAACGTTCTAAGTGGAATGATCGGTTCATAAAGAAGAAAGTCTTATGTGAAGGAGACTGGGCCTTATTGTATGATTCAAGATTCAAGAGGGACTTTAAAGGTAAGCTGCGTATAATATGGTTGGGACCCTACCAAATAGACAAAGTGTTTTACAATGACACAATTCGCTTGGTTACTATTGATGAAAAACAGATGCCATTATTCGCTAATGGTCACAGGCTACCATTGTATCATAAGCCGATTTCAAGGGATGCATTCATTTTGTGTGTTGCAGCTGATCCAAATTTCCAGTTAATGCAAGGGCAGGAATTTTTCTCTTCTCCTCTGAATTCTTAAAGAACACTGCAATTTCCACTAAGGAATCTGTACATAAATAAAAAAATTGTTTCATTTTAATTTTAATTTTCTCTTACGCTTGATCGATTTTCTTTTGAAGAATGTATACAAGAATCTATTTGAGGAGCAGCAGTCACGACTGGGCCAACGATTGCAGGCCCCTTAACTTGTTTTCTTGTTATGAATAACTCCTTGATGAAGATGAACAGTTCAGCAGCAGCAGCTAATTAGCTGAATATTTTCCCATTTTTCCATTTTTTGCAGCTGTAACCTTGCCAGACTTACCCTATTTTCCAGCTGCGACTCCGCTATATTCCGCCAATTTCTCTATTTTCGTCATTGTGACTTCTCTATTTTGTCCTATTTTCTAGCTGCGACTCCGCCAAATTCTTCCAATTCCCCTACTTTTGTAGCTGTGACTATGTTATTTTGTCCAATTTTCCAACTGCGACTCCACCAAAATTTTTTGATTTCTTTATTTTCTGCAGTTGTGACTCCACTATATTTGTCCTATTCGCCATCTATGCCTCCGCAAAGTTTTTTTGATTTCTCTATTTTCACAACTATGACTCCAATATATCTGCTCTACTTTCTAGCTGTGATTCTTCCAAAATTTTGTCTATTTTTCCTATGATCGCAGTTGCAACTTCTCCTGATTTATCCATAAACCTACTGCGAATCTGCTATATTTTGCTTATCTCTCCTATTTTCGCAGCTGTGAGTCCCCTACAATTGTCCATAAAACATCTGCGAATCCATCAGATTCATCCATAAATATCACCAATAGCTCCAACTACAGTTCCACCAAGGATAAAAAGAAGACTATTAATTTGCCACGGGTGCCATCCAACCTAGATGTACTTGTCGATTGAAGAGGTGTGGGTAAGATCATAGCAGCGCACATGCAATTATGTTTTCAATTGATGACTACGATGATACACTGAATAATTATGGAAAGTCACGGTTCATCTTATATTGCGAAGGGACAGATTTTAACCACTTTCATGATTAGGCATAAATTGGATTTGACGAAATGGATCATACTCTATCTTTTGTACCCGTCAGCAAACCCGTACCCACTTAATTGTCAATCAATATGTCCATATTTGTACTTGGATTATTACACAACTGTCAGCTTTTTCCTAATTTGTGCAAATCTTGCCAAATATTCTATTATCATAACTGCATTAACTTTCCTGAAATACCCGATCGCGACCTTGGCTATTCGTTGAATGTTCCTGTGCTGCAACTTCCACTTCTGGAACTATAAATTCCTGATTCAATAGAAGAACAAAGAAGGAGAGGTAATATGGGTATACCATCCCAACATGAACCTGCTAATACAAGGGCTCTGTGTAGGAACGCAGAGGTTTTCGCCATTTTTGAAGTGGCTGGATGGACTGAATATTTTGAACACCTGAGTGGTTTTCACACAGAAATATCCTTACAGTTCACCCTCAACTTGATAGACACCCATTCGGAGGTCAAGGGGATGCACATAGAATTCACGGAAGAAATTTTGGCCAAGGTTACTGGGTTACCTCAAGTCGGAAGGACCTCGTTTGGATGAAGAACCCACAATGTGGCTGCGGTGCAGGATTTTCTTGTAGCTAGTGAATGGGTTTGTCAAGGAAGGTGTGGGATAGCACTACGATCATTACCTTGTCCTTGGAATGAAGTGGCAGTCTTCTTGAATAAATATAACACCTATGAAGGTAGGTACCAAACTTTATACTTCTCGGAATTCCCCCTGTTATCTCATCTATGCCACAGGAATCTAGTCAATATTCCATTTTATTTGTTTAAAACCCTACATTACATGGCAAGGTTTGTAACAATAACTCAACACTCACTTACCAACCATGGCCTAGTTAAACTACTCATTTTAAGGGCCTTAGCACAGCAAAACCGAACCTGGGCATAGTTTACTGGATATCCTGGGATAATTCGGGAACCTGCATAGTTAGGGGTGTGGAAGTAGAAGAGGAGGACTGGAGTCCCTCAAATTCAGTTGCGGGGGAGATGAGACAATGTTATATCAGAATCAAAATAATCAGGAGGGATGATTGGAGGAGGCTACAACAACAACAAACCCTGTAGAGGGATTAGTTATTTTGGAAGATTCAATAGCAGAAGCTAAGACTGGAGCAGCATTAGATGTTGCTACAGTGGAAGCTGAGGATGGGGAAGCTACAATGGCAGAAGAAGATGTGCATATATTTACCATTGAATATTCCTCCGAGTTGAGGGGAACTTTAATTAAATAAGAGATCGAGGTGGCAAAGACAAGAGAAGATGATGGATTGGGAGATATTCCTTTTGTAGAAGTTGCAGAATTAGAAACCCCTGTACCACACAGAAAAAGAAGAAGATCCAAAGAAGAAAGTCAGTCATCATGACAGGTGAAGAAAAGGAGAACCAAGTATGTCACAGTGGCAGAAGTGGTGCAGGAAAGATGGGAAAACATTGAAGCGAATATTGATTTTCCCATTCTGACACCCCAGTCAAATGCTGCTCCACAAGAACCTTTTATAGAAGAACCACAAATTTAAGGTTTCATGTATGAGAATGGATTGCTGAAAGAAGAAGTTCAAATGCTTCGAAGGGAATTGGAAAATTGGAAAGAGGCATGTAAAAGGAAGGTCGAGAGAAGATTGGATACATTGGTAGAGGCTGCAAATCGTTTGGAGGGTTCACCTCCTGTTGAGGAAGAAGAAGAACAGGAAAAAGTGGTGTGTCCAGAGTGTGGTGAAATTTTTAACCATTCAGGATATAAAGTCACTGTGTGGGAATTTGTTGCACAAAAACCTGCACATACAATTGAAGAAGAAAAGGCAGCACCTGCAGTAGAACCAAGGGATGAAAATGAACCAGAATTTGACATGATCCCTAATATGGAATTAGAGGAAGATGAACAAATGAAATCCTATCCATCAAGGGATACGAAATTATTCTTGGATCAGTCTCATTCTTGAGGAGACATTGAAGTCACTCAAGAGAAACCTTAGTAGTTGGAAGGAATTGGGAAACAGGATGTTGTCACACAAGAACCAACATCCTCAAAAGTTCATGTTGAGGCTGCCTTTTTCGTTGGAAGCAAACGATCTAGACGTGGAAATAATCCCTGATTAGAACCTAGAAGATATCGATGAGACTCAGGACAGTCTCAAGACACATAATTAGTCTAGGAGGAATTTAAATAGGAGAAGGATGTTGTTACACAAGAACCAGCATCCTCGAAATGATTTGTCGAGAATGCAAAACAAACTGAAGTTACTAGGAATGGGATTCAGAAGAAGGATGTTGTTACACAAGAACCAATACTCCAAAAATTGTTTGCTGAAGCGGCCACACAGACAGATATTGTTTCAGTGTTGATGGAAGAGGATGTTGTTACACAAGAACCAGCACTCCAAAAATTGTTTGTTGAAGTAGCCACATAGACAGAGATTGCTGCAATGTTGACGGAAGAGGATGTTGTCACACAAGAACCAACATACCCAAAATTGTTTGCTAAGGAATCTACACAGACATAGATTGCTGCAGCACTGATGGAAGAGGATGTTGTCACACAAGAACTAACGTCATTGATAATTTCAAGGGCTATATATAGCCCATGGGCTATATTAAGGGTGTTACAAAAAAATAGTGGGCTATTTTCTTATATGGAAAGGGTTTTTTCAGCTAAAATATATTAGCCCAATATTATTAGAAAATATATAAATCCAAGATGAATAGACTCCCATATATTAATGAGGAAAATGAAAAAAAAAAAAAATTCCCTAGCAAAATCTCCCTCAAATCTATCTTTTGCCCCTAATATCTAGAGAAATTCTAGTGAAATCATTCATTCGCCCCCAATTTTCAATGATGGAGGCTCCCAAGGGTTATTTCTCCCTCCATTTTCCTTGAAATTTAGGCATATTGTTGCATTCTCCTGTATTTTTAGTTAATTTCATGTGATACCTTCTTTGGGCCCTTCAATTTCCAACATTGGATGGAAAAATAGGGGCTATTTTTTTCTCCATAAAGGCTACAATGATTCATGGTTCACCCACATCACATTGCTCTTACAGTTTGAAGGTTTTGGTTGATGTGATTCCACTTTTCATTCCTCGTTTTCTTGACATTTTAATCTTTGCATAACATCTCCATTGCCAAAATCTTAGGTATTGAAGGGGCATGTTGCACATGCAATTTATCATAGAATGGAAACTTGCATCACACTTTTTATAAAATAATTAACATGGTATGCTTTTTATCCACAGTTACAATAGATTATTATATTGTAAATTTACCTTTTATAATGGTCTCTTTTTAAGGCTTGTTTAATTCTAGGGAACTTTTGATTCTGAGGGCTCATTCGGTGTTATTAGGGTTTTATTCTATCCTAGAAGTATTGGTTTCGTGAAAGTATATAGATCTCAAAACATATTATTTATTTTATTCATTCTCATGTTTAAACTATTTAATGGCATTTATATGTTGTTAGTAGATTCTACTCTTGATGAAGAGACGCCACATGCTTTTTATATATTTAAATTAAATTTGACCCAGTTGTTTAAAATGTGATTTTATCAGGATATTGCTCTACAATTATTATTGGATCTAAGGCATTAACGAGAGTGTATATGTTCATATTTTATGTTTGTTATTGTTGATGTTTGGGATGTTTGTAATATAAATGAATGCACACTAATTATAATGGTGAGGATATAGTGGAGTGGTCATTATTTCCGTTGTCTTGTTGTAGAGTTGTCCAAATAATTCTGGTAGATTATTTTATTTGTATTGAGAAGTTCGTGACTGATAGATTTTTTTATTCATATTGCCAAGTTCTTCAATTTTATTTTGACCTAAATTTGTTAGGTTTGGTACTTGTTTTACGATATTTTCATTTTTGTAAGGGTCATTCAGAAGTAAGGTGTTTTTCAATGATTTGTTTTGATATGTATTTGCTCTAATCATAAAAAAATGGATCTAGTTATGTATGATAAATATATGATTCAATTGGAACATGATACGTCATTTCCGCCATGATTGTATATAATATGTAAAATACATGTTTGATGTGAGATGCAGACATTATTCCATTTGATATCTAGTCTTTGCATTCAACGAGGGTGCTAAAACAATTTTACTACATTTTATCTCAGAAAAAGTAGTATTTAACGTAGTAGTTCTAGTGATATGTTTGATTACGCATTAATGTGCTTTCTATTCTTGTTAGTGTATGTTGTTATTTCTAATAGCCACTGCAAGTTTTTAACTAAATCTAAAAGTTCTAAATCAAATGATATAATTCATATTTTGATTGTCAACAAAAGAAGGAAAAAAGTGGCATTTGATAAGCAGGTTAATTTTTTTCTGAGAGGGTAGCTTAAAAATGAGAAATTTGGAAAATAAGTTAATTGGGAATTCATACACTATATTAAGGTTGTGGGTCTCGATAATAATACAAGTTGTAATAATGGTTGGTAGGTGTCATAATCACTCCACAGTGTAAAGTGTTCAATTTTATTAGTTTGTTAGTATGTCAAGACTTAGGTCCCCACATGTCTGTTGGACCATTTAGGGATGAGATAAAAAGTGGAGTCCCCACTTTTCCTGAATCTAGTTAGTGTAGTTGTGTTTCACCAACACCTCTAGATGTGAGTGACCTAATACTGCTTGTGAAATGTATAAATAAATCCCTCCTCTCCTCATTTATGTAGTTGCTCATTTGAGGGTCTAGTAGTTGAGAGAGCCAAGCTCTGGTATACGATCTTCTATTGCACTACTTTAGTAATACACATAAGCAAAAGTTGAGTCTTCCTAGAAAAATATTCACCAAGACGTTACAATTTTTTATAGTTTGATGAAATATTTGCCAAGTTTTTACAATATTTAATAATTAAGTGAAATATTTGCCAATATTTTACAATATCTTACAATTTAGTAAAAGTTTGGCCAAGATTTTACAAGATTCTATAATAGAATGAAAGATTAGCCAAAAAAAATTATTTACATATTATATTAATGATAAAATAGCCTTCCAATTTTCCTATATATTAGGGATATTCGGGCATTTATTATACATGGAAATTCCGAGGGTGTTTTAAAAATTATCCCTAACCGACATCCCCAAAATTGGTTACTGAAGTAGCTATACAGGAAGAGACTGCTGCAACATTGATAAAAGAGGAAGTTGTTACACTCCCAATTCAAAGTGATAAGGCTAAGACATCTGGTGATAAGGTAGGAATGCATATTCCTCAAGAAATTGTTTCATATTCTGATGATGAGAAAGATATAGAGCTCTCATTGTTGAAGGTGGAAGTAAAGAATTGGAAGGATCACGATGACCATTGTCAGGAAGGAATGGTTCCCCTTTTTTAGTACAAAAGGGATATCAGATAATTAAGGGAGATATGGGCAGAGGAATTAAATTTCCAAAGGTTTAGATGGGAGGAGGTGAAAAAAGAGTTGAAGGAATTGAATAAATTCAAATCCATGCAGAAAGAAAAACAACAAATGTACGCTCTCTCTTAGGAATTGATGAGCTCTAGAGCTCCATCCCCCTCCTATCCAGTGTTCTTGTATGAACAAACGACCCTGTTTAAATTAAAATCCTTAAAGGAGGGGATACCTTATAAGTTGAAACCCTCTTCCCAGTTCTTGGAGACCTTTATAGAGAGTAGCTTCACTGAACATAACCTATTGTGTGAACTTTACTTGCATGATATGTCTTGTCCCATGGGCATCCGCTCTAACCCTGCTACTTATTTGGGAGATGTTTAGCTGAGATCCTTTGCCTCTTTTGTTAATAATCATGTGCAGTGGGAAAATTACTTTTAGACAATTTCTCAGAATGAGGCCAACTCCAATCTGTGAATTAGGAGTGAACCTCAATATCCTCGGTTTCTCCTCACACTCCATGGAAGGAGACTTGTATCTCCTGTGAAAACTCAGCAATTGAGGGAACTAAAAGAAAAGGTTATATCCACCTGTGTTGATCAGATTTCCAAACAACAACATTTGGCCCTAGAAGGAAGTAAGCATAGGTGGCAAACTTATTCTTCAACTTTAAAGAAAATGGATCCTTATTGTTTCAAAAATTTTAAACAGGATCTCTCAAGGGTGGAAGGATATGTTGACTGCATGAAGAAGTGTGGAGTTCACTCGCCGGGACTCAGATATAAGTTTCCACTTATATGGTGGCCAGCAAGGCCATATAAGGATGATTTTACACTGACAAAGGTAGAGGAGAAGCAGTGCTAGAAATACTGGGCTGCCCGTAAGGGATACCTGGATGAAGGTGAAATACCTGAAAGCTCCTACAATTTTTCCTCTCTCCATGAACGATAGTGGAAGTTGTTGCATGAGGACATGCAACTGGATAGTTGGAGGGAGATGTTGGGTCCTAAAATAGCCCCTTTTTAACCATATCCATTATACCTCTTTGCCTTGTCCTACTTCATTTCTACACACCATGTAGATGTTTTTCCTCACATTGAGCTTAAATTCCAACATGTATGATTTATTATTGTTTTATTTTATTAATGCCTAATATTGTTATGGTTAGAAATTTGTATTTTGAATTATGCTAATATGTCTTGAATTTATAAATATAAGTTAATCCTAGGGAAACACAGGTGTTGTAGTTCGCTTGGTCTAAGAGATGAAATGAATATTTGGTACCGGTTGTTACTTATCATTCCCAGCTTTATACATTGGACACAAACATAGATCATTCTTCCATGTGTTAGCTGCAACAGATTTAGCTACAACATTGCATCACTACTTAAGGAATAGCTCCAACATATAGGGTATCTTCCATTTAATTGATTCTGTTTGATTATTCACGACCAGAAAAATAACACTCCTGATATTCCCTATTTTCATTCAATCTCACTCACAGTTGTAACAACTTGTTGTAACAAGGCATACTAAAGATCGAATATCTTCATGGCTTCCCGATATTAGTGGGTGAGGATTATGTTGTTCATGTATAAATATAGGGAGGCGATCTGAGCTTGGGGTTGGTTGACTATTATCAGACTATGTAAGTGTGACATAGAGTTGTAACTGTAATTCGCCATTTGAATAAAAGGAGCATGATTCTTCATATTTCTACATCTTAACTTATGTTAGTTCCGATGTATCTGTTCAAAGGCTAGGCCCACCTTCCCACAAATATTTCTGAGTTAATTATATGCTTTGATTATTTCTGTTTTCTGGTGTGGAAATTATTGTAGATGCATTTACAATTAGCTGCAGCAGTAATGACTGCTCATTGTGTTTCCTTTGATATTTAATGCTTGCATTCCTATTAAGTTGCAACTATGTGGTGTGACATGTCGACTATGTAGGATAGTTTCTATTATGCATGTGTGCCAATATCTATTACATTCAAGCTCATCTCTAGTTCCTTTCCATTGCTTATCTTTCTCAGGTTTGCTAATTTAGTCAGATTATGGTTTAGATTTGTTTGTTTCAATTACTATTGTTTCCAATTCCTAGATTAGTTCAATTAAACAGGTTATGAATGATTCACTTATAGTCTGACACTGTAGGATTTAACTTCTTTCAAAAGTAAGTCTAGTTATCTATTCTTATATTTGTTATTGCTGGATTGATGTTGTAGGAAGGTAGTTGCATTTCTGAATTCTTAGATGGGTAAATTAGATTATTTTTATCCATGAGAAGAGTTTGATTGAGCATATAGGTAGGATAATCATCTTTCATTTATTCAATGAGATACTTAAGTGTTTATCCATAGATTGTGTTAATTATCTTTGGAACACAAAGACTTCCATGGGTTAACAATTTATATTGAGCATTTATGTGTGTTAGTTGTAATTAATTAGCATATAGGGTGACCAGACTTGATGCACTTATATCCTGCAGCCGTGGTGTAGACACCCATCATGTTCCCCCAACCCCTGGTGTCTCTAATATTCTTTGAAATTGGTGTTTTCCCTTGAAGGTAGGAAATCAATTCTTGTCTTTCAACCTGGATATGAGGAGGACAATTTTGTAGACACTAGGTTTTCCATGTTTGAGGAACATCATCATTCAATTTTGAAATATCCCAAAGAGTTGTTACATTTTGATTTTTCAAAAAGCCTTCAATTTGAGCAATACCTGGTTGTGAGTCCAAAGGAGGGTCCCCCATTATTGAGTCATTCCAGAGCTTAATATGCTTACCATTTCCTGGAACCCAAGTGAGATGAGTGGAAAAGAAGATATAAGCTTTTAGACAAATAGAAAAAATAGGAGAACCTTTTCGCACTCTAGGGGGGTTGTCTAGACATCTTAGATGATTTCCTATGAAATTTTTTGTCCATAAGGCGTGCTTTCTCTAGGTAGTTTTTCCAAAGACTAGATTCCAAAAAAGCTTGGCTCCAAGGGATAGATTTTTTGCCCTAAGGTCACGGATTTGGAGGCCACCCTCCATCAGAGGCCTAAAGAGTTTTTCCTAACTTACCAATGGAAATTTTTTTTCATTATGTTTTCCTCCTTTCCACAGGAAGCGTCTTATCAGAGCCTCAATCTGAGCAAATATAGATTTCATATCCAAGAGGATGGAGCACTAATAGATGGGAATGCTGGTAAGAACTGCTTTAATTAGCACAATTTTCCTAGTAGGATTTAGCCAAGAATATCCCCAAGTGTTTATTCTAACTTTTTCTTGTCAACTAGAGGAAGCCACGTGGAATAATTTGTAGTTTTGAAAATAGGAACTCCTAAGTACTTAAAATATTCCCATTGATTTTTCCCCTCTATTCCCAAATTTCAGAGATATCTGAAATTTCCCTTGGATTACAGTTCCAACCATAAATTTGGCACTTCCTTTAATTAATCTTACTTCCTGAGGCATCTTGATAAAGATCCAATTTTTTCCTAAAATATCTTGTTGATTTAACACCTTCCCCTCCAAGAAGGATCCTGTCATCGAAAAATTGAGCATGATTAATATCCTTTATGCCCCGAGAAATATGAATCCCAATGAGATCTTGACGATGTTGACTTTGATCTAATTAAAAGCTAAGAATTGAAGCTTGAATTTCATAGAGAAGAGGAGAGAGAGGACAACCTTTCCATAGACCTCGTGTGGCTTGAAAAAAACCTTCTACCCTACCATTAACCAGAGGAGCAATCCATGGACTTCCAATACACCCAGGATATGAAGGGCAGGTTAAAATCAAAGTGAAGCAGGACCTGGAAGAGAAAATCATGTTTAACTCTATCAAAAGCACTGGCTAAGTCTAGTTTGATAACCATACCTTTTTCAAAATTCTGGAGACTTGAGTGAATTACTTCCTGGACAAGGATGATGTTATCAGCAATGTTCCTTCCTTTTATGAACCCCCCTTGATTTTTGGCAATTATGTTGGGAAGAATATATTTAAGCATATTTGCAATAACTTTAGTGATTATTTTATACCCAATGTTGCAAAGAGAAATGGGTCTAAAATGATCAAAGGAGGTGGCCCCTTTTTCTTTTGGGATGAGGGCTAGAAATGTTGAACCGACACTTTCTCCAATCTTAGTGTAGGTTTGGGATTTCAATACCATTTTATGGAGATCCGGTTTGACTGTTTTCCAACAAGCTTTGAGAAATTTGGTGGTAAAACCATCCGGATTTGGATATTTGTCAAGCTCCATGCTAGCTAAATATTTCTTTATTTCTTTTCTAGAAATAGGGGAGGTAAGGGCCCTATTTGTGGTCTGATTAATTAGGGGAGGGATCAGATTTAGGACATGGGAATTGGGGTAAGCCCCAGGGGGTATTTCCTCAATGTAAATATTATTGAAATGTTTCGTGGCCTCTTGCTTGGTTTCCTCAAAGTATTGAATAATATGGTATTGCTTATGAATTTCTTTAACCGCTTAATACTTCTTGTGCCCCTTACCTTGTTTGTGAAAGAAGCTAGTGTTTTTATCCCCAAAGTTTAGCCATAGACATATAGCTTTCTGTCTCCAGTATTCCTCCTCTGCTCTACAAGCAGAGTGTAGGTTCCTTTGGAGAGTCAAGGCTTCTTTTTCCAAACAATCCTTGTCAATTATTTGATCTTCCTTCCAGATCTGATGATGCTCCAAGAGATTCTGGGCCTCGATTCTTTGCATGAATGGAGATTTTAAAGACTTAGCCCAAGTTTTAAGACAACCTTTGAGTTTCCTAATATTTTATTCCTAGACAAAAAACGGAGATCCCATAACTAGGTCCTTCCAAACATTTTGAATTATATCGTTAAATCTTTCCTGCTTGATCCAGGATGGGTTGAATCTAAAGGTAATAGGCCATAGTTTCTTATCCTTAGAGAGATCCAAGAGAATTGGTTTGTGATCAGAAATGCTAAAGGGAATAATTGAGGAGTTAGCCCTGAGCCCAAGCAAAAGAAGAGAGTTTTGGACCAGGAATCTTCCAATCCTAGTTGTTATGTGACCAAGCCCGATGCTCCTATTAGACCAGGTGTAACGACCTTGGGTTAGTTTAATATCTTCTAGATCCCAATTCTTGATGATGTCTTCTACTACTTCCTGAAGTGGATCTCTAACAATTGACCCCCATTTATTTTCTTTAATATGCAGGGTGATAATTATATCCCCATCTAGAATTAGATTTTTCAGGCTGGAGGGTTTTAAGGAGTTCTTGAACACTTTGCCAACAATCTTTTTTTTTGTTTTGAAAAAAGGACCGAGACATAAAGATTTAGAATACTAACCAAGAGGCCTGAGCTTTTGTAACGTTGGGTTGTGAAGATCCAGTCTGTGCTTAAAGAAGAGAAAGTTAATTTGAAATTGGTTGAGTTCCATAATGTTCCTAGTCTACCAGAGGCACCTCGAGTACTTAGAACAATACCTTTCCAATTTTCCCAGAAAAGCTTACTATCTTGGAGGAAGTCAAGTTCCTCCATTTTGGTCTCTTGGACCAGTAATATTTCAGGAGTGAAAATACAGATTAAATCTTTCATGGCTTCTATTTTCTTTGTGCTCCCTAATCCCCTACAATTCTAGGAGACAGCCTTCATTACTTACCTTTTTGGATATGGGTGGCCCCTTTAGAGGCCTGACCTTTTTTCCTTGTAATTCTTGAATTCATCATTCCTTCAAGCATTACCTGAGATCCTTGTAGCTTGTATCTGTAGGTAGCTTCCTCTCCGTGTTCCCGATCAGTGATCCTTCCTCTTTTTGCTGCTTTTTGTGTTGATTGGGCTTGACTAATTTCTCCTTCCTTTTTTTTCGATGATTCCTGTTCTGATTCTGGATCTTGAGACTCTGGTCGTTCTATAGCTTCCCGTGGAGTGGGGTTGATTAGGGTTTTGTTGGGAGATCCATTTTCTCTCGATTGCACAACATTTGACGCTGGGAGATCCTTCTCGGCTAAGATTGTTTATTCTGGGGGATCCTCTAAAACAACAAATTTGTTGCTCGATTCAGGAAGGGATTTCTATGGTGCGTCCTCCTTCTTGGGAATGGGTGGGTTTTTCCCTTCTTTTCTCTGCTGGGGTTTGGGATTTTCCTTGGAATGTTTGGCCTGATGCCATCCTTCTTTTGCCTCCTCGTCAGCTTGTGCCTGCGGGATTTTCGGACAATTCTTCTAGAAATTCCCATAGTTGTGGCAGTGTCTACATTTAAAGGGAAGTTTCTCATATTCCAGTTTCTGATAGTACTGCCAATATCCCACAGTTAGTTTGATGTCTTTTGGGAGCCCTGCTTCCATATCTACTTTAATGCAGATTCTTGCACATGAATATTGATCCTTTGTATTTACTCTATATATATATATATATATATATATATTCCAAGCCTGTTTCCATTCGTTTGCAGGGAAGATGGAGTCCAACAATGAATCGAAATATTGGGTAGGTGAACCCAGATCGGGACAGCTTTAGGTACGTTAATGGTTAGATCAAAATCAGGGGTCCAACGATTCAGGTAAAGACCCTGTGGACCCATGAAGTAAGGTCCATTTTGGAATATCATATCCTGATCTTCCCGGGAGCTGAAATCAAAGAGGAAAAATTCTCGACCTACATCATAGTAGGTTACGCTGTTAGAGATCAGGGGTCGCCAATTATTCTGGATCCAGTTATCAGCAGTTTTGGGGGATGGCCAAAGCCCAGTAGACTGACCTACCAAATCTTGATCGGTCAGTGAGACAATGATTTGCATGGGATGGAGAGGAGGGAGGTCGATAGACAAGATCTCGTCCAACTTTTTCACAAGTTTTGGAGGCAGAGTGGCAGAGGGTTTCTGATTCTGACTAGAAACTAGGTTTCTAAAGGCTTTGACATCTCTAAGAGGGGGAGGTGGTGGAGAACCACCTCTAGAAGTGCACATGGTGGAACCCTAGCCGCAGAAGCATGCAACAAATCCTAGAGGCAGTACTGAGTAGAAAAAAATGATCTCCTGCTATTGATTTTCTTAGTGGACACTAATGGTCGTCTTTTGAACTTCACTTGATTTTGTAATGCTCTTCGGTCTTTGTGCCTTTTCCCCCTTTTTTTAATGAGCACTTTCTGATTTTCTGGATTCTGTCCACATTCAATTTACCTTTCCTTTTGTCAATAAATGGGGCATGTTTTAACTAATTGTCACTACTTTCACTACTTTAGTGGTCATTAATGCTTATTGTCTATCACGATTTTGTTTGTGTAGGACCTTCCTTCTGCAATAGACCATATTGTTCGTGACTTATTCTAGTGATTGGATTGGGGGATATTGATATCCCAAGGTTGTTATTATCAAATCTTGTTTTGATGCATAAAATTTGATTTGATTTTCAATTGTTTATATGCAGTAAATCATATTATTACATCATTCTGCAGACTTTCTTCTCTGCACGTACCTTTTTTAGTTCTCCCTTGTCTTGTTTTTTGGAAAGTCTTACCCTTTTATGCAGAGTTGGATTCATTATTTCTTGTTTCCTCTTCCAACAATTTTTGGGGTTCTTTATATTTTCACAGTTTTGAGATTTGTGACCAAATTTGTTACAGGAGAAAGAGAGACCGAAATATTTTTTGTACCTAGGTAAATGAAATTTCCTTGGTAGCATAATTTTGTTAGATTTTGTTTGTTGGATGTCTTTCAGGTTTTTTGTTACTTCTGGGAGAAATTGAATTTCCTTTCTGTATCCTGGACCATTTTTATCAAAAAATCGCTTGTGTTTTCCAAGAACTTCTTCCAAGACTTTTGTGCTTTTTGTTGGACTTCTTATTTGTTCTTAGTTGTGTCTTAACCTTCATAATTTTGTGTTCCTTTTCAAATAATTGTTACTTTTGTTCCTTAATTGTTTTTTTCATATTTGATACTTCCTTCTTTCAGAGAGACCATCTCAATTTATTTTTTTTGCAGTTGTCATGTTAGTTCCTCCTTGGATTCCTCCAATTTACCTTTTTGAACATTGGTGTCTGATTTTTATTTCAGAAGTTCATTGATTACTTTGTCAGCACACTAGCACATATGGCTCAAAATTTCCATGAAATATTGGCACAAAATAAGTTAAGATAGAAATTTTCATGGATAAATAGATAACGTTTTTGAAAAAAAAATGTTATGGCCCCCAATAATCATCGCTATAGAAATGAAAATAACATTTTTTCGCTATAGCGACCAATGTTCACGGAAATAGCGATGAAATCACAAAGTTTGTCGCTATAGCGATGATAAAATTAACATGTGCAACATCAACGGTCAATACAGTAGCAGTCATTGAATTTTTGTTATTGTTGAAATTTGATCATTGTGCATTTTAATTGGAACCGCCACGATCATTGATCTATAAATACAAATTATTTGATATAGTTGCAACAATGTTTTTGTTGATTGTTCGATATGTTATTTGAAGAGTCTGGTATTGGTTTAACACATCGAATTTTTGATCTCGTTCGGTTTCCAGGTTAGTATTTTTAAAGTATTTGTCTCTTTTAATGTGTAGGGTCATACATAAAGTGAGTTGACTATTCACTTTCTCCTCAATACTAATGCTTATATAGATTTTTTGCTTAGAATTTGATAGATACATGATTTATTTTTAAAGACCATGGAGGTANATATATATATATATATATATATATATATATATATATATATAATCTATTCAATTTACTTATATATTGATTGAGTTTTCTTGGTTCTTATAGGCTATTAGAATGTCAAATAAATATACTTGGCAAGAAAATAATAATAAATATGGTGAGTTATGGAAAGTATTATTTCCCTTGCAATGATTGAAGGGGTTTGCGAATGAGAAGAATTTTAAGAACAACAAGTGAAAAACATTGCAAGGAGAAGGGGCATGCTAAAGGGGAGTATGAATATTGTCCCTTGGTAAGATGTTATTCATTACATAATGCACTTCTTGTAATAGTATTGATCATGTATTCACAAAATGTTTTACCATTTTAAATATATGTGTTATATATTATACACTAATGTTATTATAACGTTTGTAAATATAAAGATAATGCCCCCTAAATGCTGACAGCTGGAGAGCTATTTGCCACATAATAGTACAAATACTACCTTACAAGGTGAGGAACATGGAGATCAAAATATTGAAGATCGAGTTCTTAATGATCATATGGATGAAGGTGATGTTATTGATACAAATGACGAAGATGAGATAAATATATTGATCCAAGACACATTTGCTCCATTAGATGTGGACAACCTCCATGATATTCATGATGTTCCTCTACTGGAGAATTCCCAAGAACCTCTTTATGAAGGCTCAATAAAAAATATTCTATCTGTTATATTGTTGTTGGTGAACTTGAAGGTTTTGAATGGTTTATCAAAAACTTGTTTAACACAACTCCTAAGGTATGTAATGTATTAATTCCATATTCACATGATATGAAAAGTTGACTATTTCCTCTATTTTTTGTGTTAATTAATTTGTAAAATAAGGATAATAAATATTTATGATTTATATTATTTACATATCATTTTTTGTCAATGTTACAGATTGTTGGGTGAATTCCTATTACCACCATCAAATAATTTACCACACACATGTCAAGCGGTATTCTTGATTATGAAATAAATTGGAATGGAGTATCAGGTTATTGATGCATGTCCTAATTATCATATTATATATTATGGACAATATACATAAAAAAAAAAACAATTTACCACAATGTGAAATTACTATATATTGAACTGATCAAGTAACAAAAAAGGTTCCTCGCAAATTTCTTTGGTATATTCCCAAAATTCCATGTTTCCAATGACTATTCAGGTGCTAAAGTATAGCACAGTTTTTGGATTACCATACAAAGAACATAAGTGAAGATGGTGTTCTTCGAATGCAAGCATATGGTTCTGCATTGAAGAACATAAAAGAAAAATGACCAATTTTTAAAGATGAACCTCATAATGTTAGACTTTCATTGGAAGTTGATGGTTTCAATCCATTTGGTGAGCTTCATTCTACTTACTCAGTGTGGCCTTTTTTCATCATAAACAATAACCTTCCTCCTTGGATGTCAATAAAGAGAGATCACACAATGTTGGCAATGATTATTCTAGGTATTTTCTTGAAAGTAATTATATTCTTTTATTTATTTGTTTGATTGCTGCATGAGAACACTTTTTATATATTGGGACGCATAACTAAATAGCATTGTATTTCGAATCAATTAGGTAAGTACCAAGTTAAAGATATGAATGTATATATTGAGTCTCTTATCGATGAGATTTTGAAGTTATGGGTTCAACATCACTATGTATGACATCTCTATACCAATAGGGTAGAAACAATTTTAGTTCCATGGAATACTTACATGTACAATTCATGACGCTACCGGGTTAACACATTTTTGTGGTATGTAAATTTTTGTTGCACTTTAAAATTATATGTTTTGAAGGTAAATATAATGCATTTTTTTTTATCTAAATTAATAATTTGTTGATGCTATAACATTAATACATATATCTTGTAGGTATTCAAACAAAGGCAAAATTTGCATGTCCAGTCTGTGGTACTAGGATAAAATCTCTTCGTTTAAGAAGTTTACGAAAAGGAGGTGTTTGATGAGTAAAGTAACTTCCTCCCTAAGAACCATAGGTATCAAAATACCAACAAAAAAAATTCAATGGTAAAGAAGAAAATGGAAAGAAACCAAGAAGAATGACACCTCAACTAAGGAAGTTGGAATATAATAGAAATTGTAAGGTATGCAAATTGTATATGTAGCATATAAATATGTAATATTTGGAATTTTATTTTTATTGAATTTTCTCTACCATGGGTGTCATGAATTATTGTTAATGCATTTTTGTTTATGCTTAATGAATTTTGTTAAGGCATGAATGGGATTCCACAAGATATGAAGAGTTATCCCTTACAATTCAGTAGGTTTCCTTACTACGAGCACCTACAAATAGATCATTTGCTCAATACAATGCATATCCAAAAGAATGTAACAAAAATGATATGGAAAATCTTAGAGGGAAGGACTGACAACGATAAAATTGGAAAAATTTGTTGTCACATTGCAGAATCCAATCATGCATTGCAAAGTGTCGTTAATTCCAATGCTGGAGATGGGGAATGAAATACTAGTTTTCCACAGTTATTAACAAAACAATAAAGTTATGCTATAAAAGAGATTATTCAGAAAATAAGGTTTTCGATGGGGTTTTCACCGAACATACAAAATATCTTAACAAAAAAGGTGATTTTGGTGGTGTTAAAACTCGTGACTGGCATACACTCATTAAGGTATTTATTTACGTATATAATTTCCATTTAGTACATCTTTTTAGTAATTGTTGTCTCTTATTTGGAAATAAATAATGATTTTTTTTGTTACAGTATGTTCTACCCCTATCTCTCCCAAATAGCTTTGAAGACAACATAAAACAACTTATATATGATCTTGGTAAATACATGAGGTAAGTAACAATTTATATGCATGCAAATGTTTGTTCACTTTGTTGCATAGCTTATTTACATATTGTGTTTTACAGGTTGGAACTTTATTATATATGCCTCAATCTTGTTGATCACTATTATTTTCTTGCATCATTTTTAGGTGGCTTTCCTCTTAAGAAATCCATAAAGAAGATATTAGGTATTGGAAGAGAGAAATTCCTCGTCTAATTTCTAAAATGTATAAGTATTTACCTCTAGGATTTGTTAATGCACAAGAACACTATCTCATACACCAAGCTGAGGAGATTGAATTGTGTGAACTTGTACACACAAGGTCAATGTGGATGGTGGAAAATCATTTGAAGTCGTTGAAGGATTTTTTTAGATAAAGAGCACATCCTGATGTTTCTATTGTGCACATATATATGGTATATCAATCCATGGTGTACATTAGTTGGTATATTACAAATTTAGCAAAAAATATCAATCTGCCTCACATTTGGCATGTCAACTCCATTAACAAATTTGAAGGGGAGGTCTTGTTAGGGAAAGGTAGAACGAGGAAAGTGAAAGGTAATTAGATTGTGTATATTTAACTTATTATACAATTTGCACACACACACACACACACAATTTTTATTATTCCATCAGTATTTTAAGGTAAACTTAATTTCCTTTAATGATAGCTATTTACAATTCTTGATTGTTATTTTTTCATACAGTTGGTCATGAGTGGGATGCACTACATTTATACATTTCAAACAACCTTGATTGGATGGAGGAATGGATAGAACGATGTACAGAATTATATAGTACCTTATCATGGGAAGGGGTGAGTAAATTGATTAAATTGTGCATCACCATCGAGAAAAATATCCAGGTGAAGTTAAGCAAAGGGAAATTGATTTAGCATGTGTTTAAAAGATAAAAAGGAAAGTATATTTACCCTGCTCATTTTTTTCCTTGTTTCTCATTATATCAATGCATTTTTTTAATTTTTTTTAATTTCTTCTAATATATTTATTTACTAATTCGAGCACTATGCAGTTGATACACCACAATGCTATGTGGTGAAATGGTCATAAATTTTGCATCAAAAAGTTGAATGACAAGAAGAAAACATTCTATTGTGGGATAACTACGGTTTTTCAAGTCATCGATGTTTCCTCTAGAAGTGCCAAGCATCTAGAAGTATTTGAAAATAGGTACCATGATTATTTGGAACATATAATTGAGTGTGACTTGAATTCCATTAAAATAGTTATGTTTGAGGTCAAATGGTACATGCTATGAATGAATGAACATGATCCTAAAATAATTGTTATTGAGCATGGAAATGGATTTACCATGGTTAATACAAGGGCACTTGAACCAAGTACATAGCCTTATTTTCTTCCAAGTCAATGTGAGTAGGTATTTTACTCAAAGGTGCCAAGTAAAACAGGTTGGCCATACATTTTTAGATATGATCTAAGAGGGAGACCGGCTAAGTATATTGCAGAGGAAGAATTCAATGTTGAAAAAGAAGGTGATGCAAATCAGGAGCAGTTGGTCACTGCAGATGTGTCAAATGAAGAATATGATTAAGAAGTTGATCATTCAAATGGCACAGTAGATGATGTAGTACTCAGTGATGATATTGATGATGAATATATAATTGAAAATAACATTGATGATGATGCTAATATGAGAGATCCTTTCAGTTATAGCGATTCTGACCCAGATGATGATACGAATGTTGAGTCATATGAAGAAGATGATTATGAAGATATTTATGATGAGAAATCATCATCATCAATGTTATAATCATCAACATCATCAATTTTATCATCATCATATATTTCATCATGATGTTCATCATCGTCATCTTCATCTTCAATGTTATCATCATCATCATCGTCGTCACCGTCATCGTCATCCTCATAATCATCATCATCATCGACATTCTCATCCTCATCCTCATCATCATCATCAATTTTATCATCATCGTCGTTATCATCATCATCATCATCATCTTTGTTGTTATCATCAGTACCATCATCAACATCATCGTTAGCATCACCACCATCACCATCCTCATCCTCATCCTCATCCTCCTGCTCATCATCATCATCCTTCTCATCATCATCATCATCATATTCATTAATATCATCATCATGATCATCACTATCATCCTCCCCATCATCATCATCATCATCTTCATCTTTATGATCATCAGTGGTATCATCATAATCTTCATATTTATGATCATCAGTGGTATCATCATAATCATCATCAACAATGGTATCATCATAATCATAATCATCAATGGTATCATGATCATAATCATCATCATCATTTTCATCATCATTAGCATCATCGCCATCGTCATCACCACCACCATCATCTTCACAATTACAATCACCATTCAACTTTATCATCATCATCGAAATCATCCTCATCCTCGTCGTCGTCATCATTCTCATCCTCCTCCTCCTCCTCCTCCTCATCATCATCTCCATTGTTATCATCATCATGATCATTGTCATCATCACTATCATCCTCTTCCTCCTTCTCATCATCATCATCTTCATCCTCATTAGAATCATCATAATCATCATCATATTCATATTTATGATCATCAGTGGTATCATCATAATCATCATCAACAATGGTATCATGATCATAATCATCATCATTGTCATCCTCATCCCCATCATCATCATTCACATCCTCATCATCATCATCATCATCGTCATCATCATCATTATCATCATCATCACCATGATCATCACAACCATCATCATCATCATCATCATCATCATCATCACCATCACCACCATCATCCTCATCATCACCATCACCATCACCATTCATCTTCATCATCATCATCACCATCGTCACCATCATCATCGACATCATCCTCATCCTTATGCTCATCATCATCAATGTTATAATCATTGTCAATGTTATCATCGTCGTCGTCATCATTGTCGTCATCATCATCATCATCATCCTCATCATCATCTTCTTCATCCTTGTTAGAATCATCGAAATCGTCATCTTCTTCATCTTTATGATCATCATTGGTATCTTCATAATCATCATCAACAATGGTATCACCATAATCATCATCATCAATGGAATCATGATCATAATCATTATCATAGTCATCCTCATCATCATCATCATCATTGTCATCATAATAATCATCATCATCATCATCATTAGCATCATCATCATCATCATCATTATCGCCATTGTAGAAGGAGCAAGTCGACGAAGTCAAATTGAACGAAGACCGACTTAGTCGATCAGCCGACTAAGTCGATGGTCCGACCAAGTCGGACGGCCGACTAAACTAGTTAATTAAGTTGGCTAACTAACAATCATGTTGGTTCACCGAACCGATAGGTATTTATGTTGTAACTGTTTCCAAATTGTACATATTAGGCTGTTGAGCCAAGCAAAGAACTCAGTTCAGTTCTGTACCTTGTATGAACTCACTACATTAATATAATCTGTTTTCCTATCTGTTCTTATCTCTTGTCTCTTATTTATGGTTATGTTTTAGTATGTATTATTGGTAACCTTATGTGATCTATGAGATTACAACATTGGTTCCGTTGCCGGTAGTACATGCCTAAGATATATGCTCACATATGATACCAGAGCAGGAGATCAAGGACTGGTGGAACCATAAAGTTGCGAACTACTTGCAAAATTACGCCCGATGAAACAGATTAACAGTCGCTGAAGCTAGAGCCAGATTTTTCACAGAGACACACGAAAAATTTGTCGAGTCTGTACCACAACTGTTGAAGCAGCTTCTGGATGAGAAGACCGGACGTGACTAAAGAACAGCAGTTGCTAGATAAAGTATTCCAAGGGGGACGTACCAATCTGTTGGAGTGGTTTGAGAAAATCATCGACGACTTCTGTGAGGAGCGAGCAATTGAAGACAGGACGTCAGTGGAAATTGTAAAAGCGAAATTCTACACAGATTTCACCGACCAATTCTTCTGCACCTTGCTGACTTTGCTGTTCAAATTCTTGATAGAGAATGGAGCAGGCCACATCGTCGAACCTAGAACCCCACTGTGCGAATAGCCACCAAACACCAGCTGGGCGGAAAAACAGAGGAAGTGGGAGAAATTTATTGCAGAAAGAGAGTGGGAATACTTCCTGAGCAAGTGATTTGAACTATCCGGGCTTTCTAAAAAGCATCGGGTAGGCTATGGGGGGGTAGCTGGTCATGTGTCGGAGGCAGAGTATAGTGGATCCTAGTCGACCTAAAGCCGATAGCTGTCACCAGTAATGAAAAGTTGACCGAAGGGAAATCAAAGGTATAGTATTGTAAGAAAGTATGTCGTACATTAAGAAAATCGAAAGGGATGAAAGACAGCAGCGAAGGGAAGCCTGACGAGAAAGAGCAGCATAGCTGCATCAAAGAAAAAACCCTAGGGAGACCGGCCGTGAGGAGATTCCGCCGGAGTCGAGTCATGACCGACACAGAGAGGGCGTAGAAGAGGAGACGGCACCTACGGAAGAAGAAGTATGGATAGAGCAACCTGAATCTCTCCAAATAACTATCCCCGACCAAGGAGTAACCCTTTCCCTAGTAAATCCGTGTACCACAATACAAACTATTATTGAAGACGACCTCAGACTGCGAGTTGGTGACATAACTATCTGGAGCTAACTAGGTGACGAGCCATTCCCAGGACGACATCTTGTTATACGCCGACTGCTCGAAGGGAATTGGGTGACCTTTCAAACGGCACCATCCTTTCGGAGTATCCACTTGCTCTTACCGACACATGAAGGAGCGACCCCCTGCCACATACAGCTTTTGAAGAAATCCAAGATTCATACCTGAGCTCGCAAAGTTCCAGTGGACCATCGACAATACAAATCCACAACAATCCACTGTACGACGCAAAATCAACCACCAACGGAGGCACCAGTTCCGTCGACCAAAACTCCTCAGGCTCGACTATATCAACGACCCCACCTCTTTCACCACCACCCACACCCCCACCTCCACCGCCGTCAGATTGCAGTGACAGCGACTCAGACATGGGTCACGGCACTGCCCACATTCCTCTCTACGAGGGGGATGAAGACCCCAGATGACATTGGTTTTTCTGCGAGTCCATCTGCGATGCAAACCAGGTGAAGGATGAAGACCGACAGATGGCTCAGTTC
This sequence comes from Pseudotsuga menziesii, assembly GCA_001517045.1. Taxonomy (NCBI): domain Eukaryota; kingdom Viridiplantae; phylum Streptophyta; class Pinopsida; order Pinales; family Pinaceae; genus Pseudotsuga; species Pseudotsuga menziesii. Next base: position 421,734 of record LPNX010903129.1, on the reverse strand, counting down.
GTAGGAGCCTTACGGAAAAGGGCTCTGACCTGGTATATGACCTTTTCAGAACGGAAACCCAGAGCAACGAAAGCTAAAATTAAAGCACAGTTCTTATCCTTTTTCAAGACCCCAGACACTAAGCACCTGGCCGCTAAAAAGATCAAGACAACGCAGCAAAATCCAGGGGAAACTGTCCGTGATTATGAAAAATGCTGGAAGGACCTGTTGAGTCAATTAGATTATGTTATTGATGAACAATTTCTAATTCAATGGTTTCTTGCAGGCTTATCACAAAAAATCCACAGACACATCAGTCTGGAAACCTTCAAAACATATGAAGATGCGTTGACTAAAGCTCTGCAGGTGGAAATGGACAAATATATACCTACCTATCCGATGGACCACAGGATCGAAGAACATCTGGAAAGTGTCCAGAAGTCCTTGAAAGAATTGTCCCTTAAAAATCAAGAAATCTGGTGTACAAAATGTTCGACGGCCGGACACATGAAAGATAATTGTCGATAGGAATACAGCCGACAAGACGTCTGATTTGTGCAAACTAAAGTCTTTTGTGATATTTTCCAGGAGACCGAAGATCATTCCACGAAGGAATGTGCGTTTAACATGAAGAATGCAAAAGCTTCTTGGTGCGCTATTTGCGAGACAAAAAGTCACAATACGGCCGACTGTCAACTAAACCTGAAAAACAGACAGAACTATCAGGCGGTCTACCAGACGAATGCAGTGGCACAGAGCAATGAGAAAAATACTACCAATGATCAAAACGGGAAACGATACGAAGGCCGACGATATGAGCGTCGGTACGACAATCGACGACAAGGGTTTGGAGGAAGAGGTCGATTCGTCGAGAATCGCAACATCCGACCACGTCGATCTAGCCAGTGCTTCATCTGCTATAAGGAAGGGCACAGATGTGCAGACTGTCCGTATAAGGACAGAACTGACCTTAAATTATGTACGCATTGCGGGGTAGGCGATCAATCTCTGGAGGATTGTCCTACCATGTTAGAAAAAATCAATAATAAAAAGAATGTTAATGTCTTGTCTTGTGTACAAAAGCATGATATATTAACCACTAAAAATCTGCATATTGTCACTCGTCAAGGCACAAAAACAGGCCCTGACAACCTACAAATTAGTAAAATTAAAAACACAAATGGTTATCTGGATCCTCTAAAAGAAAAACAAACTTATCAAGAAGCCACACACATATTTCAAGACATTGCACAGCAAGAACACAGTCTTACCAGTCGACTTAGCACGACACAGCAATTAACTAATCTCATCCAAACAGACAAATCAGTTGCCCAATTCATTGACTTATTGCACACACTAAAAGATACCACAAGGGAAAAACAAACTAGAAACATTTGTAGCTTAAACCAAAAGAATAAAAATGATGTCGACCCACTTGTCGACCTGGAAATCGAAGGATACCAGGTCCGACAGGTAGTGCTCGATTTCGGGTCTCAAGTAAATATTATGACCAGGAATACATGGGAACAGATGGGTAAACCTCGACTCTATGAGTCAGGAATCTATCTAAAACTAGCCGACCAAGGTCTCATTGAACCCATTGGGGTTTGGAGAGATGTTGACACAACCATTAAGGGAATCTCGACCAAGGTTGATTTTGAAATTATCGACCCGAAGGAAGGTTCTAGCTCTTTCCCAGCCCTAGTAGGTCGACCTTGGGGACGAAAGATGAAAGCATCTATATCCCTAGACAAGGAAAGAATCAAACTTAAATGGAATGGTCACAAGGTCATTGTACCCATTAATCCTTCCTAAGGACAACCTTGGACTGAACCAATTGATGAGGAAGTAGATGTTAGACAACTCTACCAGATCCACAACGATCTGGACTATACAGAACCAAACGCCCAAGGGGAAATTTACTTAGGTAACCCAGACTCAGTTGGCTATAATTCAGATGCTGAATTATATGACTGGGAGATGGAAAATTATGAAACACAAGAAAGAGAGTGCTGGACTATACAAAGAGTACAGAAAAAACCCACCCGACAGTGCTTTGTAGTCTCCATTATCCCTAAGCTCTTTGAAAAGAAACTCAGAGAACGCCCTACCTTACAACCGACCAACGTAAATACCCCACAAACACCAAGGTATAAGGAAAGGGAATCCCCAGTCCTACATGTCGAACAAGTATCTAAAAACATTGGAGAACATGGTCGACTTCAAAGTTTAGTGGAAACATTCACAGGTCAAGCAGTTAGATGGTGGGATACCCATCAGTCAAAACTACAGACCTGGACCACTGCTTCAACTTACTTTGTCGAACGGTTTGGAGGGAAAAAAATAACACAGGAAGCCCAAATTCCTATCTTCACACAAGGCCAAAACCCAGAAGACCACATTAGGACTTGTGAAAAAGAGTGGAGACGACTTGGACATAAGGATGAAAGAGCCTGGCCACACTTGTTCCCATCAACCCTCGACGACTTACCTAGTAAGTGGTATAAGATGGAAGAAGCTAGGGGAGAAACCTTCTTCTGGCATGAACTAAAGGAAAATTTTATTAAAGACTTTAAGTTTGAACCTCAAAATAAACACTTAGCCCCGCCAGCAACACAAATACAACACTTTCTCCAACCCACTGAAAAACTACCCTATCCAAACCATCGCCAGATCCAGAACTGCAACATCATCCACACCGGATCAAAAGTCGAGTCGACCCGATTACAGTTAGAAAATGAACAAACAGAAGGCAAGAGATTCAGGTGGAAAACCAACCACGCTGAAACTACAAAACCTATCTATTCAATTCTAAGGGTCGCAAACAACGACAAACCAGACATCGACAGAATGACTGCAGCCGACTTCCCTGCTACATTTTCACAATTTACAGAAGGAAGTCGACCGATCAACGAAGAAAAAGCACCGGATTGGTTAGATGCAAAGGTGACAACTAAGGAGGTCGACATTTCAAATGACGACCGTCCCAAAATCGCCAAGATTGGTGACTATTGGAGTGAACAATAGACCGCTGAAATAGTGACCTTACTTAAAGAATTCCAAGATGTATTTGCCCGAGACTATAAAGACCTCAAAGGGTTAGTTTAGGAAATGGGTGAAATGAAAATAGATACGAAACCTGATGTCCGACCTGTCAAGAAAAGACCTTATAAACTATCTCACAAGTACAAGGAGATAGTTAAGAAGGAAATAGACAACATGTTAGCAGCAGGGATCATCTACCCTATAGACCAATCGGAATGGGCAAGTCCCATGGTCGTTCAGCCTAAGAAACATGATCCGACCAGGTTAAGAATTTGTGTCGACTTTAGGGAGCTCAACAAAGTCACACTAACAGATCCATTCCCCACACCCTATGCTGATGAAATCTTGAATGAAGTTGTAGGACATGAATGTTACTCATTTACATATGGATTTGCAGGCTACAATCAAGTACCCATAGCAAAAGAGGATTAGAATAAAACAACCTTTGTATGTGAATTTGGGTCCTTTGCCTACAGAGTTATGCCCTTTGGGTTGAAGAATGCACCTGCAGTATTCTCTCAAATTGTTGTCAAAACATTCCAAGAATATATCTATAAAACCATGGCAGTATACTTTGACGACTGGACAATCTACTCCACCCTGAAGGATCACTGCACATGGCTCAGGCTTATGCTGGAAAGATGTCGACAGATACAACTTTCCCTGAATATTAAGAAATGTACTTTTATGACTCCCATTGGCATACTCTTAGGACATATTGTCTGTAAGGAAGGCATCAAGGTCGACTTTGCTAAAATTAAAATCATCCTCGACCTGAAGCCCCCAATAAACCCTAAACAGGTTCAGGTGTTATTGGGCCATACAGGATATTATAGGAAGTTCATACGACACTACTCAGACATGACCTACCCCCTAGAAGAACTATTAAAGGACGATATAGAGTTTAAATGGACAGAAGAGTGCCAAATATCGTTCGACAAACTGAAAAGAAAATTGGTCGAAGCTCCCATACTCAAATTCCCAAATTGGTCGACCAAATTTCATGTGCATATTGATGCATCTGGAATAGCAATAGGCGCAATACTGACACAACCAGGGGATGATGGGATGGACTACCCTATCATATACAGTAGTCGAAAACTAAATAAGGCTGAAAGAAACTATTCGACCACCGAAAGAGAAGCCCTAGGTATGGTCTTTGCACTTCAGAAGTATCGACATTACCTGCTAGCCAACCCCTTCATATTTTACACCGACCATCAAGCCTTGAAGTATCTAGTTAATAAACCCCTTCATCATGGAAGAATATGTCGATGGTTACTTCTTTTTCAAGAATTTGAGTTTGAAGTAGTGGTCCGACCAGGAAAGCTAAATGTCGGACCCGATCACCTATCACGTATCGACACAAGGGAGGAACCGACTGGAATAGACGATGACCTGCCAGATGGCCACTTATTTCCTATAGAAGCAGTTCCAGAAGAACTAGAAGAAATTGCTCAGTTCCTAGAGACAGGCCAGGCACCAGAAGGTCTGAACACCAAGAAAAAGCAAATCCTAGCTATGAAGGCTGCCCCTTACAGCCTCATCAATGGATTTCTATACAAAATGGGGTTAGATGACATTCTCAGACGATGTGTACTCGACCATGAACGATACCAGATCATGCACGAAGCACACTATGGACCTGCAGGAGGACATTTCCAAGCAGACACAACTGCCAAGAAAATCCAACAGTCAGGATTATGGTTGCCGACACTCCACAGAGATTGCAAAAACTTTGTTAGTCGATGTGAGAGATGCCAACGACTTGGTCGACCTCTGCCGAGCACAGAAATGCCCTTGACATCCGTAAACCCTAGTCTCACATTTGAAATATGAGCTATAGACTTCATAGGACCATTCCCTATACCAGCAAGACGATCAGGTGCCAGATATATCATCACTGCAGTGGAGTATGTTACTAAATGGGCAGAAGCTGAACCCGTCGATACATGTTCAAGTGAGGTCGCAGCTAAATTTATATATGAAAACATCATCACCCGATTTGGCTGTCCTCTGACATTGATCAGTGACCAAGGAACCCACTTCATTAACAAAACCATCAAACATCTGACCGACCAATTTCATATCGACCATCGACGAAGTACAGCATATCACCCTCAGTCGAATGGTGCAATAGAAGCTTTCAATAAAACATTAACGAAAGGGTTAACTAAAATCTGTAGTACCGACAAAGATGATTGGGATGAGAAAATCCCTGCAGTCTTATGGGCATACAGGACAGACTATAAGCGGTCGACCGACCAAACTCCCTTCCGACTAGTTTATGGACAAGAAGCAGTCGTCCCCCTACATTTTCGACAACAGACCCCTATTGTAGCTCAACTACTACATGTCGATGTCGAACATGCAAGACAGGATCGATTATTTCAACTAAGTAAGCTGAAAGAACACAGACTTATGGCCATCCAACACCAGGAGATTCAAAAACAACAACATAAATCCTGGCACGACCATAACATCAAGAATAAAAACTTGTCGGTCGGTGACCTTGCTTTACTCTATAATAGTAGAGTCAAAGGCAAACCAAAGAAACTACACACAGAGTGGATGGGACCCTACGTTGTCGAAGAGATACACCCCAATGGCTCAGTTCGACTAAAAACATTACAGGGCCTAGTATTTCGGAAGCTCGTCAATGGAGCCCGACTTAAACGGTATAAAAACTGAAAAAAAAATAAAATCAAATAACGACCTTAACCGTCAACCAAAACCTATAAAAAGACAGAAAAAATCCAAAAACCAAATAACACATTCGACAACAAGCCATGACAGCAACTCACTACCTCGACCACCAACATCACTACCATCGACCATCTTCGTCGACCAGTCAGGCCGACCGTTTTCACCCATGACACCGACCGTCGACCTCAAATGTCCCATCACGCATTGATGGCCTCGAGCGCCGAAACAAATCCTCCATTAAGTCGCACTCGAGTATTGTAGCTGGACTATCAAGTCCGCCATTAATACACCCATTTCGACACTCAACCCCATCCACACCTATAAATAATGGACCGCCAAAGGTTCATTCACCACACCCATTTCCATCAGAGCACCTGCAATCTCAGTCGACCAAAACAAAAGAACCCTGTCAAAACTCTGACCATTCCGACACAATGGCACCGAAACTAACCAGAGCTGCGGCCGAGGCAAAGGAGTTGCAAGCCGAGGACACCCCCTTGCTCAATAGACTCAAGAACATCAAAAATGCGAAGGTTCAGGAGGGCCCATTTCAGAAATTATGGCAAGAGATCCAAGAGTGGGCCTTTGTCGACAACCGAATGACACAGGCCACTAAGAAAATCTGAAACAGCAGCATTTTCCAGTACCCTAACGCACCATTGATGGCCAGATTCGGTGGGACGAAGGAGGCAGCAGTCAAATTTATCATCAGTCATTACCACAACGGCCGGTTTTATTTCGACCAACCGATAGACATCATCAGGGAGGTGATCTCCAAGCTTACAGGTCTGTCGAACAAAGGCAGTCCTGTACCTATAGGCATCAAAGAAGGGTTGGTCCAAGAACTTACAGGCACACCCACTGGGAAAAACTCAAAGGGCTTGATGATAGGCCAAATTGCGACAAGGATGCCACAAATTGTGGCTAAAATCATCGCAGTTACCCTTACATTGGCCGGTCGAAGTAGCGACCTTAAACTGGAGATGCTGGAGGCTGTAGACACGATCGCCACAGACGGTCGAGTCTACCGATGGGGGGACTATGTCGCCGACTTGGTCAAAACCATATGCGAGCGCTGCCAAGAGGTCGGAGGTATCATCAAATTCCCATCCCTTATTATCTGGATTGTTATGTATCACATATCTCCAGAAGGCAGTCCAGTCTTCTAGGAACCGACCAGGTTTGAAATGCACAGGTTCAAACCTTTCTCACAAAAGGGAACCCTGCATGAGCTGGCCCAAGGGAAAGTCTTCTTGGACACTTGGCTTCAGCAGTTGAAGGTCCGTACGACTAGGTGGAGGGTGCCCCAGAACATCCGATGAAACCTCCCTTCCGACTCCCATATACAGTTGGAACTGGACCATACCTCAGTATGGTATATGCGCGGTCAAGACCCCAAAGCACGGGACCTCGACTACTACCCCACAGTCGACCATATTTTCCACGAGTTGAACCGACAGGCAAAGACGAAGATACCAGTCCCAGAGGCTGCCAAACAGGTCGACTTCTCCATTATCGAGCCGCTTACAGACCAAGAGAAGGAGGAGGACTACGAACTTAATCTATACATTAGCACATTCGTGTCGGAAGATACTCCGACCGTGCCCACTAGTCGGGTACACCTCACAATCAAACCTCCGACTGCCAAGGTAGTCGAACCCCAGACGACAGTACAACAACAACCCACAGTGCCACAGACAACTCCACCGGCTCCAGCAATAGCTGACCTAGCTCAAATACCCACAGGTGAAGTCGACGAAGACGATCCTGAGTATGCTTTATCTAAGAGCATCATCAAGAAGCTGGCTAAGGAGATAGTTGTCGCAAGGAAAAATCTCAAAGCCCAAAAATTACAACAAGGTAGGGGTAAGCGCAAGCTTATCCTGGCCGACTCATCTGATGATGAGGAGGAACTTGCAGCCACGGCCATCGACATTGTCAAGGATGCCCGTGCCAATAAAGTGTCAGTCGAGGTTCAGTTTCAATGGTACGTCGACGCAGGCGCTCCGGAGGGTCGACCAAAGAAAGCAAAAATCGGCCTGACATCTGAAAATGTGGTCGACCTCATGTCGACCTCTCCCCCCCATCTCCGACCACCATAGTCGAAGAACAAGCACAAGTACAGCAGGCTGATAGTCCCCCTGAGGAATATCAACGCGCCATCCCGGAGGCACTCAGAGCCAAGGTCGCCCAAGACGCTGAGCTTAAAGCTTTCTTCGAGACACTTCCTGGACTGTTTAAATCGGCCCAAAAAATACAGACAAAATCCCCTCTGTATGTAAGCAGAAAGCCTTATGCAACTGTTACGACGACATTTACCCGCGACGAACAGGGTGACGTAATATGAACATCAAAATCTATCACCGAACCAATCGACCAGGACGACCTACCCTCTACACTTTCGGAAGTAGGTATCTCTTCCGACAAAATTTCACCACATACTCCAGTCAACCCTTTGACACCTGTCCATACCCCCACTCCGTCCCCAACACCACCATCATCACACCCTCCATCACCACCACCTCCACCGTCGAAATCCCCACCACCAGAATTACACCCAAACTCATCACAGCCACCGTTAACTCCACAACCAAAAGCCGACATCCCCCCTCCTCAAACAGACAAACCCCCGTCCCCCATACCCCCTCCTCAAAAAGAAACACAACCATATTCTATACCACCTAACCAACCAGAAAAACCTTCGACCTCCAATCCACCAACTACATACCCAACTTCCACTACTGCAGGTACCCATGAGCAAGCAACAGACAACCAGCAGCAGAAGAAACAGCATCGTCCCAAACCCTCCACCATGCGGATAAGCTTAAAAGATGCCAGTTTGTTGACTGACACAGAGATCGGCCAACTCCTCAAAACTATGGCTAAGGAGTCGAAGAAAAGGGCAGATTGGAAAAACCAAAGAGCTGGTCGCCAAAAATGCAGAAGAAGTCGAGTTTCTCGGCAAATGCAGAGCTCTAGCACAGACGGTGATACCAGGACCTCTCGAAGTTGACACAGATCGACCTCTGGAAAGGGCATATCAACTTTTTGAGGGCATGGTGTCGACCATCTAGACCCATCGCCAGGAGACTAAAACAAAACAACAAGAGGAAACTGCCCGACTGCTCCTAACACAGCACACTGCCTTTTCAGAGGCTTACAAGGTCTTACAGGACCATATGGAGGAGTCCATTGTCACTGAGGAAGTACTAAGAGACTGGCCTACCCATTATGGGAAGGTCTATCATCAGACCAGGCAGACACAATAAGGCATTCAGGCCTTGGAGGGTCGAAAGTCAACTGAAGTAGAAATGAGGCAGACCATTGAAGAGCAGATTGTGATGGAGACCACCAAACTGCAGGTGCTCGAACGAGAGGCTCATCAGTGGGTTCAGCAAGCCCTTCCAAACTTAGAGAAGGTCGACAACATCTGTCCGCAGATGAAACGACTCCTCGATGCTGCAGAAGAACAAAACCAACTGTTGGGTCCCAACATGGAGCACATTGCAGAAAAGCCCATGGCTGAAAAGATGTCGATACTATCAAGTCTAACTACTCTAATGATCGACATCCAGAAAGCCCTGCAGACATGGACCGATTTCTAGCATCATCTGGCCATCACAACTCCAACCATTGTCGAAGTATGCGTCCAGAAGAGGCCGACTATTCGTCTGCACAATCCACAGCCAGAGCAAAGTTGAAGGATTCGACAAAAAGTTCATTTTTTTTGTACCTCCCTATTTCTTCGGGACGAAGAAACCTTTTGTTTGTGGGGGAGATGTAGAAGGAGCAAGTCGACGAAGTCGACTTGAACGAAGACCGACTTAGTCGATCAGTCGACTAAGTCGATGGTCCGACCAAGTCGGACGGTTGACTAAACTAGTTAATTAGGTCGGCTAACTAATAGTCATGTCGGTTCACCGAACCGACAGGTAGTTATGTTGTAGCTGTTTCCAAATTGTATATATTAGGCTGTTGAGCCAAGCAAAGAACTCAGTTCAGTTCTGTACCTTGTATGAACTCACTACATTAATATAATCTGTTTTCCTATCTGTTCTTATCTTGTCTCTTATTTATGGTTATGTTTTAGTATGTATTATTGGTAACCTTATGTGATCTGTGAGATTACAACAGCCATCATCATCATCATCACCACCACCACCACTATCATCATCATCATCTTCTTCTTCTTCAATGTTATCATCATCATCGTCGTCATCGTCGTCATCCTCCTCCTTCTCATAATCATCATCATCATCCTCCTCCTCATCATCAATGTTATCATCATCATCATTGTCATCGTCATCATCATCATCATCATCATCTTCACTATTATCAATAGTATCATTATCAGCATCACCATTAGCATCATCCTCATCGTCATCTTCAATGTTATCATCATCATTATCATCATCATCGGCATCCTCATCATCATCATCATCATATTATTCTTCATTACTATCATTAGTATCATCATCAGCATCATCATTAGCATCATCCTCCTCATCATCATCCTCATCATCCTCATCTTCAATTTTATCATCATCATCCTCATCCTCATCCTCATCCTCATCATCATCGTCGTCATCGTCATCATCATTAATGTTATCATCATCATTGACATCGTCGTCGCCATCATCATCATCATTGTTATCATCAGTATAATCATCAACATCATCATTAGTATCAAATTCATCATCATCCTGATCATCATCATCGTCATCGTAGATGTCATCCTCGTCATCCTCATCATCATCATCGTCGTCATCATTATCTTAACTATTATCATCAGTATCATCATCGATATCATCATTATCATCATCCTCATCATCATCCTCATCATCATCCTCATCCTCCTCCTCATCATCATCATCATCATCATCATCTTCAATGTTATCATCATCATCATCGTCGTCATCATCATCATCATCTTCATTGTTATCATTAGTATCATCATCGACATCACATTAACATCATCGCCATCATCATCATCATCATCGTCGTCGTCGTCATCGTTTTCGTCGTCGTCGTCGTCATCATCCTCATCATCAATGTTATCATCATCAATATCATCGCCAATCATCTTCACTATCATCATCATCATCATCATCTTATTCAATGTTATCATCATCATCGTCGTCGTCGTCGTCACCATCATCATTTTCATTGTTATCATCAGTATCATCGTCGTCATCATCATTAGCATCGTCATCCTCCTCCTCCTCCTCCTCATCATCATCATCATCTTCATCCTCATCCTCATCATCATCATCATCGTCGTCGTCGTCGTCATCGTCATCACCATCATCATCATCATCATTTTCAATGTTATCATCAATATCATCATCAACATTATTAGCATCACCGTCCTCCTCCTCCTCCTCCTCCTCCTCCTCCTCATCATCATCGTCATCATCCTCATGAGCATCACCCTCGTCCTCATCCTCCTCATCCTCCTCCTCATCTTCTTCATTGTTATCATCATCATCATCACCACTCATTAATGTACATGGATGCCCAAATTTTACTTACATAATAGGATTCCCTGTTGTTTCTTTGTTATTGTTGTTTCCTTGTTATTGGTATTAGTCTAGGGAAGAAGAACTCTTGAAAAAATACATTCCCAACATCCACTCTAAACACTATGTAATCTCTATTTTGTAAAGGTGTCCATTTCCAACATCCACTATAAACACTATGTAATCTACCGCATATATAGTACTCTCTACATTACTTTAATCATATGTCGTATACTTCAACATACATATATATATATATATATATCCTACTTCCACTAGATATCATAGGTTGAAGTTTCATTATGAACTAATTCTAAAGTTTGCATCTTAAAATTTATAATGTATATATAAAAATAAAAAGTTTATGCATACTTTTTGAAACAATATGGGCAAAAAAAAATGATATTAATATTAAAATATCAAATTATGTTGGAAAAATTTGAACATTGAAATTTTAAAAGTGCGGAGAATTTTAAATTTAAGTTTAATATTTTTTAAGTTGAATAGAATATAAAATTATATGAAATTAATAAATAATAATTTAATGAAAACTTGGTTAACAAATTAAGAGTTAAGGTTGATGTTATTAAGAAAAACCTTTATATTTAAAAAGTAATAGTATTTGTAAGATTTAATGTGAAAATGTAAACATTAATAATTTTGAAGTGTGGCATGTGATTATTTTATTTCATTGAATATAATAATAATAATAATACAAGAGTTAATGTGTGTGACATTGTCATATGTTTTTGTTAGAAGATAAAATGTGATAAAACCAGCGTAGATCCAAATCCTAGGCTCTATCAAGTACCGAGAGGGATCAAATCTCTTCTTAGGTATCCATTGATTTGATTCAAAGCAAAAGACACATCTTTTTATTTAAGATCCACATATAATATTATTATTATTAATATTTAATATTATTTATGGTCGACATATAGTATTTATTATTATTTTTTATTTTCTTAAGAACGAACATTACAACATTTCTCCATACATGGTCTTAAAACCATTTGCAAGGGCCTCCTAAACCATGTACAATAAAACCATGGGTTGTTTAGGAGGCCTTGCACATGGTTTTAAAACCATCTCGAAGGCCCTCCTAAACCATGTACAATAAAACCGTGGGTTGTTTAGAAGACCTTGCACATGGTTTTAAAACTATGCACATGGTTTTAAAACCATGTGCAAGGCCAACATTTTTTTTGCGGATGATTCAATTTTTTATTTTTTATTATTTTGTTAGGTAGGAACATTACAACATCTCCCCCATATTGTGTTTTTTTCCCCGATCCACATTTTTTTTTACGGATAATTAAATTTTTACTTTTTTATTGTTTTGTTAGGTAGGAATATTACAACATCTTCCCCATATTAGGTGGTTTTTATGGCTGACATTTATTTTGGCCTATAATTAAAAAAATATTTGTTATTAATAAAAATAACGTTACGTAACGTTACAAGATCTCTCCCATAGTGGGTTGTAGAGCACCTCTCGGCACAAAGACTAAGAAGACACATTGCAAGAGCATTTTAGCTATAAAACACTCCTAAAAATGTGAGGATTATTGTCTTTCATAACATGATAGCATAAAACTATAAAAATAAGAGTAAGGATAAGAAAACTATGCCATTAGACATTAGCAAGTATGAATCAACAGTGACAAGAGAGTGTTATTTTCAAAACACATAACAGTAATTAAATATTGGGGAATACTAGTTGGATATATTAATGTAAATGGAAATATTTAACTTTTATGTTTCCGTCGGACCAACCTGTGCAGAATTGCCGCACTCCATGCCTGCAAAATTGGCCAATACAAGTATAACACAATTTTATAAAGTAAGAAACCTGACATATATGTTGCTCTGACACTTCACAAGACTAAATTGCATTAATATCAATATGCTCAACTCAGTTAGAGATGTACCAGTGAATTGTAGCGTTTTATTGAGCTTGGTTGTGCACTTTGACTTTAAGTTTGTCTATGTTTCTAACATGGAGAGTTGGACCTAGGAACTGTCCGTTGACAGTGATGTTCCTCACAGGTGTAGACCGAAGCTGAATTTGAGATTAACCAGGAACAAAACGTTAGTTTAATAAGAGACGGAGAGACAAATAGTCATACATATTTAACTACCTAAACGTTTCGCAAAAAAATATGGAAATTCTTTTTTGATAGGTCCTTGTTAATGATATATGAAGTGCATAGAGAATAAAAAATACAAGATAAAATTAATTTGAAGTGGTTTGTTCGTTAGTGTTTTTCGCATAGAGAAAGTAAGGGTCATTCTACATTAACCGAGAGAGCTTTTGTATAATACTATTTCTATTGTGTAATGTTTATTTAAAAAAATAATAGACCATGGGTGGTTACCGTATAGTGTAAATATATATGATTATTATAAATGTATAATATTATTATAGATGACTATATGTCAAATAAAATTTGCAACTCTAAGAAAAAACAGGGAAATAAAAATTCCAACGACTGGATATAAAGTAACTAATATCGAGTCCTGCAAATATACAACACCAATTTTATAGAAAAAATACATCTAAGATGGTGAAAATTGAAAGTAAGAAGACGTACAGTGTGTAGCTTATCCAACGCAATAGCAATCAACAAGGTCAAGGTCAGTCATATAACCACCCGAACAAACATGGTTGCTAATGGTTGTGTAGACACTTGTTGATTCAACTGAATATATTTGATTTCAACTTCAAAATCCACAAAAACAAAAAGGAAGCGATATATTTGACAGATGAGATGAGATGAGATGAGGAAGGGACAAGATAAACAGGGATCACAGAAGTACATAAATATTTTATATATGCAAATTACTAATTGAACTCAGTTTAGTTTAGTGATCAGTCTATGTTGAAGTTATTAAAGTCGTTAGAAAAAAAAAAGACAAAGTAGGAGAAGTTGAAGTTGTTAGAAATGGGTAAAGTTGGTGAAGTTAGGAACTGACGACGACACAAATCTTAGTCGATGTGTACCATGAGCATCGTAATGGAATTCGATCCATTTATTTGGTCGACTCATTCATTCGAGTGAAAGTGAACACTACCTTTCATAATAATAATTGCTTTAAATCAACAATAAGCTCGTAATAAAATCCACTAAGATGTGTTGAACTCATTGAAAGTTTTGGGCGTTGAATCCAATTACAATTAGCCATGCTCCAATGGATTCTTCCAAAGCATGCATTTTCTTTGATGTAGAAAACGTATAACTCAAGAATGTTGTGCCTCAATATAACATTTCATCACATAATCATATTAATTTCTGGCAATATGTTTCTAATATTTTGTGTAATTTGACTTTGCTCAATGTTATTCCAGGTTTCGTGTAATTTGAGTTTGGTCCACGCATTAGTAACGATACAGACCCTGCATTGTAAAGTAAAAATTTATGGAACGGGAACGGGAATCACGTTGTTCAAAAACGTCATTTCCTTTAAATACTGCAAACAATCTGAACAACTTGAGTATCAACCATTAGCCATTAATATCCATTTTTACATAATAAGAACAAGGCGAGCATTTATAATCATAAATCAATGATCCCAACTAGGTCTAAGAACAATGCTTCAGTAATTTCCTACGGGTAATGTTCTCGATCCAGCTCAAAAAATACCAACTTATCACTTCAAAACAGTCAAGCAAAGCATTCAACAATCAAATAGGACATAAACCTACTATTCATTATCTCAACATGTCATAAGACATAACCTGAAATGAGGAACTTCATGAATCAAATATCGACATTGTATTTCTGTACAAATTTGACAAAATTGTCAAATTTTCCATAATCATAAACCATCGTCAACTCAGAAAATGCAATTCTCGCGGGATAACAATAGGCTAATCACTATGAAATAATTATAAGAGTTTCAATAAACTTAGATGGAAAGCTTTGGTTAAAGAGAATAAAACAAAATACATACAACAAAATATTGCATTTCAAGTCGGAACTGTCATGAATTTCATAAAAACTTTATCAAAGTAGTATTGGTGAAAGGTCTTATAATTTCATAAGAACCTTCAACATAATAGGTATATTGAGCCTTGAACCTTATGTATTTTATCAAAGAAAGACTTCATACCAACAATGGCAGAGTTGAAATGAAAACAACCAATTAACATTGTAAACTGGTCCAGAAAACCCTGGCAATCTTCTTATATAATGATGAAAGTTGGAATGAAGGGGAGATAGTTAAGGTTGACAACAAAAGAATTAAACTCGAATACTCATGAAGTAGATAAACCACTACCCAATTATAGATACTTGATTTCAAGATGAGTTGATCGTTGTAAAGTAGGAACACTACATGACGTGAAACTTCTTAGGACCTCGAGCCACCAAATACTTTGGAAAATGTCAATAAATTTCTTTGAGAGCTGAGAAAATCTCAAATCTTGCACAACAATGTTACCAGGATAGGATTGAAACCCAAAAGCTTCGAGAAATCTCTACCAAAAGAGAAAAACACTTTCATCTTCCATCACTTCCCTGTATTAATTGAGCTAGTCGAAGTGGGAAGGTGGCGAAGGACTCGAATAATATGCATCGACTGATATTAAATCATCCAGCTCACTCCAAAAGGGCCACTTCCACTTCGCAGATCAATGGTGGATTATCCTTATGCATCTCTGCATTTAAAAAAAAAATTAGTAGGGTTATCTAAACAAAAGGCTGGAAAAGTAGGGTTAACACGCATTTCAAACACTATAAATTCATCCAAGTTACAATACTACAACATAGTAAAACCAAGCTCTGCTCTATGAAATGCATGAAAAGATAATAAGATCTCGCTAGCTTGAACAGTTGAATTAATACTAACGTCCACCTATTGTTTATTGTAAACGACTATAACATCAAGACAAAAATATTGTTTGTTTTCTTGTGATCCTCATCCACGAAAGAAATCACATACAATATAAGTACACAGGGACTAGACTGACTAGACTGCCGTTGAAAGTGAAAAGCGTTAAACCCTTCATAATGAATACATAAAAGAAAATGGAAAAAATTATTGGACATAACACTTGTCCAACTCAAACCATGCTAAGCAAATACATGTCCAACTCAAACCATGTGAAATAAAGCTAACCTAGGGTGATTCAACTTTGGCGGCATAATTCAGAGTAATTTTGGGTAGGTCAGCCTTGGAGTGTGCGTCGTGTCTATCCCAAGATTTAAATTTCTCTTTCGATGCCAGCAGGTCGTAGGATCCCTCCCTGGAAGGGAAACCCGAGAAGAACCCACCAATCATAAATTAAAAAAATGTGTTTTTAAAAATTCCGTTTAATTTGTTTAATATATCACATATCAAACTATAGAGCAAACTATATAAGAAAAAAATCTTGCTCTTGTACGGATAGATTAATATAAGTGAAACATATATATCCCTTATCTCGGACATAATAATATTATTATATTATATTATATTATATTATTATATAATATAATATAATAATAAACAAAAAAAACAAAAAACACAACATACATTACCTTTTACCTGTAGCATTGTGGCCCCCCTCTCAAATTAGCCTTACCTCCCAATCTAACAGCCTTCTTCGTAGACCTCCTGCACAAATGCACCGTTCCTATGAACCTCTTAAGATCAGAGTCAACAAAACTTAACCCTTCGAGAGCAAGGAGACCTCGACAAGTAGACCTCGGCGACATTAGTGACCTTGGTAAGCAAACCTCGACAACATCAACAATTTCAACAAGAAAATATGCCTCCAAAATCGGTTAGGTTATGTCTCTTTCTTGATTAAAATGTGCCCATGAATTGATGAGTCTCATATTAGCTTGTTGGGTTCGGGTCATTCAATAATATTGTGAAGGATAAATTTACCAAAAACCCTACTCTATACCACAGTTCATCGTCGAGCTCCATTATTTGTAGTCGTGGGTCCAGTTAGTGGAGTAAATTCATCTCTCATTTATAAAAAATGGTTTTAATTGTAGTTATTTTAATTACAACTTTCTCTTTAACTCAAACAATTTATTACGATCGTTGATATAGAGGAAAAATTAAAAAAAATAAAATTGTGTTGGACACAATGGCCACACTGAGAGGGGGGTGAATCAGTGAGAAATTTAAACATTTTTACCAATCAGAGTGTATCAAGCATTACATTATCAATCACATCATCATATTCATTAGCTAAATCAACAATGAGTCATAAGCACAACATCACATCAAAAGAGACACATGAGTATTTGTAATTTTTATCTTTATTTATTGTACAGGGAAGACTACAATCTTCTTAATTACAATCCAAAACCAACTCTTGTAACAGGACCCAGCTTGGTTTTCTTAGCTCCAACTAAGAAGGGTTGATGAGTCCAATCCTTAAGTGGAAGATTCTACTTGCATCAATCTCTGCTCACATACCTATGTACATCGATCTTTGTTGGTGAACCGATGCTCATCCCTCTCTGTCAATCTACTCATCAACACCTGTTCATTTTCTCATCACTGATTCTCATCAATATTTCTCATCAACACTTGTTCATCTACTCATCAATCATGACAAGTTTGCATGCTGGTCATGCCTCTCTGTTCATCATTCTCTAGACATCAAAACTATTCATCAACACTGAAGAGTGTGCATCATCATCATCATGGTATGTGACATCATCATAGGGTACACGAAATCAAATATACATCATCATCATCTCAGTGTGCACCATGCATGCATCATCAATATCAAGTATACATCATAGTGCATAGGAGAGAATCATCACATTATGGTATGCATGTATATCATATTGTATAGGAGTACATCAACATCATCGAGTGTACATCATTATCACATGCATTATCATCATAAAGTGTATCATATCATAGCATAAAGTTATGCAACATCATCATCATAGCCTCCATGATGACTTCAAATATATATACCGATATAGAGGCTCACATACTAAGATCAAGGATGAACTCTATCCATGAGAGACATGTGTCATCACAAGAGAAACCCAGAAGAATGAAACATACCTTTTCAAAGATCATAAGATGAAGAAATATTAGACAAACCAAAATAAACTCTATATCATGTCATCACATATTCCTCATAACAATCTTTCCAACGAGCCAAGAATTTTGTAATTCTGATTCTGTATGAGAAAGTTATGCCAATTTTAGTGAATATGCCCAAAAATCTATCCTCCACAAAGTTTTTCACTTTTCTACAAGAGTTGGGAAATACCAAAGAGAGAATTGATTGATGAATAAATGAAATGTTTGATATTCTATCTATGTAAGTCATGGAGGAAAGTTAGTACCTCAAACTGGCCCGACATGCAATTCAAAATTACAAATAATTACATTCTCTTTTGTTTGGTCGGCTGACCCAAAAAGGTGGGCTACACGAACTTCAAAGATTCATATCTCTTCAATCGTAAGGAGTTAGAATATTCTCCACACATAAATGAAAATGACTTGACAAGGACTATCTTCCTATGATGGGTTTATTTTCAAATTCTTGGTATAATACCCTTTAATTCTTCAATTTGTAGAGAACATAAGAACTCCACACATAAAGGTGCCAAAGACCATGTTACCTTATGCATAAGTTCCAAGGTCAAAGGATTCAATGGACATCATCAAAGGCATGAGGGATTCAATGGTCTTCACATCCACATACTTAAAATCAATAAGGAGGAGGTCTCCACCATATACTCATCATATCAAGGGTATCAAGGTCATCATTAAGTGCAAGCAAGTGTGTACACTATATTAACAATGCCAAGGGTTTAACAAGCCACAAGGGATTCATTAAGGACATACCATGTGCAATAGCATGCATAACCAAGGTCCCCATCATCCACAAGCAGCCAAGTGTCCAAGTGTCATCACACCATCATATAAGTGGGTGCAATATCTTCCTTATGCCCTAGGACCATCTCCAAGGGTTCCAAGACTCCATATGAACACTTCATCTTCATCAAGAGTACAAGGACCTTTAAACCATCAATTGTGGGTCCAAGGACCTATTCAAGGTTTATTCATCAAGTAAGAATATTCATAGGTTTCTTCAACCATCTTAACCACCCAAGGGGAACTCCAAGGGTCAATATCCATCATGACATCACTTGCGGGGTTGTTAGGCCTTCTCATGTGGTACTATGACACCATCAAAGCATGAATGACCATAGAATGGGTCATTAATGCTTCTCCAACCCATATAGGTATTCTCCATCATCTACTAGGGATTCAACATCACCAATAGGGTCTTTATCATTGTCAACAAGGTGGTGTCTTCAAGATCGATCCTTGTGGTTGCAGGGACTTTGTCAACTGGGTACATGGTGCTTCAAGGAACAAACTCACTCTGTAATGGGTCCAAGGCACTATAAGTGAGACTTGGTCGAATCAATGACAACCTGTGGGGCCACTTCAAGTCCATGTTCGCATCAATGAGAATTTCATCAACAAATTGTTCCACATGAATCCATGCAGAGGGATGAGTGTATATGTTTTCCATGTTAATGAGTTGTTCCAGATTTGGTTGCGGGAGAAATCTCTGTTGGAAACAACAATTATGAACAACTTGCACAATTAATCTCTCAAATTGAAACTAAACATATAACAATTAAGTTCCTAATAAAATTCCAACTACTTTCAGATAATCCATTAACTTGATTTCTAACATAAGATATAAAGTTATGTGTATGAGGGTTGCTCATATCTGCCTTCCATAAATTGCAGCCATGGTTTTATTGATAGTTTCTCTTTGCCAGCTTGTATTACATCTTGTCGAGTTTTACCTATATTAGCTATTAAGGGATAGTAAATATGTCATATCACCAACCTTACCTATCATGATGTACATCAATTCTCCAAATTCCAACTCTCTTTAACTCGAACAATTTATTATGATCCCTTATATAGAGGAAAAATAAAAATTGAGAATTGTTCCACATGAATCCATGGAGAGGGATGAGTGTATATGTTTTTCATGTTAATGAACTGTTCCAGTTTTAATTGTTGGAGAAAACTCTATTGGCAACAAAAAATTTTAACATCTTCCACAATTAAAAGAAACCTAAGCTAACAAATAAAAGAAACCTAACTAACCCTAACAACTAGATTCTAAAGGAAAGAATAAGGTTTGAAGCCTATGGAACAAACCCTAGCTCTACCCTAATTATCCCCTGGTATGCCTTTCCAATTTTCCCTAGCCCTCTTGTTCTCCCTATTTTCACCCTCATGTTTGTCTTTGACGTGGCCCTTGGGTTGTCTAGTAACTCGGGTGTAGCCTTTACCCTTCCCTTGAGCTGTTGTAGCAGCCTGCTTCTACTCCCTCGGTCACCCTACGGGCTGCTAGTAGCCTCACCCTTCCTTCCCTTCCACACTCCATCCTTGGGACTCTTCCCTAAGGCTGTTACAACCTAATTCCTATTGGTGACAGTCCTTTACACTTCCTATTGGTCTAGTGCAAACCCATTTATTACAATGTGTGGCCTTTACCCATACCTTAAGGTTTCCCTTACAGTGGCAACCCTCTTTACTTAAAACCTAGATCTTGTCTCTGTGGGACATACCTTCGATCCCTGCAAACAAAACAATACAGTCGTTAGAAGGTCACATATTGTTTGACACTAAATGCATGACTAATACATTTGGATTGTTTTGCATATTCACTTACATACACACAGTCTACAAGTAAATTGGTTCAATTAAATTGGTTCTAGCTATTGCAAATATGAAATTGGTTCAATTAAATGCACATGTAATCAATATTTGAATGTCATCCTGAATGTTAAAGCATGACTAATACTTTGATTATACTATTGTTCATACTTTGTTCTAAATGGTTAATGATGCTTGCTATTAAAGTCTGGAACTAGTGATTGCATGATAATTCTAAGGGACTTATATTATATTTGTTTCACGACAATGACTTGTTAGATTGATGATTCTCCATGTTTGTATGACATTGTGTTAAGTGTTATGAGACTTGACTATTTCCTTATCATTGAACAACTAAAAGAATACATTAATAATTACACTTATATATTTCACCTATGCACATAGTACACTCTCTAATTTGACTCCAATAAGGCACTGGTCACTAATATCCTCGAAAGAGAATACCTTTTGGTGTCTAAGTGTTATTTCATAGGTGTCTAAGTGCAACCTTCTTTCTTGATTGTTTTGTTATAGCTTTATGAGATCTGTGCTTATCTTAAACCGTCTCTCTCTCAAGGTATGATCTCGTTCCTTGGTGACTTGTTTCTTGAAAGACAAGGTCTGATCCTAAATGTTTCAGAGTATCAAGAAGGTATCAAACCAGTATCTTTTGATACTAATTTCTTATTATCTTACTGGTCTTGAATTTCCTTTTGTACTATTGTTATTGTGCATTTTAAGGACCAACTTTAGCTCAAGGATCATGGAAGAGTGCTAAAGTTGAAATAGATGAAGATTATGTTTAAATTATCTTACTTCTTCGCATCTAGCACAACGATGTAAATTTTACTCAGTTGTTATTGTTGTACTATTATGCATTTGGATCACATCATCTAGTTTTGATCTTCTCCTTATACTGTGATGATAAAAATATATGAAAAAATGTACCTTAAGAGAGATCAAATATTCAATTCCTTGGTCTTTTTGGTCCTACGGGTGAAAGGGGCTGGTTATCCACCTTTATAGTACACCTTGGTCTTACGGGTATGAGGGTTATCTTATCTTCTTATTCTAACCCCCTTTCGTTGAATTATGGTCCTTTATATTCTACTTGGTCCTAGCACTCTTATTGTGTGTACCTTTAGTATGATGACTTGTATTTTATGGTTTTTATTTTGTAAGACCATTTAACCATTGGTAACCCATCCTAAGTCAAATTTTATTTTACTGCTTTTTTTGCAAGACCGTTTAACAATTAGTACCCTATCCTAAGTCAACTTTTATTTTATGGTTCTTATTTTTTTAAGACCATTTAACCATTGGTACCTTAACTTTATTTTATATTCATAAAACTCCTAAAAGATATGAATAGTTGAGTGATCTTTCCAGAAGATCTGTCAAGATTATAAAATAAAGTTTCATTTCTTCTTTTATTTGTGGTATCTTGACAAAACAAAAAAGGTTATATATGATTCTTTGAGTATGCTACTAGGGTTTCTACTGCTTGGGGAAGATGGCTTGGGATTGGAAGTGGGTTAAAACCATTATGCTGCTAGCAATGACCTTTTTTGCTTTTGTTGGGATCATCCATGACCTTTCGAGATTAAACTGCATGAATTTTTGGTACCTCTCTCTGTTGGCTGTGACTGTGTTTCTCTGTTGCTCGTGACTATGTTTCTCTGTTGGTCATGACTATGTGTCTCTCTGTTGGTTGTGACTATGTTTCTCTATTGGTCATGACTATGTGTCTCTATGTTGGTTGTGACTGTGTTTCTTTATTGGTTGTGACTGTGTGTGTCTCTGTTGGTCGTGATTGTGTTTCTCTGTTGGTTGTGACTATATTTCTTGTGCTAAGTCGTATATGTCCTCCTCCTCCTGGGACATGACTTGTTTTTCCTCTCTCTTCTAGGTTGTGGTCTTATAAGAGCCACTAAATATGGCCCCTAAATCTGTAACCGCCCCTAAGGCTGAGTTGTGACCTATTAGTAACATTTATGTTGAGTTATGTCACCTAGGGATAGGTTGTGAAGGTGTCTTTACCTTCTTAAGAAGTGTTAGATAAACAATTGAAGTTTCTCTTCATGTTGACTAATAATCTGAGGTATATACCCTTACTACTATAACCCTCATAATCTCTCTCTCAAGGTACATCATTTGTTCATCTAGGTGACTTTTCCCTTCGGTGACAAGATTAGAATCTAAAAGTATCTGAGTATAAGGTTGATACAAAATAATTCTAGATTAATATTGTTACTATTCTTTGTTATTTAATAGTAACTATGTTATTTTCTTGTTACTCTCAAATGGTCCATTCAACGGTTGGATCTTGAAAAGCGTTATTGTTTTCTCTCAACGATTCTTTTGGGCATGAATGGAACGACTTTGCATTAGCATGCTCAAGGTAATTAGAGATTCAAGATGCTAATAGAAAAACATTTGTTGCGTATCAAATCCCTCTGTTATTAACATTTTCTTAATATGTATATTGTCCTTTCTTTGCACTGCGGATTAGATTCGAAAATGAAGCCTTCCTCTCTTTTATATTGTTTGTGTGAGGATATTCCTCTCTCATTTCCTCATGAATGATTAACCTCAACATCATTGATATTGCCTTGAGAAACATGTCAACTAAATTTTTGGTTCACAGTTGTCTTGTCATTTTTATTTTTTTGGTTATATTCCATATAATATCTAAAAATGAAGAGGCACCCATTGTTTCTAACTTCTTCATCGAATGGTTTGTTAAATAGCGTGGAAGACCGATCAACTTAAAGGCGTGATCAAAACAATGTTCCCAATTCATTGAATGAATGATATGTTAGGGTTTTTGGTAGTGTATAAGGTTTTTCTTGCACAAGTCTACTTCTATCTTATGTAGGAGTAAACGTTCAAATCTCTCCAATAGTCTCCTATTGTGCAATTCAATGGTCACCTTCCATATGTACATTATCCACATGGAATTTGAGAATTTTTCAAAGTTCCAATGTTCAACACTTCGAATGGGATGCTATTCCTTTTTACATAGGTTCATTTCTTCTTCCCATGTTGATTTCGTGCAAAATGTTAGGGGTTTTCCTACACTGTCAACATGTGCTTCTATTTGTCATTATTTTAGTTCCGCGAACACAAATCCAATCCTCACAATAGTGTAGGTAGGACCCGAGTGCTTCTTTATCTTGTAGAAAATAATTGATATTCAAGCACCTTTAATAGAATCTCATTCATCCATTTCCCTCTCCAATCCAAAAATATATTTCGAATAGAAAAAATTATGTATCAATCAACCTGCAAACTTTCTTTCATTCCTTTGTACTAAACTGTTGACCTCCACACCTTCACAAATATTCAGAAATCTATACATACGTCTAGTGACTAGGGTGTGATTGCTTGTGTTATGTTCGCTGGTGTTTAGGATTTCAAGGTGCAAAAGTTGTCTTTTCTCTTTAGATTTTTTTATGGACAATCTTGAATGCATTTTTTATGTGGTACATCGTGCCTTTGGGATGGTTATATTCCAATAATGGTGCTTCCCACTTTATCTCTATGTGATTTGTATTTCCAGGCATGGAAAGGTCATTCCTCCATGAACTCCAGGGTTGATGCTTTCGAGCTTTGCACTATCCTTTTACGAGAATTTTAATAAGGGAGTAAACTTGCACACAAACTATGATTCCAACATGTTCTAACGATGTATTAGATAATATTTTGAATGATATTGCACATGTTATCTATCTATGTAGACTATTTTTCAGTTATTGGATCCCTCCTTCGTTTGTTCGTTGACTGCATCGTGTGTTTGTCTACAATGGGTCCGCTCAACTTTTATTCTTCATGACAAATCAAATACATTGTTATCATTTTCCATGATGCCTTCATTTCCTACTATCCTCATCATTATGCATTAATTCTCTATGGATTCACATGTCTACCATCGCTAATTATTTATTTGTCACTAAATTTATTTCCTTCACCATCAATCAAGAAACCTGTGGGTGCATTGTATATTCAGTATCCCAAACACAAACTACATTTTATTCCTCAACACATGGGTGATTTTATTTCTCTGCACATTCAACTCCTTTTCATCTACTATTTGGTTTATTTGTCATGCATAGTATTATTTGTATTTAGCACCCGATGTAGTCTACATTCGTATGCAAACAACAAATCTAGTCCTCTTGTGGGTTGCTAGTATGTCCCTTGTGCTTTCTCACGTTGTGTTTGTTATATCATGTCTTCCCATTGCTTATCTACTATGTTTTTAATTTGATATTCCTTCTCATTTCACAAAATTCCAATGTTTGTATTTTCCAAAATATAAAAGGTATAAAACATAATACAAAATGTGCAATAATTATAGGTCACTCTTCACCATGTGCATCAATTCTACACCACACACCTCCAAGCTCCCCCTAATAATAACAATCACCCTCGTTATTGTAAGAAGGTCGAGCATTATTTTTATCCAGTCTAACTATGGCATCAATACAATCTGTAATAATCTTACCCATATCTATTTTTGTCCTTGAAAGTGGGAATATAATGAGGGAATCTACGTTTTTTTTTTAACTTTTTGATATCACCCCATATCTTTGTTTGTTAATGGGTATACCTTAGAGAAATTTTCATCATTCACAAAGGAAGAAAAATGAGAATTGTTCCACATGAATACATGCAAAGGGATGAGTGTATATGTCTTCCATGTTAATGAGTTGTTCTAGTTTTAACTGCTGAATAAAACTATGTTGGAAACAACAATTATGAACAGCTTGCACACCTAAAATCTCAAATTGAAACTAGACATATAGCAATTCAAACCAACAATAAAATGCAACACCTTGAATTAAGTTATCCTTCACTTGTTGTCTGCAACCCTCTTCATGGACTATTTTGTTATATCCTTCTGAGATTTGCACTTACCTTAAACCCTCTCTCTCTCTCTCTCAAGGTATGATATTGTTCCTTGGTGACTTGTTTCTTAAAAGACAAGGTCTAATCCTAAATGTGTCTAAGTATCAGGAAGGTCTAAACCATTATCTTTTGATACTAAGTTTTGATTATTTTACTGGTCTTGAATTTTCTTTTGTACTATTGTTACTGTGCATCTCAAGGACCAACTTTAGCACAAGGATAATGGAAGAGTGCTAGAGTTGAAAAAGATGAAAATTATGTTTAAATTATCTTACTACTTCGCATCTAGCACATTGTTGTAAATTTTAATCAGTTGTTATTGTTGCATTATTATGAATTTGGATCATGTCATCTAGTTTTGATCTTCTCCTTATACAGTGATGATAAAAATATATGAAGCAATGTACCTTGAGAGAGAGAAAATATTAAAGTCCTTGGTATTTTTGGTCCTATGTGTAAAAGGGGTTGTTTATCCACCTTTATGGTACACCTTGCTCTTATGGGTATTAGGGTTTCCTTAGCTTCTTGTTGTGACCTCCTTTGGTCGACTTGTGGTCCTTTATATTCTACTTGGTCCTAGCACTCTTATTGTGTGTACCTTTAATATGATGACTTGTATTTTATGGTTTTTATTTTGAAATACCCTTTAACCATTGGTAACCTATCCTAATTCAAATTTTATTTTATGGTTATTTTTGTAAGACCATTTAACAATTGGTACCCTGTGACATGTTAGTAACATTTCTGTTGAGTTACGTCACCTAGGGATGGGTTGTGAAGGTGTCTTTTCCTTCTTAAGAAGTGTTGGATAAATGATTGAAGTTTATCTTCATGTTGACTAATAATCTGAGGTATGTACCCTTACTAGTATAACCCTCATAAGCTCTCTCTCAAGGTCCATCATTTGTTCATCTAGGTGACTTGTCCCTTCGGTGATAAGATCAAAATCTAAAAGTATATGAGTATAAGGATAATCCAAAACAATTCTATATTAGTATTGTTACTGATTAGTAACATTGTTATTTTCCTCTACATTTTTATTGTTTTATTTCATCAGTTATAATATTTTTATTATTCATGGGATTTGGTAAATCATCTCAATAACTAAATTTAAAACAATGACCAATGGAGTGTTAAAGTTTAAAGAGATGAAAATTATACCCAAGTGAGATATATCATTTCAAATAACCATGATGAGCATTGGTGGTGGTGAGGTCGTTAAAGAGGGGGTGATTATAACTGCAAGTTTGGTTTTATGATATGCTCTTCATTAAATCACAACACATAGAAATTCAAGGGCCAAGAATAAATACAATGAAACATGGGCGCAATATATCGAGGGGATACCCGTAGGTTGGATGTGTCAGTCAAGGCTAATTACTTAATCCTTTTAGTAATACCCTTAGCTCGGAAGACATTCATTGTCTAGCAAATAAAATAGACCTAGCTCTATCATCCATTTGGAAACAAAGATGGAAAAGGGAAACTAACATAGGATTACATAGAGAGGAGGAACAAATTTGGAATCAATTTGTACAAAGACTTCAACAATTTCCTATAACAAAGCACAGATGGTGTGTCCTCCTTGCTTCATCCTCTATTTTCAGGGAAGAGTGAGATAGAAGTGTGGAGAAAATTTTTAAAACATGGAGATAAAATACCAAATTTAATTTGTATAATAAAGTATCTGATAATAAAAAGATCATGTGGGGTGCCCTCCAAATATGGTTCTATCCCACGGAAAGAAATAAATATTCCAAGTATAGCACCATTGGTCACTTTCCTTTGAAATAGTGTGCCTCTATTTTTCAATATTTCAATAAGAAAAAGCTTGTATGTACAAAGACTCATGCATATTCACAATATCCACATAATACATATTTGTACATTTATATGACATTTAGAAAATAGTTCTTGTACTTTCAAATAATAATAGAACTAATTCTAAATATTTGTAGGTACCACGAAATAAGTACTTGGAGGATCTATCTTCCTCGAGTGAGGAAGATAGACTAGAATAGTTTGAAAGTGAGATGTCTATTACAATATCTAATAGGTCAATATGAACTAGAGGTCAAAAGGTAAGGAGAAAATTTCATAGACACATGGGATATTTTCTTTCTGAAGGAGGATCATGTGATTATGATAATGAGAGCATAGGTGGAATTGAGTTTCCCTTGAGGTATAGTCATATTGTCAAATGATGGATACCCAAGGAGCTACCCCAAGTGGACACAGATTTCTTCCTCAATGGGAGGATTTATCGCATTGCGCCATCGTCTTTACATGGATTGGGGATATTTTCCATGGATGGCATAATAGTCAAATATGGAACTGAAATTAAATTGATGGAGTATGTTGAACCAGGACACAAATACAATGATTGGTTGTTGTTAGCCTGGTATACACGAATTATGCGAAGATACATAGTTGCAACAAATTATATACAACTACTGGGCAACAATATGAACAAAGGAGATACTATGTATATTGATGTAAGGCCAAAAGCTTCCGAAAATATCCCATGGTTTATAAATAGTGCACAACCAAGGACAACACATAAGCTACCAAATTTAATATTTGAGGGGCGTGAAGGAAATCGTGTATTTGTATGTGCAAAAAAATCACTAGTTGTAGGTGAAGAGTTGTTGATCGATTACAATTTGAATCAAATATATGTGAGGCTTTCTATGATGGGGGTAATTATCTTATACAACATTTAACTCAACCTTTGATCGATGACTTATTATTTTTCTCTTGCAACAATTTTAATTATATGTACTTTTCATTATAAATATTTCTTGATTCTTGTATTGTGGCAGGGTGATTGTGGCCAGACTCCACAAGCAAGTAGATCTGATAAGGTAAACATCAATTTAATAGTAACCACAATTCATTATTATATTACAATTGTTAACATTTGACCATTTTTGTGCTTATGAGTACAATATTTCAATATGATATCATGTTTATTATATTGTGGCAGGGGGGTACTCAGAACACACCTAGAGCTTCTGATCAGGTAAATGTGACTGTCATATTAACACTAAATTTTTTCTTCATTAATCACATTTATTAGACATGGTTCAATTTTTAATTTTCAATATGAATACATCTTACTTCTTGTGTTGTGGAAGGCTAGCTATGGGAAGTCACCCATGGTGTCGCATCAGGTAAATTTTAGCATAATAGTACCTAATAACATCAATGTAATAGTAACCACAATTCATGATTATATTACAGATGTTAACATTTGAACTTTTTTATGCCTATGAGCTCAATATTTCAAGATGATATCATGCTTATTATATTGTGGAAGGGGGGTACTTAGAACACATCTGCAGCTTCTGGTCATGTAAACGTGACTGTCATATTAACAGTAAATTGTTTCCTCATTAATCGCATTTATTAGACATGGTTCAATTTTTACTTTTCAATGTGAATATGTCTTGTTTCTTGTATTGTGGCAGGATAACCATGGGAAGTCACCAATGGTGTTGCATTAGGTAAATGATAGCGTAATTGAACCTAATTTGATTACAATAATTATTTTTCTTATTATATGCATGTTATTTTTTTACGTGAATTTTTGTAATTATAAAAATAAATTAACTACTTTTATTTATTGATGTTTGCAGAGCACACCACATCAGGATGATGAGGTGGTCGTTGAGGAATATATATTTTATTCAACTGACCCAATGCAAACTATGAAGAAGGCTTTAAAAAATTCCAATCAAGAAATTCTTAGATTGATTGTAATCAAACTCAGGACTGAAGAAATCAAAGCATGAATTGTTGACTTGAGGCAAACTATAGAACATTATGGGGTAAGTGGCATCTTCGAAAGATTTTATGAACTATGAAATATATTCATTTATGTTATTTTCATTATCTATTTTTGATATGATCTATTCAATTAAAGTTGTATTTTTGTAGTAATTTTTGGAGATAACACCCGTACATCGATTATAGGTTGTAGAGGTAGGTATTGGTAGTAGCGATGGTTCAACACATCATCAATATACCATACCAATGAGGCTATTTGACTCTCCTGACCAGCAATTCCCTTAATATTCTATAACCTCACTGGATGTTGGAGATCAGTAGGGTTGTTCACCCACTACTACTTCACATGATGTTAGAGAGGATAGTGGCATCGAATGTGAAATTTGATATCCTGGAACAGTACGTGTGGTTAGCAGGGGATCATTTCCCATTACCTTCTTGATGGACCATGACTCTGTCCCAATAAAGATACCTAATATTGCAGGTATTATTTAATTAATTCAGTGTTCTTTTCATGTAATTCAAAGCCACATAACTCAAATAATTTTTAATTAATGATCAATATCATTTTTTGTAGGAAATAATGTTTTTTTTATAAGAACCTGCATGAGAAGGCATTGGATATTTTTGGGCCCACCATTCGTACATGGTGGAATTCCCAAAATGAAAAATTGAAATATGATATGATGAACCACATGGTTATCTTGTTTGGTGTACCTTCAACAGAAAAGGTATCACCGCGGTAACTTGGTTAAATTTGAAATATGTTAGGGAAGATTATAGGGACAATTTTCAAATTAACCTTAAGTATGAGTGTCCTCCGATGGTTCTAGAGAAGGAGTGAAAGGCTCTCATGGATGATGTAAAGGACAAGTCATTGAGAAAGCAAGGAAATACTCATCCACTCGGTTCAAGAAGGTATGACACATATCATATTTTCAATGAAAAATGTTCAATTTTTTTTCACTTTTAAATATATTTAAGTTGTGATATATAACATATTTGAAATATTTCATAGGCTCCATGACACCTATAAATAGACAAAGGAAAGAGTAGAAAAACATGGTCAGCACAAACTAGGCTAGGGTGGATATAAGAAACTAAGAGCGTGAATTGTAAGAATCAAACGGTCATTATTTATAGCAAAAAACATTTTAAATGTAGCGAACAAACAATTGATTTATCACAAGAAATTTTCATGTTGTTATGCATTGCAAGGAAATGCTTGTCAAGAGGAATCCACTAAAGAATACACTTGAGGCTCGGATTCAAGTACGGTTTTCAACATGTGCTGGAACGTCAAAACAACATGGGGCAAACCCAATTTCCCCTTTAACGCACACAGGGGTAAATAAAACCAATAAGGCCATCATTATAATGTGATTCTGTAATCTATTCATGAATGATTGCATCCAAAAATAAATATCATTTTTTTCAAGGTGAGAGCAACAAAAGTAGCGAGGGTAGTGGTACCGAACATGTACCACATGAAAGTGGGGAGTTACCTCATGGTGGTGGCGAGAAGCATAGCCACTCATGTATGTAGGTTATAAAATATAAGTATTTAATATGATTTTAAATATATAATTGATGACGTGTACTAATAATTTTTCTTCTGTGAATTGCAGAGAATGTACCTACTCATGCTTAGCTAGAAGAGGAACAAATGATAGAACCAATGAACACTCCAGTTGTCTAACCTAGTCAGCCAATAGGTAAATATCATTTTAATGATATTGGAAATAATGAAATACGTATCTCAATCACACACACACACACACACACACACACACACACACACACACACACATATATAACACGCATGGTTTTTGTAGGGGATGCCTCTCTCCAATGATCTCCATGCCCTACTATTCGACGTACCAAAAGCATGGTATGGGAGAGCATGCCCACACAATCAATAGAAAGAGAGGGGACAACAACTACAACGGGAAATGAAAATGAATTAGATTTACCCATATTGTAAATTATGAAAACAAAACAAAGTGTAGTTGTAAGATTTATATTTGACTGAGTAAATAAATGAAATATTTACAGTTTTTTTATAAGTTTCCTGATTTAGTCGGTGCATGGCCATATTTTAGAATTGAGGTTTATAATGTGAATTTTATTGTGCACTTCATATTCTGAATATGTGTGACATCTTTCGAGGACTATTGTCATCCTTAAGGGGTTGGCCACCCCTTCCCGAGTTAACCTGAGGAAGATGAGATTCCCATATAGTTTATAATTGGTTTAGATCTAATATATTCATGTTATTGTTATTTCAGCATTGTTGTATTTCTTTAACAGATCTTATATATATTGATACTGTTCTTACTGTTTTTGTTTTCAGTACTTCAATGATTATTTGCATCTCTATGTTTGGTAGTATTGTGTTGATTAAAACAATTAATATACCTATATTTTTGCTTTTTACAATTTATATGCAAAATGTTTGTTCACTTTGTTGCATACCTCATTTTTAATATGTGTGGCATCTCCCAAGGACTATGGTTATCCTCAAGGGGGTGGCCACCCCTTACTGAGTTAACTTGAGGAAGATGATATGACCCCATGGGATTCCTTATCAAGTGATGATGATTATGAGCATCCACTCTTTGAATGAGACACATGAGACGTATGCCACATACAGTTAAGAAGGTTGGGTAACCTACCCTCACATTGACTTGATGTGCATGCGCCTAGTATGTTGTCATGTTACCTTGTTATGTTATATTAAATTTCATGTTTACTTGTATGTGATGTTTAGCCTTGTGGTGACTCATGATTGACCCTTGCATGGTAACATTGAGCTATAAATGTTGACATACAACTTGTTGATGACTAGTGTGACCCCTTAGGGGGTATGTTCACCCTTGCATTGACCTTAATATCCCTCCTTAGGAGCCATCCACCATTGAGCTACCTTAGATGACTTTTTTGGAGTACTTTCCTATCATTTTTTATTGATAGTGGGTCATACTGATGTGCTTCTATTGTTTTTTATTTGTGAGGGTTGGATTATCTATTTTAGGGTCTTTTCCAATTCTGGGTTCTCTCCTTTCACAGGTATGTTAGTCTAGTTGAGTCTCATGCAAGTACCATAATTCTAAGAGGTTGAAGTTTGTTTAGAAGCACTTTTTTCTGAGGATAAGGGATATCTTACCTAACCTCTTATGTTGAGTTTATAATTGGTTTAGATCTGAAATATATTGCTATTGTTATATATTGTTGTCTTTCATTAACAACTTAGATTTGATATATATTGATACTGTTGTTATTGTTAATGTTTTCAGTACTTTAATGGTTATTGTAGCTCATTGTTTCTGGGACATGCTCGACATGAAGGATATTAAGGTATGGTTTTTATTTTCCACAAAAAAATGACATAATTTTATTGTAATGATCTAGCTATTGAAACTTGAAATGAAAATCTATTTTAACAAATTCTTTGCAATATGCATCCATCACTGAGCTTAAGTATACTTAACAAAAAAAACTGAAGAATTATCAATACAAGAACTATCTGAACCTTAGAAACATATCATGGGAATTGTCCACTTTGTAAACTATTTGGATGAAAAGGATGCTACAACCAATGTTACATAAATTTCTTCTTTCTCTTGTTTTTCCACTTGTTACCACATTTTAGGTTGTCCAAATTTCCAAGCTTTTCAAGTTCAATGTCCAGTTTTCCATTTTTTCCAGGTTCAATTTATGCTTATAATGATTTCCCAATTTTTTCATGATTTTTCCAATTTTCCGAGTTGATGATCGTTGCCAAGTTTTTCCAATGTTGAGTTCAATTAGTTCAACATAGGGTACTTGAATCGTATCTAGTTATAATTATGGTGTCAAATTATAACCTAACTCACCTAGTTCCTATTCGATGACCATGAAATTTGAATAGATACTGTCAGTGCAAAAAAATGTTCCAAAATTCATCAAATATATTCAACTAACCATGACATTCACCGAAATTATAAATTCAAGAATTAAATTGCAGTAATGTGGTTACTTAGACTATAACTATGTGACTACAAGATAATCCCTAGACTTACCTTTATGGATTAGCAAATTCTTAAGAATCAAGTCTACTCTCATGGGGCCTGTAACAGCTGCAAACTCTAGTTTGAATTGATATCATTGTGAGTTTGTGTCATTTGGAAATAACAATAATAACTTAAAACATGATCCTAAGGATGTTTATGGTCAACCCTCATCTTATGTCCTGTATATAGTAGAGTCACAAAGTTTTTGCCAAAAAAATAGATAAATGGAATCAATAATGACCAAAGGGAAGGTTCTCTTATGTAGGAATCATTAATGACCAAAGGGAAGGTTCTCTTATATTTATGAATGACCAACAGGTTGAGAATCCATGTTGACATATTTTAGAGTGTTGTTATGATATTTTTATGATGTAGAAGAACTACATCTTACCATGTTAGTTTTCTATTCAAAAAATATTTTATATGCCTAGCATGTTGAGAATTTATTAGAGTGTTGTTCATCATATATGATGCATGCCTAGTATATATAAGAACACATTTGGAATGTATGTGTTATGCAAAATTACAAACACATATCTCAATATAGCGTAGACAATGAGACTTGAGTGACCTTCAATGATTTTTCTACATACTAAATATTGAACCTTGACTATTGTTATGAATGATTGACGATATTTTTATTCCAAATAGGTGTAATTCAATCAAAATGCCAACATTAAGTGTGCATTAGACCAAGAAAGAAGTAATGTATTTTCTCAGTTGGTTTCAAATGGTTCAACAGTGAACACCCACAGTAAGGCAATATTAAAGAAACTTAAAATATGGAAATATTCCATAATTCTTGATGCTTTTTAAAATGTGAATATTGAGTGCAAGAAACACCAATATATAGTAACAAAACTATGATTTTGTTAATGATTTTTCAATAGAAAAACAAGTATAAGAAACCACAATAAATCATCCATTTAGGACCAATGCGGAAGCTACAAGACTTGTGATTTATTTGTTTGACCTTGATACCCTTGGATGGTTGGATAGATAGCTTGGTGAGATACCTTGTTAGGCCTTTCTATTTTTATTTAGGGCTTATTATTAATGATGGATACCCTATCTAGAGTTTGGGCATTGGAGAGTCCTAGCTTGTTATGAGATTTTTGAAAGTTGGTAATTAAATATTTTTTTTTAAATAGACAGAAAGCATCGCTCTAGTGGCGATAATTTGTCACTTTAGCGATAATAATCCGTCGCTTGTATAGAAAATTCGTTGGTCGTTTCTTTCTGGGCAATAATTTTCCATCGATATAGCGACGATATTTTGCCTCTTATATAGAAAATTCATTGTTATGTGCATGACTGGATTGTCATGTAGCACCGTTAGTATGTCGCTATAATGGAGTACAAACATCTATATAGTGACAAACAAATGTTGTTGTAGCGACAAACCAACATTTCTATAGAGACGCAATGATGTCGTTATAGAGACAAAAAGTTGTTATAGCGACAAATAATCATCTCTACAACTATGAATAAGGGGTTTTTAAGAAGTCCCCAATCACAACACGTGTAGTCTATTTATGGACTCTATAGCGACGAAATGTTTGAAGTGCGGCTAAAGCAACGATCATTTTTCCACGAAAGTCTCGGCTAATGTTCGTCGCTATAACGAAACAAAAGTGTTTCTATAGCGACGATTTGTCGTGGGAAAAATGTTTACATCTACTAGTGGCATCATCAATTTGTTGTTGAATTTTTTTTCAACTAATATTTTAGAGACAAGATATCCTTTTGTGAGCTAATATCCCTTTCTTTAGTTTCATGTTTGGCATTGTTCCTTGATTTCTCTAGTCCTTTCTTCAAAAAGGTGATTTCTTTGGACAACTGTTTATTTTTTGCAATTGATCTTTCTATATTTTCTTCTAATGCATCAATTCTAAGTTTGTCTTGGTAGGTTTTATTCACATCTTCTAATTGAATAGTGAAATAAGTTATCATCCTTCTTTACTCATCTTATTTTTTCTTCAAGGTTTGCATGGGTAGGTTGTTATACTTTTGACCTATTCTATGGTTTTCCTCTATGTACAAATGAAACTTCTTGCTTCTTGAATTGGAATATTATGCATGCTACCAGATTCATAATCTTTTGATGTTGCACCCAAACCTGCGCAAAGAACCGCCTTCCAACTGTTGCATTGTTACTGAAGACAATCGCTCTGATACCAATAGTTGGAATTATTATTTATAATGAGAGGGGGGTGAATCAGTATAAATCAAAGATTTAAAAAAAAATGTCTTCAAAAAATATATTTTAGTTCAATTTCAATCAACCAATATGACACCAGTGCACAAATGTCTAAGTATATATATATAAAGTTCTTATTATAATGGGAGACTCCAATCTCCAAGTGTGAGAATTGACTCACTCAGGAACCAACCTTACAAATCTATAAGCACAAACTTCTTGTTGTCAAGCACCAATCTAACTCTGAGCACCGACTCACTAATTTTAGCAGCTATGACTTGAAGGAAGTTGCAACTCCCTCTCCTTTCCCCATCCAACCTCTCTGAAATTAATTTATGTTTAGTTTATGCTATTTGTGTCCTTCACACCTGTAGTGTTCAATATATGTGATTTTTGACTTCTTTGATCACCTTCTATGATCCCTCTTATATGCATCTTCTATTCCATTTGTGTCTTTTGCACTTTCAAATATCTGTGTCTTCTACACTTTCCAATATTTGTGTATTTTTCACTTTTCAATATCTACATCTTATTAACCTTCCAATATCTACGTCTCATGCACCTTAAACAATCTATGTCTTATGCACCTTCAACAATCTGCATCTTCTGCAACTATTTGTGATCTTCTCCTATCTACGTCTTCTGCAGTTATCTATGTCTCATGCACCTTCATAAATCTACAAATGAAATACAGCTTTTGTAGATATCTGTGATATTATCCGATCTGCGTCTTCTACAGTTATTTGCAACAAAAACTTCACAATATCTATGAAAATCCCTTTTCAATAGATATGCTCTCCAATGTTTTGTGATCTGCAATTCAACGGTGTTTTTCTACCCTGTTACTTTCGTCACATATCTCAATCCTAAGCACTCTCCTTATCTATGAAAATGTTGTTGATCATCCTCAATAATTCTGCACATTAGCTCTTTATCATATGACTTGTTTTTTGTTCAACGAGCCAAAGATCCCCAAAAATACAAAGCTTGCTTACTCAAAAAATCATATCGAATTCATCTTCAAGCTTACTTTATCACAACCACTACGTGTCTATTTATAATATTATTTCTCAAAGAGCGTGTCCACACATTGGGGTTCCTTTGAATCAATGATGTCCAAACTCCCTTACTTCTTGGTTAAGTTAACCACTTACTTTTGTCTCTTGGTGGTATTTGCGCATATGTTTTTTTTTCTTTAGTGGACACTTGTGTATATCTGTCCCATTTCTTAATGGTATTTGTGCACTTTGGAATTACTTCATGTGTGGTCTTGTGTCCTGGAAGTATCATAACTTGTGAAAATTGCACACTTCTAGAACTAGTATACTTGTCCAACTACATATTATTATTACGCCTTTTGCACACTCCTGAACCTTTGTCCAGCCAACGTTTTTACTTTTATCTTGAAGAAGCATGACTCGATGCACTAAGGATTTATGTATATATCTTAAGTACCACTTCATGTTGGATGTATTTCTTCAAACTGCCATTCATACACTTCTTTAAACACGATTTCATATTTGTTATCTGCTGCAAACCCTACATAGATTTTTTTGTCTTCTTGACGTTTTGGGATAATTAGTTCATCCCATCCTCAAGAGATACTTTTAATGGTTCTCTTATTGTCTCAAACCCTAAGAAATGTTTATTAATAATATTTACTATATTTTTTTTTGCTTTCCAAAGTAGTCATCATGTCAGCTTTGAGAATTATTAATTATTATAATGTTTTTTGTTATTCTTAATACAGTTGATAAGAAGTGCCTAAGAATTTCTCAATTTCCATCTGCCATCGTGATTCAGGATATTTGGGTTCTGTTCAATTTCTATTTCTTCTCAAACTCTTCTTTTAGTGTAATGATTGATATTGGTAATGACTTCTGCATTTTCAAAGTGTATGTGGTGTTTGGAGGCCAAAGAGTGCTTTGCTAGTGCATATTTCTTTGTTCGACCATGAAAAATATATGAATTATGCTCTTTTAGCCTTGTTAAAACCAAACGACTTGTCTCACTGATGTATATTTTTCTGTAGTCACATGGAATGGAATAAACCCCTTTGTTTTTCATTGGTTCTATTTGATCTTTTGCATGGTCCATCATCTTTCTTAGAGTGCTCAAAGGTAATAATGCCACCCTTATTTGATTCTTTCATAAGATGATGGAAATTTTTTCCATTATTCTTTGTATATAGGGTAATCTTATGGATTTTATGATGTTTTCATTATTTCTACCCTTTGTCTTCCTTCCTTCTTTGGATTTCTCTATGGATTTCTTTACTTGTTTTTCATTGTAGCCATTGTTTTTAAAAGCTTTAACCAGGTGTTTTAATTCATGATCCAAATGTGCCTCGCTAGATATTATTGGCTTTCATATACTAGATTTCATCATATATTTCTTCAAATTGGCACATAATCTCCATGTTATATTTGTGCTAACTTCGTTTAGCATGTTTATTCAAGGAAATTTAATTTTTTTTCTTTTTTCATGTCCCAAATTTTGCATTGGGTCACAATGGCCTAATCACATTTTCGATATTCATGAGAGTTTGTCAAATTTATGCTAAGGGTCAAATAGTTGCCAAGGAGGAAAATTACTAGTTTCCTAGTTTGGGGGTGGAAGCTTTGTGATTTGGAATAAGGGGGACGATAAATGATGTTTGAACATTAGAATGGAATTAATATTTAATAAAGGAACTAAATAAATAAATACAAAGGAAAATAAAAGTGGCAATTGATCATGAAGACGCATGGAGAATGTGGGATCCACACAAGCTATAGTTTCTATGCCACATGGCATCCTCCTCTTGTCATTTCGAATCCATAAGAATCCCAAGGGTATTGGGATGAGTTGTAAGGTCAATATACTTGTCATGAATCAATTAAGGTCGAATTGGAGTGGGAGAGTAACTCCCATGGAAGAGAAAGAGGCATTTTGGAGCTATGAGACACTTGGACTAGATTCCCTAGCTCTATGACAACAATGATGAATATGCTATGACACCTATGACACAAATCAGATATAAAGGATGAAATATGACATATATGAAATTCTATGGATAAAAACATCACTAAGAGGGTGCTGAAGGGAGTTAGGGTAGCTAAGATTCTTCCACATGTGATTTGGTGGAAGTGGGGGACTAGGAATTGTTGTACAAGTGACATTCTTTGGAATATCTTCCCAACTAGAGTTGGAATGCATATATTGGAAGGAATTAGACCCATAGAGAGATTGAAAAATTTATAAATTTCAAGAACAAAGAATTAAGGTAGCTTTTGATCATTTGGGAAATTTGCATTTGTGAACTGAGAGAGCTAGTGGATGACTAGTTTCTTTCCTTAGCCAATTTCAAGGGTGAAAGATTCCCATCCAAGTTGGTATTTGGAGAGGCCACTCAGGTATTTCATGGAGATTTAATGGATTTTTTATTTTGAGGCATAAGCTACAGGGAAGCTCATGGTTCCTTTTAGTGCAGCACTTCTCTCAACCATTTTCAGTTTTTTATTGCACATTCTTGCTCATGGAGGGATTGCGCTTTGGGTGAGTTATTGTACTATTTGGGAGAGATTATCCTGATCCATGTATGATTGAAATGAGTTTAATATGCTCTATTAAATTAATTCTCAGAAATTCTCGGGTCAAAATAACAAATGGTTGAATGTAAAAGTGATTATTAATTGGCAAACAATGACCATTTCCCCACTAGATTCGTGTATTCCATTGAATGCTGATGATTTTGAGCTTCTCATGGTAAATTTATTATTTTAATAAGTTCAATATGATTTTTTATTCATTATCAGAAAGTATCAGGTCGAAATACCAAAGGGTTTTATGTAAAAGTGAATATTAATGAGAAAACATGACAATTTCCCCACTATATTGTTGTATGCCATGGTAATGTTGATTATTTCAAATGGGAGAATGTATCTCTAATATATTTATGATGAATGGAATGTAATTTATGAGTATTACAAGTTTCATGTTCATCACTTCAGCATTTGAATTCATTTTACTCAGTTTAATTACATTTGGAGAAGATTTGGTGTCATTTCCCCAAGGGTCGAATTAGTGATTTTGTAGCTGTTTGGGAGAGGGTAATAAAATCCTATATAAACTAAATAATGATTCATATGAGACCTTAGCAATTTACCTTAAAAATCCTCTACCTATGTTCATAAATTTGAGTGGTTTTGGGAGCATTTGAGAATCCACTTTCAGCATTTCCCCATGGGGAATTGGAACCCCAACTGGCTAGTAAAGACTCCTACTTTGACCAGAATATTAAACCATCTTGCAGAAGTTTTTTGTAATAACCCAAAAATTCATAAAAATTTGAAATTTTTCAAGTGACATAAAATTTATAAAGTCGTCGCTAAGTATCTACTAAAGGTTAGCAGAAAATGAAATAGTTTATAAAGGTAAAAAAGGAGTTGCATCTTTATAATATTTTGAAAAACCTATAGACGTAATCCTAAAAGCTGAGTTAGTGCTTTGATGACTTAGCAGTCGTGATTCTTTTAGAAGTAGAAAAGAACTTGTATTTTGTTACTGCTAGATATACTGATGATTTCTTTTGTCAAGTAGGGAAAGAATTCTTGTGTGAGGTCGGGGCTTGCTTAGTTTTCAGCTAACACAGTTGGATTGATGGTTCCTTACAAGTTTAGCAGGTAAGCATACGTTTTAGTAAAAAAATAATATTTATATTCCAGTCAAGAAGATACTTCTCTAGCATGTTTATAATGCTAGATTTCTTTGGAAAAAAAATGTTTATGATGCTAGACTTAGACTGTTTAATCTGCAGCTTTTCTCCATAAGAGGTAAATTTAAACGGTATTTATTTTGCTATTAAACTACATAATGAAGTTTAAGCAAAATACAAATGCATGGGTAAAGAAAACATGATCTAGGTATTATGCCCAAGGAAGTCAAGTTTCCGACTTTTGCTTAGTTTAAGCACACATTTGGGGTCTAGTCTTGAACATAAGTATATGACTCTTTGGAGATAAAAACAAGGGTATAATTCATGTTCCTAATTACAATTTAGCCTATTTTATTGAACAAGAGTTAACTCTAAGAACTCCTAAGACCATACACTCAAAGATGTATCTCCATTTCACCTTCTCCTAGGTTTATCATTATATATTTCTCATATATATATAATAACTATATCTTCAAACAAGTTAATTTGGTAAAACTTTGGGATATGTTTCTTGATCAACCAATAATGTTTAGATACTAACCATATGTCTATTTGACTATATTCTTGCACACATGGTTGACAAAAAAATTTATATAACTTAGCTTATCCTAGAAGACACCTTCCATTTTTAAAATTTTGCATTTGTTAAACTAAGTATCGCACAACTCCAAGGTATTATTATATCATTGCAATCATATAAAATGCATAGTTTATAATGATTTAAGATTTCATTAAAAATCAATTTGTTTGCAACAATGACTATAGAACTTCTACCCACGCTGGAGAGATATTTTGAAGGATACGTGGTGATGGTTCTATCCATGAAATGGTTGAATTAAAACCAAACCCTACTCATTAACTTCATAGAGCGAGGGTTCCTTCGTTGGTTTTAGCCGAGCTGTGAGCTTGTGGCCGTCATAAACCTGTACATACCTCCATTTTTGCAAATGGCTTCAGAAATCATTACACCAAGAGCTAGTTTAAGTAGGGTCGTAAGGTGATTCTCGGTGTTCTGTAGCATACTGCGAGTGTAGAAAATTGGTTTTTCTTTAAGGATTTGAGGATTAACACAGTGGACAGAGTTTGTAGAGGGTTTCTCTTCATTTTGGTTGGAGTGTTGTTTGTTTCACTTCAAAATGTTAGATTTTAACATTTAAGCTAGCATTATATTAGGATCTTTAACTAAGAGAATAACAAGCACAACAATCAAACATAAGAGACAATGAACACAGTGTTTTTCCTCGGGGAAACCATAAATGGAGAAAACCCTGCAACTTCCTCAGAGATACAATCGGCACCAAAAGTAAAACCCCAAAACAGTAAGATGATCTCCTGATAGTAGTATCCTCTTTCTTCCTAGCCCCAATAGCTTCTTCTTCCTCAACTATGCACTAAAACTGAGTGTGAGTGAGTGTGTGATAAATAGAGAGACTCACTCTCTATTTATACTAATTCCTGACTTGACAATAACCTACTTGGGTTGACTTCTCT
This sequence comes from Pseudotsuga menziesii, assembly GCA_001517045.1. Taxonomy (NCBI): domain Eukaryota; kingdom Viridiplantae; phylum Streptophyta; class Pinopsida; order Pinales; family Pinaceae; genus Pseudotsuga; species Pseudotsuga menziesii. The sequence continues at coordinate 379,686 of LPNX010903129.1, read as the reverse complement.
AGGAGAGTCTAATAACCCTAGTTCCCTAGAACTCCGGGGACTTTAACCCTTGATCAATAGGAGGGTTACCCACAATGACTTGACATGACTTGTTTACATTATAGAACCTCCCGATAGGAACATCGAGGCATGACATGACTCAAGTACATTACAAAAACATCCCGAAATAAACATCAGGGTACAATACATAAGACATATGGATGAATACATTCCGAAGTTAAAAATACATTAACACTCCTTCTTAACTAGGAAGGTAATCTCTCGACACAATTTATATACACAAGTATTATTCTCTGTATCATCTGGATCATCATTGAGTCCTCGTCATCTTCAAGTCATCTTCATCTTCAAGTCATCTTCATTTTCAAGTCATCTTCATCTGGATCTGGATCATCACTCGATCTGGATCATCATCACTGGATCTGGATCATCTCTGCTGGATCAACATCACTGGATCTGGATCATCACTGCTGGATCAACATCACTGGATCTGGATATCATTGGAACATCATCATTGGATCTGGATTATCACTCGATCTAGATCATCACTGCTGGATCATCATCACGGGTGCTATCTCATGATTCTTCTCGTCACAGGAAGTTCTACAGAGCCAGCCCTTTTTCATGTTGGTTGTAGGCCTAGCCTCCATGCAGGTCTTCTTCAACACTTATATCTGACCCTAAGTCAAAATGGCCCACCCAGCACTTACATCTGACCATGAGAGGAACACATCCAACACCATGTTAGAAAGGCATGCCCGGCACTCACATATGGCCATGCGGGAACACATCCCACAACACTGTCAGAAATGCCCAGCACTCACATCTGATCATGTGGGAACACATCCCACAACCCTATCAGAAAGGCTCAGCACTTATATCTAGCCATGCGGGAACACATCTTGCAACCATGCTAGAAGGGCTCTGCACTTACATCTATCCATGCAGGAACACATCCTACAACCATGCTAGAAAGGCTCTGCACTTACATCTAGTCATGCGGGAACACATCCTACAACCATGCTAGAAGGGATCTGCACTTACATCTAGCCATGCGAGAACACATCATGCAACCATGCTAGAAATGCTCTGCACTTACATTGAGCCATGAAGAAACACATCTTGCAACCATGCTAGAAAGGCTCTCAACCCCAAGTTGAGGATTCCTGGTAACTGACCAGGTGCCTCCATTCTCCCAAAGAATGGCATCAACCCTTATATCTTATCAAGTGGGAACACATCCCTCAATCACATCATAATGGCCCTGCACTTATATCTGATTAAGTGGGAAAACATCCCTTAATCAAATCAGAATGGCCCTCAACCCCAGACTGAGTATTCCTTGTAACTGACCAAGTGCCTCCATTCCAAGAATGGAATTCAGCGCTTATATATGACCATGTAGGAACCAATCCTACAGTCACATCAGAATGGCTGAGCACTCATATTTGACATGGAAGGAACCAATCCTCTCACCATGACAGAATGGCTCAACCCTTACATCTGACCATGGAAGGAACTAATCCTCTCACCATGTCAAAATGGCTCACGGACTCATCACTTCCCCTTGGAAGGAACCTCGATATGGAGAACACCAAGCTTCTCCCTGAAGTACTCAAACTTCACTTTGGCTAATGGCTTCATCAACACATCATCTATCTGTTCGTCCATCGCAACATACTGGAGCTTCACTTCTCCTCTCTACACCATTTCCCTGATATAGTGATACTTGATCTCGATATGCTTCGACTTGTCATGGAACACCGGGTTCTCTAAAAACTTCACACAACTCTGGTTGTCGCAATATATACAAGTAGCATCTAACTGGAGATCAAATAAATCATATAGTAGCTTCCTACACCATACTGCCTCACAACTATTTGAACAGTCTACAACATACTCTGCTTCAGCTCTACTCAGTGCCACAGAGGACTTCTTCCTGCTAAACCACAAGATCACACCTGATCCCATACTGAAGCAACACCCTGAAGTGCTCTTCCTATCGATGGCACTGCCTGCTCAATTTTAATCTTCTAATTCGCCTCATACTTGAGCCCATAATCGGTTGCACCCTTTATGTACCTCAGAATATGCTTTGCATCAATCAAGTGAACACGTCTCAGATATATCAGGAACTAGCTCAAGGTGTTCACAACAAATCAAATATATGGTCGCATGTTCATCAGGTACATCAAGGACCCAATCATCTGATGATACATCGTAGCATCAACCACTTCTGATGAAGCATCACTCAATAGCTTCAAGTTTGATGCCATAGGTGTGGTCATCGCCTTGCAGTCCATCATCCTAAATCTCTTCAGGATATCTACCGTATATTTCCCTTGTCCCAAGGAAATTCCATTTGCATTCTGCCACACCTCCATGCCTAGAAAATAATGCATCATACCCAAGTCCTTCATCTCAAACTCGGCAGTAAGCTTCCTCTTCGTATCAGAAATCAACCCATCCATACCTGTTACAAACAGATCATCTACATATAGTAGGAGCATCGCTGGGTTTCCATATTCAACCTTGTAGTAAAGGTTGGAGTCTACTTTACTCTTGGTAAAGCCTAAACTGGATAGAAATTTGTCAATTCTTTGGTACCATGTCCTGGGTGCCTATTTCAAACTGTACAAGGATTTCTTCAATCTACACACATGAGTCTCCCTGTCATGTGTCTCAAAACTGAGTGGCTACTCCACATACACTTCCTCTTCTACTACACCATTCAAGAAAGCAGTCTTGACATCCATCTGGTGTATCTTCCATTTCATCACTACAGCCAGAGTAAGTACTAATCTGATGGAAGTGTATCTGGCTACAGGTGTAAAATTTTCTTCATAAGCTATTCCTTCTTTCTGGGAGAAGCCACGAGCCACAAATCTTGCTTTATATTTTTCTGTGCTACCATCTGCAGCATGCTTGATCTTGTAGATCCATTTGGAAGTTACAACACACTTCCCTTCTGGTCTTGGGATAACATCCCAAACATCATTCTTCATGATCAATTGATACTCTTCGATCATAGCATCCTTCCATTCTTTCCTTTCTGTAGCTTCTTCATAATTGGAAGGTTCTTTATCGATGAAATCACATAATAAGGCTACATCACTAGAGCAGGACCTGGTTCTCTTTCTTTCTCTATGATTCTCTTCTGGAGCCCCATATCTTTCCACACCTTGGATAGCTTCTCGTACACAAGCAGGTTTCCTCTTATGAGGATTCTTCTCTTGAGGTGGATCTACAGGTTCTTGAGGTTCTTCTATTTCTCGATCTTCTTCTTAATATTCTTATTTCATGGTTGTGTCATGAATTCTGGGCGCTTCTGTTTCTTCAGGATCTTCAATAGGTCTCTTTCTGGATTTGTTGTAAGCTCAGTCTTCGTCAATTGTTGCATCCCTGCTGATATCAATCTTCTTGAACCCTGGGAAGTATATTCTGTAAGCCTTCAAGATTTTAGAGTATCCCACAAATATACCCTTCTTTCCTGAAGGATCTAACTTTGTCCTCTTTTCTTTTGGAATGTGTATGTACACTAGACATCCGAATATTCTGAGATGGTTGACTTCTAGTTTCTTGTCGAAAAATACTTCTTCAGGTGTCTTGTTCTCGAATACTCTATGTGGAGTACGGTTATGTACATACACCGTTGTTTTGGAAGCTTCTTCCCATAGATGCATGGGAAGATATTGATCAAGAAGCATAGCCCTTGCAGCTTCCATGATCATTCTATTCTTCCTTTCTGCAACCCCATTTTGTTGTGGATTATATGGAGTAGTTAACTCCCTCTTAATCCCTGAAACTTTGCATAATGCTTTGAATTCATTTGAAGTGAATTCTCCACCATTATCTAATCGAAAGTCTTGATCTTCTTTTCTGTGTGGTTCTCGATCAAGGCTTTGAATTCCTTGAACTTGCTGAATACTTCGTCTTTGTTCTTCATGAAATAAATCCATGTCTTCCTAGAAAATTCATCAATAAAAGAAATAAGTATACATACCCACTTAATGAACTTGATGACATTGGACAGCATACATCGAAGTGAATGATCTCCAATATTCCTTTTGCCTTGCTCTCGCTACTTGGAAATGTATTCTTTGTGTTCTTTCCTTTGGCACATCCTTTGCAGACTCCATCATGTTTTGCTTGAATTTATGGAAGACCTTCAACAACTTTGCTTGCAAGTGGTAGTGCTCTATATTTCACATGTGCAAGCCTTCTATGCTAAAGTTCATTTGACTCTACTATGTCATGCACTAAACCTTGTTCTAGATGGCCCTTCAATTTGTATAGACCTCCCTCTTGTTCCCCAATCACTATTGCATCATCAAAAATCTTTCCCTTTGGCCACATGAGAACTTGGCCATCTACAAATGCAACCCTCATGCCTTTTGCATCTAATGTAGATATGAAGAGGAGGTTCTTCTTTAGTCCTAGTACAAACAATGCATCTTGCATCTTCATAGACTTTCCATAGTCTAGCTTATAGGAGGATTCCCCACTGCCTTTTATTGGATACTGGTAGTCATCCCCAAATTTCACCTTGTGAGTTGAGTCATGTTTAGATAGTTTCAAAAAGGATTCTTTGAATCCTGTCATATGTTTGTAAGCACCACTATCTATAATCCAATCATTTCTTCCATGTGAGATAGTTCCTGTGAGAGCAGAGATCAGCACATATTCTTTGTCACTTGAAGAACCATCACTTTCTTGTCTGATTCTCTTTGTGGAAGGTTCATCATCCTCTATAGCATGAGCGTGATTTCTTCTTTTGTTTCCCTTCTTCTTATGGGAGTTAATCTTGTTTCTAGGACAGTCTTTGGCAAACTGTCCTCTTTCATCACATGTATAGCATCTTAATTTGGATAAATATTTTTTGTGTTATCTTTCTGGTGGAATTTCTTACCTCTGGAGTGATGAGAGCTTCTTCTACTTTTCTTGGAGTGAACTATGAGAGATTGATCTTCACTTCCCATCTTTTCTTCTTGAGCTGCTATCTGAGCTTCTTCTTGAGAGCATTCTTACCATAGTCTACTGAACTTGACTAACTTCTTTCCGGCACAGATTCCTTGAATAAAGGAGTCCCATTCAAGGTGCTCATTACAATCTTCGCATTCTCCACTTCTTCATCTACTGCTTTCAGTTTTTCCTTGATATGAGAGACCCTTGTAAAGTAAGACTGGATGGTCTCTTCATTCTGGATCTTTACATTCTTCACTTGGTTTCTTAGAGTCATCTTCTGGTTTATGTTCTTCCCTTCAAACAATTTGGTTAGGGCATCAAACATAGATTTAGGTTTCTTTAGGGAGGACACCTGTGGTATGAGGTGATCCTTGATTGAATCAGCAACAATCCTCTTAGCCATAACCAACTTCTTTTTATGTAAGTCCTTCGCCTTATCTCCCTCTGGAACTGGAACCTCCTCATTGATATAGGAGTCCAACTCATTTTCTTCCAGGACCAGGGAAATCCTATACTTCCAAGCTCAGAATTTATCAGCTCCCTCAATATTTTCATCAAGCTTGGTATGATGAGACATCTTAACTGAGAACCTAAAATGGAAATACAAAAGATTTAGATCTTACCAGGTCAAGATGTCGAATTTGGATCTGAAGCTGAATTTCTATAGTGTTGGTTCAGGAGCAGATTAGGGTTTGAATTTTTTGGAGTTCTGTCCGACCAAATGCTTTGATCTTGATCTCTAAACTTCAATTTTGAGGAGGAAATCAATCCAGGCCTAGGCTCACTAAAAAATTCCACTTCTATGGAAATCCCTAATTTCCAGTAGCAGTGTCAGGTCCAAAACTGAAAAAGCTCAGAATCAGATTCTGCTTCGACAGAAAGATGCGCCCTAGGGAGGAGATTTAGTCCAAACTTCTTTTGCTGAAAATCTATGGAGAGAGATCCACAAATTAGGAATCCCTAGTTCCCATAGTTTCATAGTGTCTTCTTCTCAGGTTATCTCTGATACCATGTTAGATTTTAACATTTAAGCTAGCATTATATTAGGATCTTTAACTGAGAGAAAAACAAGCACAACAATCAAACACAAGAGACAATGAACACATTGTTTTTCCTCGGGGAAACCATAAATGGAGAAAAACCTGCAACTTGCTCAGAGATAGAATCAGCACCAAAAGTAAAACCCCAAAACAGTAAGATGATCTCCTGACAGCAGTAGCCTCTTTCTTCCTAGCCCCAGTAGCTTCTTCTTCCTTAGCTATGCAATACAACTAAGTGTGAGTGAGTTTGTGATAAATAGAGAGACTCGCTCTCTATTTGTGACTAATTCCCGACTTGACAATAACCTACTAGGGCTGACTTCTCTATGAGAGTCTAATAACCCTAGTGCCCCGGAACTGCGGGGACTTTAACCCTTGATCAATAGGAGGGTTACCTGCAATGACTTGACATGACTTGTTTACATTATAGAACCTCTCGATAGGAACATCGGGGCATGACATTACTCAAGTACATTACAGAAACATTCCGGAATAAACATCGGGGTACAATACATAAGATATACGGATGAATACATTCTGAAGTTACAAATACATTAACACGAAATTATGATTTAGTGTCTTCTTGACTTCCGACGAGTGCCAAAAGTGATCTTAGGTGGTCGGTTTCCTCAGTTTCATTCAGACAGAAAATCTTAACAGGTGACGACCTACACCGGTTTTTCATTTAAGTTAGTTTTTAAAAAGGGTTTAGAATTTATATAAGATTTGTAACCAAAAAGGGTTGATATTCCTTGCATGTTATCCTTTCATCTCTGTAGGTTGGAATGAGCTTGCTCTTTCAACTTTCAACTATGCATACTTCCGGTAAGCCCCGGTTGCAAAAGAAGTTTTTCTCGTGCAATTGATGTGGTGGTTGGAAGTTAGGAAACTTCGCTGCTAGTTGTAAAACTCCGCTTGGGGTTTTTACTGTTAGTTACTTCTTGTTATTTTGTTTTTAGTATGATCTCAAAACCCTAGAGAGTACTGTGTACAAGTTCTGGAAGGCTATTGCAGCCATGACTTGGGTTTTACTTAACAGGGCCTCTACGGCATGGATGATGTAATTACTGTTTTGTTTATATTTTTATTTGAACTCAGCTCTAAGTCGAGATGATGTTATTTGACCTCTACCTAGTTACTTGAGATTTATCAGTGGTTTTTAAATGAAAAGAGATGACTACTCACTTAGTCGTAACTTGTAAATTGGCAAGGTTATTAGAAAAATATAATTTTTGGTTTACTTTCTTACTGTTTTTACAAGAAATTATGTGATTTGTTTTTGTACAGCCTTTAACCCTCGACAGGGTTATAAGAGGTCGTGGGCCATTATACTTATACTATTTTGTTTCTATTTAGTTCATTTACAGTATTATTTAATTTGAAATAAAAACATTCGGTATAAAGGGTTTATATTATTTGTTGCTTTTTAAATTTTTGACAGTATTCTTAGGTGAATACAACACTCTATTTTTGTTCCAAAATTGTTATTATTTGAAATAACCTACAGTTCTGAAAAGATATGGATTTCTACAAAAATGGCTCTTAGTTTTGTTTTCCTATTATTACTTTCAGTAATAAATAATTACAGCTGCTAAATGTTATGTTATGGTTGAGATAGTAAAATTATGTCTCAGGGATTTAAACCTACCTCTTGTAAACCCTATGCATTTGTATTGCCGAACAGCTAGTAAAAAGTGAACTTGAAATAATTTATTAACAAGTCCTATGGATTTCTATCTTGATTAAAATCCCAGTATTATCTTTTACTGTTCCTATGTCTATTTAAATAACTCTATCTATTATGTTTATAATAATTATTAGTACTAGTAATGCTTTTGTGAATAGTATGCCTATAAATGATTCTATATATATTTAATACTTTCCTAGATAATTAGTTAATATAGATACTTCCAGTAGCTAGAGCAAGTACTACTATTTTCTGTAATGAATCACATACAAACTCTAAAATAATTCATTTACACTTTTCATTCAGATTTGATAAACAAATCTTCACATCTACTTGATCAACCCACTGTACTAGAGTACTACCTATTCAAGGCGTGGAAAAATACAGTGTGGTAATTTCTTTCCAATTACTTTCATTTACTAAAATGCCTATTGTTCTAACATAATCTACTAATCAATAATATTATCAATACACAACATTATTTTCTGTATAAACCCTACTCAAAACAATAGCATGCATTTCTTTGAAAACTAATGATCATTTGCTGAAAACAATAAACAAATCATAAATAACATGAACAAATAAAAACCTGTCAAATGATGAGGTGAAAACAGCTTAAGGAGGTTGTTCCTCCCAACCAACTCCTAGAGAAATCTTAGTCTGCACTTCCTGAAGACCCCCGAGCCTGTTTCCTGGTCCTCCTGGTAGAGTACTGGTTGAAGGATGTATCCTTAAGACCTTCTGTCACCTAATTGGTCAAATTACAACAGTAATCCAAACCTTCTTACAGCAGTAAGAACTTCATCCTAATAGCTGCATAAGTTCAGTTCTCAGCAGTTAACCCCTCAAACTCACTTCAGTAAATCCCCTCCATCGAATTTCTCAGGTGCACTTCATTCACACTGAATGATCACCTCTCCAAAATGAGTAGCCTTAGTTGTCTTCAATGGGAAAGTTTATAATAATGCCTAGGTCTTCTGGGTCAATTTTTACTTAATGAGCCACCTGCTCCAATTCCACTTTCTTAGGGAATCATGACCACAAATATAGGGAAGACCTGCAATAGTTAGAAGTAGTTTGAGGATGTTTCCACTTGTCAGTATACTCTCCACCCAGTCTCCTCCTCCAAGTGACCAGTTAGCACTCTTTTAACAGCTTCCCTAAGCTATTGTCTCATCATTTATTTATTTATAAATAAAATATTCTGAATTACATTAATTATTCTTGACCCCACTTGGTCATCAATTACAAACTTAGCATAAAATATAACATAATGTTCCTCAATAACATTAAATTGTTTTGTAAATTGGGGCATGTGACATACACACCCCCTTAATTTATAACATTGTCCTCGATGTTATTTATTCCTCGTCCTCATAGTTCCCTTGAAATAGAATTGGATATGCATCCTGCATATGACTTTCCAATTCCCAGGTGGCTTCTTCTGGACTAAGGTGCTTCCATTGCACCTTCACTTGACCAATGGTGCGATTTCGAAGCGAGACCTGCCTCCTTTCCATTAGAGGAAATTTCAACTCAAAATGGGCCTTTTAACTTTAACTCAAATTCCATATCATCATGTGTTAGCCAATGAAATTGATTTAAATTTGAAATACCATATAGGTCTTAAACACTTTTTAAATATAAATTTGGGGATAGGTATCATAAAAAAAAACTATTTTTTTTTGCCTATATTTTCGACATATCTCTCCGTGTTTTTACTCAAATTTCGATCGGGAGAGCTCGTTGGATGCGGAATTAAATTCCAAATCCAACGAGTACCCACTCGGCATACTTTTGATGGACCTCACTACCCCAAAAACAAGAAATACCTAAAAAAATGTGATGATGAGGGATATATGTCGAAAATACAAACAAAAAGATAGTTTGTTTCTTTTCTTCCTCCAAAATTAATAAATATTATTTTATGATTTTAACTATTATTTTATTAATTTTTTTTAGGAGGCCCATTTTGAGTTGAAATTTTCTCTAATGGAGGATACAATACGGTTCCATTAGAAAATCTCCTTCGGGTTCCACCTACACATCATTCCAATTAATGACATGAGTATCATCATGTACATATTTTTTTAATACATAAATATGAAAAACATTGTGAACTCTTAGATCTGGTGGTAGAGCTAACTGATATGCTACCTGTCCTATCCTAGACAATATTTCAAAAGGACCACAATATCGAGGTGCTAGCTTAGCACAGCTACCCAACCTTAGAGAACTATTTTTAGGTCTCACCTTAATAAAAACATGTTCACCTACCTGGAACTCCTTTGGAGTTCGTTTAAGGTTTTCTTGGCTTTTTTGTCGATCTTGCGCAATTTTCAAATTACTTTGTACCTGTTTTACCATTAGCTCCATCTCTTTCAATAATTTAGGTCCTAATACTAACTTGTCCACTGGATTAATCCAAGAGAAGGGAGTGTTTCATTTCCTTCCATACAGAATTTCAAAAGGACTATATCTAGCTGAAGCTTGATAATGATTATTATAAGCAAATTCTACCAGGTGTAAATAATCTTCCCATTTACCTGAATGCTTATTTATATACATTTTGAGTAGATCTTCCAATACCTTATTTACTCTTTCAGTCTGTCCATCAGTTTGAGGATGGAAAGAGGTACTAAATTTTAATGTAGTATTTAACCCTTTAAACAAAGATTTCCAAAAGTTACCTGTAAATTTAGAGTCTCAGTCTAAGATTATCACCTTCAGTATTCCATGCAACCGAAAAATTTGTTTTAAGAAAATATCAGCAATATTTGCAACTTTATAAGTGGTTTTTACAGGTATAAAATGGGTTGTTTTACTCAACTTATCAACAACTACCATTATTGAGTCATTTAAGTTCTGATTTCTAGGTAGTCCCGTGATAAAATCAAGGCTAATTATCTCCAGTTCCAGCTAGGCATAGGCAATGGATGAAGTAGCCTAGTTGGATGCTGATGTTCAATTTTTACTTGCTGACATTCAACGCACCTAGCAATATATTCTGCCAATTCATTTTTCATGTTTGGCCAGAAATAATCCTTTCTTAGCATGGTTATGGTTTTCTGATAACTCGGATGCCTTGAATAAGGAGTTTTATGAACTTCATTCAAAATTAACAGCTTAATATTAGGTACATTAGGTACATATAATCTATCTTTATACAATAATAATCCTTTTTCATTCAAGTTGTACCTTGTACTTAGACTTTCTATTAAATTTTCTTTTACTTTTGCTTGTAATTTTTGATAATTTTTATCGTGTTCTATTCCAGCTTCTAGCTGTTCTTCCAAGTCTGTCGTATAAGTGTTGATGGCTGCTGTAAAATTTAGCTTTGCATTTCTACTTAATGCATCAGCAACATTATTCTCCTTTCCTTTAATATGTTGAATTTCAAAATCATATTCACATAGAAAAGCTAGCCACCTAGCTTGCCTAGCATTCAAGTTAGGTTGATCCAACAGATATTTCAATCCTTTATTATCTGTCATTAGTATAAACTTTCTTCCTATTAAATGATGATGCCACATATTTAAGGCATGTATGACAGCAGCTAATTCTAAGTCATAGGTTGCATAATTTTTCTCATGAATCTTCAGATTCCTAGACTCATAAGCAATGATGTGTCCTTCCTGAGTTAATACTCCACCTAAACCGTCATTTAATGTGTCAGTACATACTATAAAATATTTATTAGGGTCAGCAATTATTAGAATTGGTGCAGTGGTTAATAATGTTTTTAACTTTTTAAAACTATCTTCACACTTCTGATTCCAATCGAATTTCTTCCCCTTTTTCTGCAAAGAGGTTATAGGATTTGTAATTCTTGAAAACCCTTCCATGAATCTCCGATAATAACCAGTAATCCCCATGAATGATCGGACGTCAGTTTCGTCTTTTGGGACTGGCCAATCTTCGATTGCCTTTATCTTTTCAGGGTCGACAGAAATTCCTTCTTTAGTTACCACACGACCTAAATACTGGATTTTATCTTTAAAGAAGTCACATTTACTAAATTTTGCTAAAAGTTGATGCTCTCGTAACTCTTGCAAGACAATTTTTAAGCGTTATTTATGTTCCTCTTCAGATTTTGAGTAAATTAAGATGTCGTCAATAAATACAACCACAAATTTATCCAAATATTTGTGCATTACATTATTCATCAGACACATAAAAATAGTTGGGGCATTAGTAAGCCCAAATGGCATAACTACAAACTCATAATGTCCATATCGAGTCCTAAAGGCTATTTTAAAGATGTCTTCATCCTTGATTCGGACCTGGTCGTGATATCTACATCATAAATCAATCTTTGAAAACACCATGGCTCCACGTAGCTGATCAAACAGATCATCTATGTGAGGTAAAGGGTATCTGTTCTTAATAGTCATTTTATTTAATTGACGATAATCTATACATATTCGTAGAGTTCCATCCTTCTTCTTAACAAAGATGACAGGTGCCCCCCAGGGAGACACACTGGGTCTAATGTATTTATTATCAATGAGTTCTTTTAACTATGACTTAAGTTCATTTAATTCTAGTATATTCATCCAATAAGGGGATTTTTAACTAGGCACTGCACCATGTACCAGCTCAATAGTAAAATAAAATTCCTGTTTAGGAGGCAGTCCAGGAATTTCTTTCGGAAATACATCTGAATATTCCCTTAGAATTGGAATATCTTCCAATTTTAATTTATCTCTATTGTTAGTGTTTTCTTCGTCAATTTTTGTTACGAGAAAAGTCTTACATCCTTTCCTAACAGCTCTCTTAAGTTGCAAAGCAGAAATATGCCTTACGGCTGCTTTTCTAGGGATTCCCTTTACATTTATTAACTTTCCATCGCTATTTATGCAAGTGAAGGTTTTATCAAAGAAATTCAGGACCACCCTATGTTGTTCTAACCAATCCATACCAATTAATATATCATATGAACCTAAAGGTAACACATTGAGCTTAACAGAGGTTTCAAATTGATCCATAGTTACTGCACAATTCTTAACAAAGTTGATTACTTTTCTCTTTGCACCAGTAGCTAGATGAACTAACCAAGATTTTGCAAACTTTTTTACTAAAGGCTTACACTTTTCTACTAAACTAGGAGAAATATAGCTTAAACTAGCTTCTGGATCAATTAAAATAGATATAGGTATTTGATTTATCTTACCTTCCACTTCCACCATGGAAGTTTGATAATCTGCTTGCCAGTTCTCTAATGTTGCATTGATCCTGGGCATTATCCTCACTAAATCATCAATAGTCATCTCCTCATGTATTGTGTGTATGTTGCTAACAGTCTTCTTCCGATTGGGGCAAACTAATGCATAATACGGACCATTACATTCCCAACACTTCATGGGTTCCTTTCGTTCAAAATTCTTTGTATAGTTACTGTGGTTCTTAGTAGATTCTTTATTCCTATGATTATTTTGATTGGTCTGTGAATTACTTTTGTTCCCTTCGAAATTTTAACTAGGAAAATTTTTGGTGTTATTATTCTTAAAATTTCGATTAGGCACAAAATCTTTCTTTTTCTGTTCAAAGTTATTATTCCTTTTGGCCTTCCAGTTGGTCATGCTTTCCTTTTTACAATTCTGTTCATAACAGAAATTCGCTTTTCTCATTGCTTCTTCTAATGTTATCGTATTTTCATACTTAATTCTGTCCTCTATATGATAAGGTAAACAACTAAGAAACCGTTGTACCTTAGGTTTCTCGTCCAGAATATATGGCACATATCTGAGTAGACTTAGAAATTTACTATTCAGTTCTTTCATATTCATTGTTCCCAGTTTTAGCTCGTAAAATTCCTTAGTCCTTTCCTCATAATACTGTTCAGATAAAAATTTCTTCTTCAAATATTTCTTAAATGTACTCCAATTTATATTTTTCTCCCTTATACCTTTTACTCTTTTTAAGTCCTGCCACCATATATCGGCTTTTCCTGTGAGATTATAAATAGCCATCCTGGCCTTCAGTTGATTAGAGTAGTTATAAATTTGGAAGTATTTCTTCATCCTGGATAGCCAGGATTCTGCTTCTTCCCCCTTTTCAGTTTCTCCATTAAAGGTTGGTGGCTTGATCTTCTTGAACTCCCCAGAGATTTCTTCATAATGTTTAAATTTTCTTTTCCTAGTATGGTGATTATCTTCACTACTGTCACTAGTACAATGAAAGTTTTGTTTATGTAAATCACCATATACTTCAGAAGATTATCTACTTTCATTTTTAACTTTTTTAGTCTTTTTATCTTTATACTGGTAACCTATATCTTCAGACTTAGTTCTTTTATCTTTTCCCTCGGTGTGGAATCTTTCTATTAAAATCTGATTTAGCTCCTCTTGAGCTCTCAAAATTCTCTCATTTTCTTTATTAACCGATTCCATCTCTGTTTTTAATTCTTTAACTGTTTGTAGTAGTTCGGAAGAATTATTAGTTATCTCTTCTTGTATAGGTTCTTTTTGAAAATCAATTCATTCAGTGTAAGGAGATTCCTCATCCGCATCTTCTTCCAATCTATCCATACCTGTCATTAACTCAAAAACAAAATTCTCTAGGTGTATCATTCAAAGAAACCAACATCAGCATGTTTATTTAAAAATTACTGTTCCATACAAGCAAGTTGAGCTACATTCAGGCCTAGTGTTTGAACCTTGTGCTCTGATACCACATGTAATAATCCAAAAATTCGTAAAAATTTAAAAAATTTCAAGTGACATAAAATGTCTAAAGTCACCGCTAAGTATCTACTAAAGGTTAGCAAAAAATGAAACAGACTATAAAGGTAAACAAGGAGTTGCATCTTTATAAGATTTTGTAAAACCTATAGACGTAATCCTAAAATTCGAGTTAGTGTTTTTGATGACTTAGCAGACGTGATTCTTTCAGAAGTAGAAAAGAACTTGTATTTTGTTGCTGCTAGATGTATTGATGATTTCTTTTGTCAAGTAGGGAAAGAATTCTTGTGTGAGTTTGGGGTTTTCTTAGCTTTCAGCTAATATAGTTGGACTGATGGCTCCTTACAGGTTTAGCAAGTAAGCATATGTTCCAATAAAAAATAATATTTATATTCCAGTCAAGAAGATACTTCTCTAGCATGTTTATGATGCTAGGCTTAGAGTGTTTAATCTGCAGCTTGTCTCCATAAGAGGTAAATTTAAATGGTATTTCTTTTGTTTTTAAACTCCATAATGACATTTAAACAAACTACAAATGCATGGGTAAAGAAAACATGATCCAGGTATTATGCCCAAGGAAGTCAAGTTCTGACTTTTGCTTAGTTTAAGCACACATTTGGGGTCTAGTATTGAACATAAGTATATGACTCTTTGGAGATAAAAACAAGGGTATACTTCATGTTCCTAATTACAATTTAGCCTATTTTATTGAAAAAGAGTTAACTCTAAGAACTCCTAATACCATACACTCAAATATGTATCTCCATTTCACCTTCTCCTAGGTTTATCATTATATATTTCTCATTTATATATATTAACTATATCTTCAAACAAGTTAACTTGGTAAAACTTTGGGATAAGTTTGTCGATCAACCAATAATGTTTAGATACTAACCATATGTCTATTTGACTATATTATTGCACACATGGTTGACAAAAAAAGTTATATAACTTAGCTTATCCTAGAAGACACCTTCCATTTTTTAAATTTTGCATTTGGTAAACTAAGTATCACACCACTCCAAGGTATTATTATATCATTGCAATCATAGGAAATGCATAGTTATAATGATTTAAGATTTGATTAAAAATCAATTTGTTTGCAGCGATGACTATATAACTTCTACCCACGCTGGAGAGATATTTCAAAGGACACATGGTGATGGTTCTATCCATAAAATGGTTTACTTAAAACCAAACCCTACTCATTCACTTCACAAAGCAAGGGTTCCTTCGTTGGTTTTGGCCGAGCTGCGAGCTCGTGGCCGTCGTAAACCTATACATACCTCCATTTTTGCAGATGGTTTCACAAATAATTACACCAAGAGCAGGTTTAAGTGGGGTCGTAAGGTGATTCTCGATGTTCTATAGCATACTGCGAGTGTAGAAAATTGGTTTTTCTTTAAGGATTTTAGGATTGACACAGTGGACAGATTTTGTAGAGGGTTTCTCTTCATTCTGGTTGGAGTGTTGTTTGTTTCCCTTCAAAATTGTGATTTAGTGCCTTCTTGACTTACGACAAGTGCCAAAAGCAATCTTAGGTGGTCGGTTTCCTCAGCTTCATTCAAACAGAAAAGCTTAACAAGTAATGACCTACACCATTTTTTCATTTAAGTTAGTTTTTAAAAAGGGTTTAGAATTTATATAATATTTGTAACCAAAAAGGGTTGATATTCCTTCCAGGTTCTCCTCTCGGCTCTGTAGTTTGGAATGAGCTTGCTCCTTCAACTTTCAACTATGCATACTTTCAGTAAGCCCCGGTTGCAAAAGAGGGTTTTCTCCTGCAATTGATGTGGTTGTTGGAAGTTAGGAAAATTCACTGCTGGTTGTAAAACTCTGCTTGGGTTTTTACTGTTAGTTACTTCTTGTTATTTTTTATTTAGTATGATCTTGAAAACTTAGATAGTACTATGTACAAGTTCTGGAAGGCTATTGAATCCATGACTTGGGTTTTACTTAACAGGGCCTTTACGGCTTGGATGATGTAAATACTATTTTGTTTATCTTTTTCTTTGAACTCGACTCTAAGTTGAGATGATGTTATTCGACCTCTACCTGGTTACTTGAGATTTATCAATGATTTTTAAATGAAAAGAGATGATTGCTCACTTAGTCATAACTTGTAAACTGGCAACGTTATTATAAAAATATAATTCTTGGTTTACTGTCTTATTGTTTTTACAAGAAATTATGTGATTTGTTTTTGTACAGGTTTTAACCCTCGACGAGGTTATAAGAGGACGTGGGCCATTATGGTTATACTATTTTGTTTATGTTTAGTTCGTTTACAATATTATTTAATTTGAAATAAAAACATTCGGTATAAAGAGTTTATAGTATTTGTTGTTTTTTTAATTTTTGACAGTAGTCTTAGGTGAATACAACACTCTGTTTCTCTTCCAAAATTGTTATTATTTGAAATAACCTACAGTTCCAAAAAGATATGGATTTCTACATAAATGGTTCTTAGTTTTGTTTTCCTATTATTACTTTCAGTAATAAATAATTACAGCTGCTAAATGTTATGTTATGGTTAAGATAGTAAAAGTCTGTCTTAGGGATTTAAACCTACCTCTTGTAAACCCTAAGTATTTGTATTACCGAACAACTAGTAAAAAGTGAACTTGAAATAATTTATTAACAAGTCCTATGGATTTCTATCTTGGTTAAAATCTAAGTATTATCTTTTACTGTTCCTATGTTTATTTAAATAACTCTATCTATTATGTTTATAATAATTATTATTACTAGTAATGCTTCTGTGAATAGTATGCCTATAAATGATTGTATATATATTCAGTACTTCCCTAGATAATTAGTTAATATAGATACTTCTAGTAGCTAGAGAAAGTACTACTATTTTCTGTAATGAATCACATACAAACTCTAAAAGAAGTCATTTACACTTTTCATTCAGAGTTGATAAACAAATCTTCACATCTACTTGATCAACCCGCTATACTAGAGTACTGTCTATTCAAGGCATGGAAAAATACAGTGTGGTAATTTCTTTCCAATTACTTTCATTTACTAAAATTCCTACTATTCTAACATAATCTACTAATCAATAATATTATCAATACACAACATTTTTTTCTCTATAAACCCTACTCAAAACAATAACATGCATTTCTTTGAAAACTAATGATCATTTGCTGAAAACAATAAACAAATCATAAATAACCTGAACAAATAAAAACTTGTCAAATGATGAGGTGACAACAGCTTAAGGAGGCTATTCCTCCCAACCAACTCCTGGAGGAAGCTTAGTCTGCACTTCCTCAGGACCCCCGAACCTGTTTCCTGGTGCTCCTGGTAGAGTACTGGGTGAAATTACAACAGGACCTTCTGTCACCTGGCTGGTCAAATTACAGCAGCAATCCAAACCTGCTTACAACAGTAAGAAATTCAGCTTAATAGCTGCATAAGTTCAGTTCTCAGCAGTTAACCCCTCAAACTCACTTCAGTAAATCCCCTCCATCGAATTTGTCAGGTGCACTTCATTCACACTGAATGATCACCTCTCCAGAATGAGCAGGCTCAGCTATCTTCAATGGGAAATTTTATAATAATGCCTAGGTCTTCTGGGTCAGTTTTTACTTAATGAGCCACCTGCTCCAATTCGACTTCTTGGGGAATCATGACCACAAATATAGGGAAGTTGCCACTTGCAACAATTAGAAGTAGTTTGAGGATGTTGCCACTTGTCAGTATACTCTCCACCCAATCTCCTCCACCAAGTGACTTGTTAACACTCTTTTAAAAACTTCCCTAAGATGTTGTCTCATCGTTTTTTTATTTATAAATAAAATATTCTGAATTATATTAATTATTCTTGACCCCACTTGGTCATCAATTACAAACTTAGCATAAAATATAACATAATGTTCCTCAATAACATTAAATTGTTTTGCAAATTGCGGCATGTGACATTTTTCGAGGGTCATAAACCATCCCTGGAAATCATATTAAATTCTTAATATCATTCATATACCTTCTTAGAATATTTGGGAGCATTTGGGCCAATTTGGAGACCTAGACATCAAAACTAGTCAAAGGTTGAAATAGGGAAAAAAGGTGAAAACTTGATCATTTTAATAAAAATTTCAAAAAAGGGACATTATAGATTTGTGTAGATACATCTAAATAGTATTAATGGAAACACTGATAAGTATACCATAGGAAAACTATACACAACACAAGCACATCGTTTCATAAAATATCATAGTGAATCAATCTATCATTTGACATTACTTGCACTAAGTGGCTTAGAATAATTTTGACATCAATGAAAATAACATGGTTCAAAATTTTTAATTAATGAACATATCTCACTAAAAAAATATAATCTAGAATAGGATACTGGGATTCCTGTATCTCAAGCAGAGTCGTAGGTTGAAAATCATGCTTTATTGCGTCCATGACTAGACTCGAGGGGCCAGGATTGCTTCTGCCAATGTAGTCACCAAATGATGAAATAGTTAAACATGCATGAATAAACTATGTACACATATTGAAATAGATACCTCTATGTGACTTCTTCCCATCACAGATGCAACATTAACCATTGCATCAACAAGCCCGTTGAGGTTTGGCATGGAGGAACCTCCAACATGATGTTGTAAACATACAAGATCAACATTATGAAAGACAAGTTGTGCAGTGAATTGAAAGCTAGTCAACAACTATCATCAAAGGTTATGCATTACTGTGGAATAAGTAGGTCCAAGATCATGGGAACCTTCTCTCTTTATGGAAGAGGTTCACTTGATAAATACATGACCCTTAGAAATATTTGTACTGTAGGGAGAGGAAAATAAAAGTGGTGGTTCTTAGACTTTGATTGTTTCCTACAATCACAGAGTGTTGTCGCAGTTAGACATGAACATGTGGATAAATGAAATAGCATGTATTAAATAACTAAAACATGATGTGGCAGAAAATTACCTGCGGTACACTCAAGAATTCCTTATGTGTATGTGTTTTCATTTCATGTGCAAGCATGACATATGGCCTAGGTAACTACATGTGAGGTGGAGGTATTTGGCGATTAGCATCTCTATGCCTAGCATTGCAATAGTTTTGAGGCATCCCATGACCAACACCTTGGAACTCCAAGATGTAAAAAATGATTGACATGTTTTTCCAACACAAACTCGACATACCATCTTTCTAAGGAAATATAAGAGAATTCCCCTATTGTTATGAGGTGGCATATCAAAAACCATATAGCTTCGATCTATCGACTTCTCTCTAAATGGTGTATATATGCACCACTCAATGGAGATGTGAGGTCTGTAAATCGTGTTTGGAATTTTCTGCGTTCAGAGATCTCTAAATTAGGAAAATATATTATCTTTGATGATATTTAGATTTTTTATTTCATTGTAGCTCAACACATATGCGTAGTGTTGCATTTTCTATTCTCTATAAGATGCAATGTCATATAAGTCACAATTTTATTGTGTAACGGTGTTTATGATTCCATCTAGGGAGTTAGAAAAAGAGTAGTGGAACTGGTCTCCACCCCTCCATGTCCCCCTTAACTCTCTAAGTCTTAAAATCTCTCTCAGAATATCACCATTAGGATCCATTCTTGCCACTACTATTATAAATACAAAAAAAAAACATCATAAACATATACATGGTATAATGACATCTCTTATAAATGAAAAAATGTACAACTAGTGTAACAAATAATTGCAATGGTATTTAAATTTTAAAATTGAAC
The DNA here is from genome assembly GCA_001517045.1 of Pseudotsuga menziesii. NCBI lineage: Eukaryota > Viridiplantae > Streptophyta > Pinopsida > Pinales > Pinaceae > Pseudotsuga > Pseudotsuga menziesii. The sequence goes on along the minus strand of LPNX010903129.1, from coordinate 359,580 downwards.
AAATACACTAGAGAATTAACATGAAATTTTCCATGTTAATTTTTTGTTAAATTGGTCATGAACATGCATGCCTACACACTAATATGTTCCTCAAATATGAAGAATTTTTATTACTATTGCAAACTAGGCCTTGTGAGTCTAACCTAGAAGGTCTTTATATGCTTATAGCTTGGTGGAAAAAGGTTTTGAGTTAATCACATTGACACATGGTGAATAAGGTAAGCCTGTAAGAGATTATAAAATGCATGTGTTCTACAATTAAGTTACATTGTAAAATACATGATAAATATGATAATTATCTTATTGAAAGTGGTCCCACACCACCTTGACTACTAGTTTTTCTTTGGTTTTATTATGTTGGTTGAGTTACCACCACTTTATGTTTAAGGGATTATTGATTTAACCAAGTACACTTTTTTTAGTGAGTGTGTCTTCTATTTGGTCCCTCTTGGTTATGCGTTGGTGTTAACACAGTGCACATTTTTTAATATCCAACCAATACCAAAATTACTTGGCCTAACCCTACAAGGTCTATCACCAATAAGCTTTGACGCAATACTAAAAATGGAAATGATGCAAATATAACATTAGATATCTTAGTGCAAACAAAATCCTTGGGGCAATGTGAGTTTTTCATTTTCTAGCGTACGATATTTTGTTGAGTTTCTAGCATGAAAAACGCTACTAAGGTTCAATTACATATTGCAAAAGTTACATGTAGTTCAATTTCCATAAGGACATGACCTTAGAAGAAGCAAAATAAGGAGTTGTGATGTTCATTAGAAAATAAGTATTTGGAATAAGGTTGGCATTGTAAAAGTGACATTTAACAATTTCATGAGTTGGGGTTTTGTCATAGGGGCACCAATTTTGATGGCATGAAATAGTGGGATGCGGAGTTGGGTTAATGGGGGTATAGGCTTGGGATTGTCAAGATTGAGAGAGTTGGAGAAATTAGGGTTGTTTTTATGGTTTTGAGAAGAGGGCATATTAGGGTCTAATTTAGGATTAGGAGTTTAAAAGGGTTGAAAGCAATTATTTGAGTTGTATTTCTATTGTATGGCAAGGACACAAAGGAAATATTGGTCAAATGTAGTATTCTGAAACATAGCTCCAGCATTACATCAAATAATAAGTAAAACGTATTTTGTATATTTGATCTATAATTATAGATACATTTTGGAGAAGTATTCAATTAGTTGTTGGTAGATTGTCCTGTGGCTTGGATGGATAGTTCTTGGATAAATTGGTTCTTTTGTGATATTTTAGGGTTCATTGTGGGGTATTTTTTTAATTTTTTTTGTGAAAATAGAAAGAGGGCACAAGATTTCTTTTGTTGGAGGAGAAATCGGTTGAGGATTGTAACATCCCCTTAATACGCGACCGACAAACATGAAGTGTAAGTAAAAAGCAATTTAAGTACTAAACCTAACTTCATCAACTTGTGGACCACTTTATATCTGTGTCTCTATGTAATGTGTTTAATTTGTTTTGCATCTTGTTTAATGATTTAACTGTATGATTTTTATTGCTCTGTAGTCCTGTTTTCTAACAATATTTAATTAAATAGCTAAAAGTAGCCAAGGTAATGATCTATCCTTAGATCACAAGCATACGATGTTAACATTAAAAGATAGATCTATTCATCCAAACACCTGCATTAAGTAGATAGTTATGAATTCAAGACACACTCCAAGGTATAATATATGCAACCATACAGATATGATTCCATAATGGAATTTCAAGGAAATCATAGGCAAACAAAACCAATATTGAAACGCGGGTAGGAAACTTCATGGTAATTAATCCCCATGTCATTGTTGTTTTAAAAATCGATTGTATCCTTGAGTGTTTTGTGGGATTTGTTCCCTTCTTGAAAAAACTATCTTCCTTAGGAAGCCACGTTAAGAGAGAAGGAAGCTCCAGGTATACACGTGGTTGCGTTTCATCTCACCTGTTGGGGTTCAATAACTTAGTAAATTGTGTGATCTATCTTGTGAGTTGTGTGTTTGTCCACATATCTATGTGCTCAATTTAATAAATGTAATATATCTACATGAGTGGCACACAATCTACTACTCAAAGGTGAAAAATGAGAGGTACCATAAATAAAGACCATCATGGACAACAATCCTTGATATGGATCCGGGAAAACAAAGCCATACTATGTTGGTGTTGGTTTCCAACACATTTAGTTGTTAGAGTTCCAATGTAGATAGCCAACATTCGTTGTAATCTCACCATGAATCTCACATAAGAACTTGCAGCTTCCCCGTTGTTCTTAGTTGATCCTAGGATTATCCTTTTTTTTTTACTAGGGGAATCGACAACTGGGGTCGGGCTAGTACTCGCGTGACACGGGGTCCAGGGATCCATTCCCTCTACCACTATAGCCCTAGGTTCCCCACACCCACCGCAAGACATGGGACACAGGTAAACCCGGGTGGGATTGATCTCAGGACCTCCAATTTACAACAAGTGACTTAACAACAACAAAACCGCCAATGAGACACACTCGTGCGAGCTAATCCTAGGATTATCCATTGCTATAAATGGAGCCACTCTAATGTATTTTTCATTCTAGTTAATATAAAACTTCTTCATGGTATCAGAGTAGGTTCACCCCTCACTCTCATGAGAGGGGCTATGATCCTGTCCACTACTTTTTTTTCCTTGTACCAACTATTGGCGTAAAGTATATCTAGATCAGAGATCGTGGATCAACTCCTAGCTTCTTCAATTGAGTGTGTCCTTCCCTCTAAATTCATGTAGTCTTCTTGACCACGGTTCAATTCCAATTTTTTGAGTGTGGACATCCAGTGTGACAGTGATTTGGAGGAGCTGTGTTTTTATTTTGTTGCTAAAGGTTAATCTTGGGCCTGCTAGAGGTAAATATTGGTCAGTATTATTTTCCTCACTTCCTTTGTCAAATGTTTGGAAAAATTGTTTGCTTTATCTTCATTGGTGAAACAATATTGCATAAAGCATGAATTTTTTTTATTTTGGTAAGGTTTTGTCTAAGTGTTACATATGGGCTCTACCATGGCTATGTAGGTTGATTAATCCATTTGCCTTCAACATCAATATGATTTTGTTGTTTCTGAATTGAGCGGTTGGTCTCTTTCTTCACTTGCAGATCGATTAGACAGGAGATTTAGTGAATAAATTCATGGATCATGGGGATCCCATTCACCATTATCAAATTATGATCTAATCTACTCAAGAGTGGCATGTTTTATAGCTAATATCCATCACGTTTTTCATTTGAAAGGTGATGAAAAGTTTTTCATTCAAAACAATCATGTTTTTACATGGATTGTGCATGTAGTATAGATATAGTAGATCCATACATCTCCCTTCGAACCTTATATCTAATTGCGATGAAGCCCTTGTAGATCAAATTGTGACCCAAATTCCTTTGGGCATCCAAATATATGCTTGCCACCTTGTTGTGGTGAAACCTATTAGTTTGACGTGGAAATATGTGCATGTGGAGGATCTTTACATGGTCGGTGACTGTGACTGGTGACAGTTGTATTTTTACAATCCCAATTCCTTCGTTTGTTCGTTGACTGCATGTTGTGTTTGTCTACAATGGTTCCCCTCAAGTTTTATTCTTCATGACAAATCAACTATATTGTTATCATTTTCTGTGATGCCTTTGTTTCCTAATATCCTCAGCATTATGCATTAATTCTCTATGGATTCACATGTCTACCATCACTACTTTTTTATTTGTCACTAAATTGATTTCCTTCACCATCAACCAAGAAACCTGTGGGTGCATTGTATGTTCAATATTCCATTCACAAACTACAGTTTATTCCTCAACACATGGGTGATTTTATTTCTCTACACATTGAACTCCTTTCCATCGACTATATGGTTTATTTGTCATGTGTAATCTTCTCTATATCTAGCACACGACGCAGTATACATTTGTATGCAAACAACAAATCTACTCCTCTTGTAGGCTGCTAATATGTACCCCATGCCTTCTCACGTTGTGTTTGTTATATCATGTATTCCCACTGCTTATCTACTCTGTTTTTAATTTGATATTCCTTCTCATTTCACAAAATTCAAATGTTTGTATTTTCAAAATTATAAATACTATAAAACATAATACAAAAGTACAATAATTATAGGTCACTCTTCACCATGTGCATCAATTCTACACCATGCACCTCCAAGCTCCCCCTAATAATAATAATCACCCTCGTTATTATAAGAAGTTCTAGCATTATTTTCATCCATTGTAACTATGGCATCAATACAATCTATAATAATATTTTACCCATAGCTATATTTGTCCTTGGAAGTGGGAATTATTATGAGGGAATCTACATTTTTTACAAAAAGTTCTGATAGCATCCCATCTCTTTGTTTTTTAATGGGTATGCCTTAGATAAATTTCCATCATTCACAAAGGAAAACAAATGAGAATTGTTCCACATTAATACATGCAGAGGGATGGGTGTATCTGTCTACCATATTAATGAGTTCTTCCAGTTTTAACTACTGAAGAAAACTCTGTTGGAAACAGTAATTATGAACAACTTGCACAACTAAACTCTCAAATTGAAACTAAACATATAGAAATTCAAACCATCAATAAAATGCAATACATTGAATTAAGTTATCCTTCACTTGTTGTCTGCAACCCTCTTCATGGACTGTTTTGTTATATCCTTCTGAGATTTGTGCTTACCTTAAACCCTCTCTCTCTCTCTCTCTCAAGGTATGATCGTGTTCCTTTGTAACCTATTTCTTGAAAGACAAGGTCTGATCCTAAATGTGTCTGAGTATCAGGAAGGTCTAAACAAGCATCTTTTGATACTAAGTTCTGATTATTTTACTGGTCTTGGATTTGCTTTTGTACTATTGTTACTATGCATATCAAGAACCAACTTTATCACAAGGATCATGGAAGAGTGCTAAAGTTGAAAGAGATGAAAATTGTGTTTAAATTATCTTACTGCTTTGCATCTAGCACAATGTTGTAAATTTCAATCAGTTTTTATTGTTGTACTATTATGAATTTGGATCTCATCATCTAGTTTTTATTTTCTCCTTATACAGTGATGATAAAAATATATGAAACAATGTACCTTGAGAGAGAAAATATTAAATTCCTTGGTCTTGTTGGTCCTATGTGTAAAATGGGTTGGTTATCCACCTTTATTGTACACCTTGCTCTTATGGTAATGAGGGTTTCCTTAGCTTCTTATTGTGACCCCCTTTGGTTGAATTACGGTCCTTTATATTCTACTTGGTCCTAGAACTCTTATTGTGTGTACCTTTAGTATGATGACTTGTATTTTATGGTTTTTCATTTGGTAAGACCCTTTAACCATTGGTAACCTATCCTAATTCAACTTTTATTTTATTGTTTTTTTTGTAAGACCATTTAACAATTGGTACCTTGTGACATGTTAGTAACATTTATGTTGAGTTACGTCACCTAGGGATGGGTTGTGAAGGTGTTTTTTCCTTATTAAGAAATGTTGAATAAATGATTGAAATTTATCTTCATGTTGACTAAGAATCTGAGGTATGTACCCTTACTACCATAACCCTCAGAAGCCCTCTCTCAAGATACGAAATTTTTTCATCTAGGTGACTTGTCTCTTCGGTGAAAAGATCAAAACCTAAAAGTATCTGAGTATAAGGATGATCCAAATCAGTTCTAGATTAGTATTGTTACTGTTCTTTGTTACTTATTAGTAATGTTGTTATTTTCCTGTACATTGTTATTTTTTTTATTTCATCAGTTATAATATTGTTATTGTACACGACATTTGGTAAATCGTCTCAAGACTAAATTTAAAACAGTGACCAATGGAGTGTTAAAGTTGAAAGAGATGAAAATTATACCCAAGTGAGATATATCATTTCAAATAACCATGATGAGTAATGGTGGTGGTGAGGCCATCAAAGAGGGGGTGAGTACAAATGCAGGTTGGGTTTTATGATATGGTCTTCATAAAATCACAACACATAGAACTTGAAAGTCGAAGAATAAATACAATGAAACATGGGCACAATATATCGGGGTGATACCCCTAGGTTGGATGTGTCAGTCAAGGCCAATTACTTAATCCTTTTAGTAATATGCTTAACTCAGAAGACATTCATTGTCTAGAAAATGCAATAGACTTATCTCTATCATCCATTTGGAAACACAGATGGAAAAGGGAAACTACCATAGGATTACATATAGAGGAGGAACAAATTTGGAATAAATTTGTACAAAGACTTCAAAATTTCCTATAACAAAGCACATATGGTGTGTCCTCCTTGATTTGTCCTCTATTTTTAGGGAAGAGTGAGATAGAAGAGTGGAGAAATTTTTAAAAACTTGGAGATAAAATACCAAATTTAATTTGTAAAATAAATTATCTGATAATAAAAAGACCATGTGGGGTGCCCTCCAAATATGGTTCTATCCCACGGAAAGAAAGAAATCTTCCAAGTATAGCACCATTGGTCCCTTTCCTTTGAAATAGTGTGCATCTATTTTTCAATATTTCAATAAGCAAAAGCTTGTATGTACAAAGACTCATACATATTCACAATATCCACATAATACATATTTGTACATTTATATGACATTTAGAAAATAGTTCTTGTACTTCCAAATAATAATAGAACCGACTCTATATCTTTGTAGGTACCACCAAATAAGTAATTGTCGAATATATCTTCCTCGAGTGGGGAAGATAGACTAGAAGAGGTTCAAAGCGAGATGTCTATTACAAGATATAATAGGTCAAGGTGAAGTAGAGGTGAAAAGGTAAGGAGAAAATTTCATAAACGTGTGGAACTTTTTCTTTCTAAAGGGGGATCGTGTCATTATGATAATGAGAGCATAGGTGGCATTGATTTTCCATTGAGGTGTAGACATATTGTCAAACGATGGATACCCAAGGAGCTACCCCAAGTGGAGACAGATTTCTTCCTCAATGGGAGGATTTATCACATTGCTCCATCATCTTTACATGGATTAGAACTGTTTTCCATGGATCACATAATGGTCAAATATGGAACTGAAACTGAATTGATGGAGTATGTCGAACCATGATAAAAATACAATGATTGATTGTTGTTGGTTCGATATACACGAAGTATGAGGAGATACGGAATTGCAGCAAATTATATACAACTACTGGACAACAATCTGAACAAAGGAGCTACTATGTATATTTATGTAAAGCCAAAAGCTTCCAAAAATATCACAGGGATTATAAATAATACATGACCAGGGACAACACATAATCTACCCAATTGCATACTTGAGGGGCGTGAAGGAAATCGTGTATTCGTATGTGCAAAAAAATCATTAGTTGTAGGTGAAGAGTTGTTGATTGATTACAATTTGAATCAAATATATGTGGGCCTATCTATTATGGGGGTAATTATCTTATACAACATTTGACTCAACCTTTGATCGATGACTTATTATTTTTCTCTTGCAACAATTTTAATTATATGTACTTTTCATTATAAATATTTCTTGATTCTTGTATTTTGGCAGGGTGATCGTGGTTAGATGCCACAATCAAGTAGATCTGATGAGGTAAACATCAATGTAATAGTAACCACAATTCATGATTATATTACAATTGTTAACATTTGACCTTTTTTGTTCTTATGAGTACAATATTTCAAGATGATATCATGCTTATTATATTGTTGCAGGGGGGTACTCAGAACACACATGGAACTTCTGGTCAAGTAAATGTGACTTTCATACTAACACTAAAGTTTTTCTTCATTAACCACATTAATTAGACATGGTTCAATTTTTACTTTTCAATATGAATATGTATTACTTCTTGTGTTGTGGAAGGCTAACCATGGGAAGTCACCCATGGTGACGCATCAGGTTGAATGTTAGCATAATAGTTCCTAATAACATCAATGTAATAATGACCACACTTCATGATTATATTACAGATGTTAACATTTGACCTTTTCTATGCTTATGAGCTCAATATTTCAAGATGATATCATGCTTATTATATTGTGGAAGGGGGGTACTAAGAACACATCTACAACATCTATTCAGGTAAACATGACTGTCATATTAATAGTAAATTTTTTCTTCATTAATAACGTTTATTAGACATGGTTCAATTTTTACTTTTCAATATGAATATGTCTTGATTCTTGTATTGTAGCAATATAACCATGGTAAGTCACCAATGGTGTCGCATCGAGTAAATGATAGAGTAATAGAACCTAAACATGATTAAAGTAATTTTGTTCTTATTATATGCATGTTATTTTTTTGACGTCAATTTTTGTAATGATAAAAATAAATTAACTACTTTTATTGATTGATGTCTGTAGAGCACACCACAGTAGGATGATGAGGTGGTCACTGAGGAAGATTTATTTTATTCAAATGGCCCAATGGAAACTATGAAGAAGGATTTGAAAAATTCCAATCAAGAACTTCTTAGACTGATTGTAATCAGACCCGAGAATGAAGAAATCAAAGAAATAATTGTTGGCTTGAGGCAAACTATAGAACAGTACGGGGTAAGTGGCATCTTTGAAATATTTTACGAACTATGAAATATATTCATTTATGTTATTTTAGTTCTCTATCTTTTATATGATCTATTCAATTAAAGTTTTATTTTTGTAGGACTTTTTGGAGATAACACCCATGCATCGAGTATAGACTGTAGAAGTCGGTATTGGTAGTAGTGATGGTTCAACACATCGTCAATATACCGTATCAATGAGCCTATTTGACTCTCCTGACCAGTAATTCCCTTTAGATGCTACGACCTCACTGGATGTTGGAGATTAGCAAGGCCTTTCACCCACTACTACTTTACATGATGCTAGAGAGGACAGTAGCATCAAATGTGAAAGTTGATATCCTAGAGCAATACGTGTGGTTATCAGGGGATCATTTCCCATTACCTTCTTAGTGGACCATGACTTGTTCCAATCAAGATACCTAAGATTGCAGGTATTATTTAATTAAATCAGAGTTTTTTTTCATGTAATTTAAAGCCACATACCTCAAATAATTTTTAATTAATGATCAATATTGTTTTTGCAGAAAATAATGTTTTTTTATAAGAACCTACATGAGAAGGCATTGGATATTTTTGGGCCCACCATTCGTACATGGTGGAATGCCCTAAATGACAAATTGAAATATGATATGATGAACCACATGGTCATCTTTTTTGGTGTACCTTCAACACAAAACGTATCACCACAGCAGTTGGGTTGAATTTGAAATATGTTAGGGCATATTATAGGGTCAATTTTCAAATTAACCTTAAGTATGAGCGTCCTCTGATGGTTCCAGAGAAGGAGTGGAAGGATCTCATGGATGATATAAAGGAGAAGGCAATGAGAAATCAGGGAAATACTCATCCACTCGATTCAAGAAGGTATGACACATATCATATTTTCAATGAAAAATGTTCAAATTTTTTTCACTTTTAAATATATTTAAGTTGTGATATCTAACATATTTGAAACCTTTCATAGGCTCCGCGACATCTCTAAACCGACAAAGGTAAGAGTAGAAAAACATGGGTAGCACAAACTAGGCCAGGGTGGATATGAGAAACTAAGAGAAAAAATTGTAAGAATCAAACGATCATTATTTGTAGTCAATTGTTTTCTAAATGTAGCGAACAAATAATTGATTTATCACAAGAAATTTTCATGGTGTTATGCATTGCAAGGAAATGCTTTTCAAGAGGTATCCACTAAAGAACACTTGAGGCTCAACTTCAAGTACGGTTTTCAACATGTTCTAGAACGTCAAAAATCTTGGGGAAAACCCCAATTTCCCCATTGATGCACACAGGGGTAAATAAAACCAATAAGGCCATCATTATAATGTACTTATGTAATCTATTCATGAACGATTGCATTGAAAAATAAATGTTTTTTTTCAGGGTGAAAGCAACAAAATTAGTGATGGTAGTGGTATCGAACACGTACCACATGAAGGTGGGGAGTTACCTCATGGTGGTGGTGAGCAGCATAGCCATTCATGTATGTATGCTATAAAATAGAATTATTTAACATGATTTTAAATATATAATTGATGGCAGGTACTAATAAATTTTATTATATGAATGGCAAAGCATGTACCTACTCATGCTTAAATGGAAGATGAACAAATGGTAGAACCAATGAACACTCCAA
>LPNX010903129.1:309756-349163 GCA_001517045.1 Pseudotsuga menziesii | reverse complement strand
ATATTAAAAGTGGTTCACCATGGAAGCCCAATTTTACACCATGGCTACGTCCACTTGGGAAAATATCTTATACTCGCTAGTAAAGTATACATGAACTTGGGCATCATTTATCACAATAAACGGCTCACCGACCTCATATTTCATTACATACAAGGGCTCCCAAGGAGAAAATGTCCTTGGCGAGATTCGAACAAGGGTGGGGAGCGCAATAACCAAATCTCCCAAACACCCGAGCTACTCCCAATATAATATATATATAAAACATGGTTTTTGTAGGGGATTCCTCTCTCCAATGACCTCAACGCCCTACTATTCTATGTACCGAAAGCATGGTATGGGAGAGCATTCCACACTATCAACAGAAAGAGAGGGGACAACAACTACAATGGGAAATGAAGACGAATTAGATGTCCCCATTTTGTATTTAATGAAAACAAATGTAGTTGTATACATTTAAGATTTATATTTGACTGAGTAAATAAATAATATTTACAGTTTTGTTATAATTTTCTTGATTTAGTTGGTGCATGGTCATATTTTAGAATTGAGGTTTCTAATGTGAATTTTATTGCTCAGTTCATATTTCTGAATACGTGTGACATCTTTCGAGGACTATGGTTATCCTCAAGGGGCTGGCCACCCCTTCCTGAGTTAACCTGAGGAAGATGAGATGCCCATATAGTTTATAATTGGTTTAGATCTAATATATTCATGTTATTGTTATTTCAGCATTGTTGTCTTTCATTAACAACTTAGATCTTATATATATATTTCTATTGTTATTACTATTTTTGTTTTCAGTACTTTAATAATTATTTGCAGCTCTATATTTGATAGTATTGTGTTGATTAAAGCATTTAATATACCTATATTTGCTCTTTTTACAATTTAAATGTGAAATTTTTGTTCACTTTGTTGCATAGATTATTTTTTAATATGTGTGGCATCTTCCAAGGACTATGGTTATCCTCAAGGGGATGACCACCCCTTACTGAGTTAACTTGAGGAAGATGATATGACCACATGGGCTTCCTTATCCAGTGATGATGATTATGAGCTTCAACTCTTTGCATGAGAAACATGAGACGTATGACCACATACAGTTGAGAAGGTTGAGTAACCTACCATCACATTGACTTGATGTGCATGATCCTAGTATGATGTCATGTTACCTTGTTATGTTACATTGACTTGCATGTTTACTTGTGTGTGATGTTTATCCTTGTAGTGACTCGTGATTGACCCTTGCATGGTAATGTTGAGTTATACAACCATTAAATGTTGACGTCCAACTTGTTGATGACTAGTGTGGTCCCTTAGGGGGGATGTTCACCCTTGTGTTGACCTTAATATCCCTCCTTAGGTTCCATCCACCGTAGTGCTACCTTATATGACTTTTTGGAGTACTTTCCTGTCGTTTTTTATTATGAGTTGGTTATACTGCTTTGTTGCTATTGTTTTTTATTTGTGAGGGTTGGATGATCTATTTTAGGGTCTTTTCTAGTTCTGGGTTCTCTCCTTTCACAAGTAAGTTTGTCTAGTTGAGTCTCATGCAAGTACCATAATGCTAAGAGGTTGAAATTTGTTTAGAATCATTTTTTATGAGGATAAGGGAGATATTCCCTAACATCTTATGTTGAGTTTATAATTGGTTCAAATCTTATATATATTGCTACCATTATATATTGTTATATTTCATTAACTACTTAGATCTGAAATAGATTGATACTATTATTACTATTAATGTTTTAGGTACTTTAATGGTTATTGTAGCTCGTTATTTCTGGGACATGCTCGACATGAAGGATATTGAGGTATGGTTTATCTTTTCCACAAAAAATGACATAATTTTATTGTATTGTAGTAATACATACAACATGACAACTGTGCCATATTATTTTTCTTTACGGGTCATATATATTGTAGACCCAATGGATGAGGTTGCTATTCAAAATATCCAAATGTACAAAGACATGGGTTATATTTTTTCTATCCTTCCTTGTGGTGGATTACAAGTGTTTTTAATCATTTTTATTCTGAAATTAATTTGGTTTTGATTTTAACTATTGTCCAATAATTGACCATAGTAGTAGGTCACTTGAAATTTCCTATTTAATGTTGATTGATGGTATAAAAGTGCATAGTATTCAATAAGAAATCATTATTGCTTCTGATATAGACCATGGAAGCACTTAGATTTCTGGAAATTGTCTTTTGATGCATAGGTTTCTTCTCAAATCTAGCCTAGAATCATATCATTGCTGACTATGGGGTCAAATAGGGCTAAGAATTACTTTATTCTGTGATTATATTTGAACCTAAGTTAAAGTTGGTGGGAAACATGATGGAAAGCCAGTAAATCCCAATGAGCTAGAGTTATTGAAACTTGAAATGAAAAACTATTCTAACAATTTCTTTGCAAGATGCATCCATCATTGTGCTTAAGTATACTTAACTGGAAAACTGAAGAATTATCAATACAAGAACTATATGAAACTTAGAAATATATCATGGGCATTGTCCACTTTGTAAAATATTTGGATGAAAAGGATGCTATAACCAATGTTACATAAATTTATTCTTTCTCTTGTTTTTCCACTTTTACCACATTTTAGGTTGTACAAATTTCCAATCTTTTCAAGTTCAATGTCCAGTTTTCCAAATTTTCCAGGTTCAATTTATGCTTCTAATGTTTTCCCAAATTTTCATGCTTTTTCCAATTTTCTAAGTTGATGATCGTTGCCAAGTTTTTCCAATGTTGAATTAAATTAGTTCAACATAGGCTACTTGAATCGTATCTAGTTATCATTATGGTGTCAAATTATAACCTAACTCACCTAGTTCCTATTTGACGAACATGAAATTCGAATAGATATTGTCAGTGCAAAAATATGTTCCAAAATTCAAAAAATATATTCAACTAACCATGACATTCACTGAAATTATAAATTCAAGAATTAAATTGCAGTAATGTGGTTACTTAGACTATAACTATGTGACTGCAATATAATCCCTAGACTTGCCTTTATGGCTTAGCAAATTCTTAAGAATCAAGTCTACTGTCATGGGGCCTCTAATAGCTGCAAACTCTGGTTTGAATTGATATCATTGTGAATTTGTGGCATTTGAAAATAACAATAATAACTTAGAACATGATCCCAAGGATGTTGATGGTCAACCCTCATCTTATGTCTAGTATATAGCAGAGTCATGAATTTTTCCAAAAAAATAGATAAATGGAATCATTAATGACCAAAGGGAAGGTTCTCCTATATTTATGAGTGACCAACATGTTGAGAATCCATGTTGACATATTTTAGAGTGTTGTTATGATATTTTTATGATGTAAAAGAACTACATCTCACCATGTTAGTTTTCTATTCAAAAAATATGGTATATGCCTAGCATGTTGAGAATTTATTAGAGTGTTGTTCATCATATATGATGCATGCCTAGTAGATATAAGAACACATTTGGCATGTACGCATTGAGTAAAATTACAAACACATATCTCAATATAGCGTAGACAATGAGACTTGAGTGACCTTCAATGATTTTCCTACATACTAAATATTGAACCTTGACTATTGTTATGAATGGTTGACGATATTTTGATTCCAAATAGGTGTAATTCAATCAAAGTACCAGCATTAAGTGTGCATTAGAACAAGAAAGAAGTAATGTATTTTCTCATTTGTTTCCAGATGGTTCAACAGTGAACACCCATAGTAAGGCAATATCAAAGCAACTTTAAATATGGAAATATTCCATAATTATTAATGCTTTTGAAAATGTGAATATTGAATGCAAGAAATACCAATACATAGTAACAAAAATATGAGTTTGTCAACGATTTTTCAGTAGAAAAACAAGTATAAGAAACCACAGGAAATCATCCACTTAGGACCAATGTGAAAGCTACAAGACTTCTGATTTATGTGTCTGACCTTGATACCCTTGGAAGGTTGGATAGATAGATTAGTGAGATATCATGTTAGGCATTTCTATTGCTTGTCAGGGATTTTTATTAATGATGGATGCCCTAGCTAGGTTTTGGGCATTGGAGAGTCCTAGCTTGTTATGAGATTTTTGAAAGTTGGCAATCAAAGTTTTTTTTTTTTAATACACAGAAAGCATCACTCTAGTGACGATAAGTTGTCGCTTTAGCGACAATAATCCTTCGCTTGTATAGAAAATTCATCGGTTTTTTATTTTTGGGAAAAAAATTTCCATCGATATAGCGACGATATTATGTCACTTATATTGCAAATTCGTTGCTATGTGCATGACTGGATCGTCATGCAGCGATGCCAGTACATCGCTATAGTGGCATACAAAAGTCTCTATAGTGATAAACAAATGTTTTTGTATCGATAAACAAACGTTGCTATAACGATGCAATGACGTTGTTATAGAGACAAAAGGCGTTGTTATAGCGACGAATAGTCATCGCTACAACGACGAATAAGGGGTTTTTAGGTAGTCCCCATTCACAACACGTGTAGTCTATTTACGATCACTATAGCAATGAAATGTTTGAAGTCTGGCTAAAGCAACGAAAATTTTTCCACAAAATTCTCAGCTAATGTTCGTCGCTATAGCGACACAAAAGTGTTTCTATAGCGACGATTTGTCGTGGGAAAAATGTTCACATCTATTAGTGGCATCATCAGTTTTTCGTTGAATTATTTTCAACTGATATTGTAGAACCAAGATCTCCTTTTGTGATCCAATATCCCTTTCTTTTGTTTCATGTTTGGCATTGTTCCTTGATTCCTCTAGTTATTTCTTCAAAAAAAGTGATTTCTTTGGAAAACTGTTGATCATTCTACAGTTGATCTTTCTATATTTTCTTCTAATGAATCAATTCTAAGTTATTTGTCTTGGTAGGTTTTATTCATATCTTCTAATTGACAAGTGAAATAAGTTATCATCCTTCTTGACTCATCTTATTTTTTCTTCAAGGTTTGCATGGTTTTGATTGCTATACGTTTGACCTGTTCTATGGTTTTCCTCTAGGTACGAATGATACTTCTTACTTCCAGTATGGAAAGATTATCCATGCTGCCATATTCATAATCTTTTGATGTTGCACCTAATCCTATGAAAGAACTACCTTCCAGTTGTTCGACAGTTACTGAAGACACTCGCTCTGATACCAATAGTTGGACTTATTGTTTATACTGAGAGGGGGGTGAATCAGTATAAATTGCAGATTTAAAAAAAGTTCTCTTCAAAAAATATATTTCAGTTCAATTTCAATAAACCAATAATACACCAGTGCACAAATATCTAATTATATATATATATATATATATATAAATTTCTTATTATAATGGGAGATGCCAATCTCCGAGTGTGAGCACCGAATCACTCAGGAACCAAACTTACAAGTCTGGAAGAACCAACCTGACTCTGAGCCCCGACTCACTGATTGTAACAGCACTGACTGGAAGGAGGCTGTAACTCCCTCTCCTTTCCCCATCCAACCTCCCTAAATGAATTTATGTTTATTTTATGTGATCTACATCCTTCACACATGTAGTGATCAATATATGTGATTTCTGACTTCTTTAATCACCCTCTATGATCCCTTTGATATGTGTCTTCTATTCCATTTGTGTCTTTTGCACTTTCAAATATCTATGTCTTTTGCACTTTCAAATATCTGTGTCTTTTGCACTTTCCAATATTTGTGTATTTTTCACTTTTCAATATCCATGTCTTATTAACCTTCTAATATCTACGTCTCATGCACATTAAACAATCTACATCTTATGCACCTTCAAAAATCTTCATCTTCGGCAGCTATCTATGATCTTCTCCTATATACGTCTTCTGCAATTATTTGTGTCTCATGCACCTTTAGAAATATACAAATGAACTACATCTTCTGCAGATATATGTGATATTCTCCTATCAGCATCTTCTGCAGTTATTTGCAACAAAAACTTCACAATATCTACAAAAACTCCTTTTCAATAGATATGCTCTCCAATATTTTGTGATATGCAATTCAACAGTTTTTTGCTACGTTGTTACTTCTGTCACATATCTCAGTGCTAAGAACTCTCCTTATCTATGAAAATGTTGTTGATCGTCCTCAATACTTATGCACATTGTCTCTTTGTCGTATGACTTATTTTTGGTTCAATGAGCCATTGATCCCCCAAAATGCGAAGCTTTCTTACTTAGAAAATCATATCGAATCCATCTTTAAGCTTACTTTATCAAAACCACTTCGTGTCTATTTATACTGTTCTTTCTCAAAGAGTGTGTCCACACATCCAGGTTCCTTTCAATTGATGATGTCCATTATCCCTTACTTCTTGGTTAAGTTAACCACTTAATTTTGTCTCTTGTTCGAGTTTATCTTCTCATGTTTTACTAATGTGGAGTTTTGTATGCTCTAGACCAACACCATGGTGGTATGTGTGCATATGTGTTTGTGCTTTATTGGACACTTGTGTATATGTGTTCCATTTCTTAGTGGTATTTGTGCACTTTGGAATTACTTCATGTGTGGTCTTGTGTCCTTGATATTAAATTGAGCACATAGATATGTGGACAAACAGACAACTCACAGGATAGATCACACAATTTACACAGTTATTGAAGAATGAAACATTGCAAAAATGGCTTGCAGCTGTGAATGCTTTTCATTATTCAAAGAGTAATTAGATAATAATTACAATGAAGTACAATGGCTTAAATATCCACATGCAATTCGAATTGATTAGACTCTACTTGATTATAGGTAACTAAGACCTTGTCTAAATCATTATAGGAGGACTCAATAGTTAACTGACCTTGTCTAAACCATTATTGGAGTTCAACGGAGTTCTAAAACACAACTCAAGTGTCTAATTCAATGTTAACTGAGGCTAACTGACTATGGTAGTTGATAAATGTGCCTCTCTTCCATGCATCCATGCAAACCTAGTGCTAACTGAATGTAGAGGACTATAACTGAATGTAACTAACTCCTAACTCAGCTTGACTAGTCACTAACTGAACTCAACTGATGAAGGTTGGTTTCGGCACTCCCAGTGGCTCCTAAATTGTAGGGATTGGTCTATGAGGCTCCTAAACCAATGCATGCAAGTGAAATAAGTGGGATTAGACCTTAATTAGTGTTCCCCAAACTTTAGTAACTAGAACATGTGCCCCAATTAGGCCAAGTGGACCCAATGGTGCTAATGACTAAAAATAGACTAGATGGACTCATGATTTAGACATGACTTCTGATTTAGACATATGATCGAATTGGAAAAGGGAGGATTAATAATCCTAACACCCCCCCTGAATGCTAACTTGGAAAATCTGTGGGCCCTAGTAACTAAGACCATAGGTCACCCATTACATCAATTAAAGTAAAGTAACTGCTCAATACAAGGAGCTGGGGGAAAAACCACATGGGAAAAAAGCCCCCCCTCTAATTAAGCAGGTAGAATCAGGATCAATCTGGTTCTTCTATGCACAGGTATCCTAAGGCCTGGCATGTAAAACTCTCCATCATTATGTCTGGAGGAATCTTCCTCTTTGGAAGAAGAATGCTATGCTCAACTAAATCAGAAATATAGACAGTTTCTAGATGAAGACTGGACCCATGTAGAGCAACTGAAATCAACTGATAAGTGAGAAAAGGTTCTTGAGGATTCAGAACATGTGAGGAACACTCAAGAAACTGATATGTTGCAGCCATGAACAGCAAACCATGAGTGGTAAAATCAGCCCCAAGTGTTAGGACCAAGTGTTCAGGTGGATGCAAAATGTCTTCCTCTTTACTAGTTCTGTGAGGAGATGAGCATGTGATAAATGGTAGAGAAGCATTGGGACTGTGGAGAGTGAATGCTTAAGCTCCATAGTATGATATAGCTTCAAAAATATATAATGATTCACAAAATAAAATATCAGAAACCTCATAAGAGGAAACTAACACCACAACCCCAGCAACAATTTTGAAGAGAAATTGTGGTACTTGATTTTTCACATCGGAATTGGTGAGGGTGGCTACAAGCATGACTGAAAGCTCTTGGATTTTAAAAACTGAAACAAATAATATCAGATCAGAAATTAAATCAGATCTAAATAGGTTCAAAACAGATCCAAAACTGTGAAATGAAATCAAATCCCCAGCAGTAGTTTTGTAGGAGACTTGCGGTACTTGTTTCTTCACAAAATTAATGAGAACAGCTACAAGTAGTACTGAAAGCTTATGAACCTGAAATATTGAACCAAGAAATATCATATCAGATATAAATAATATCATATAAGATCCAATAAGGTTCATATCATATCCAATAGTATGGTCCACTGAGACGGTAGATGCACTGTTTTCTTCTTCTTCAAAATTATGAATTTTGGTGCATGCAATCTTGCAGGAATTTGCTGGAAGTTCTAGATCATGGGGAGCGAATGGATCACTCTGGTAATCTAATATTTCTTACAAAATATCCAAGGTATTACATATTTTCACACTAGAAGCAACATTAGAGAGAGAAAAATCAAATTCCTCTTCACTTTTGGAAGCAATTACTGGAAAATTTTGCACAGAATTCAAAGGAAAATCATCGGTGAATGTTTACATGGAAGTGCAACAGTATTTTTCTTCAATATCAGAGATTCAAATGTATTCTTCTGTTTCAGCCATATGAGAATATGAGATATCATAGATCTCATAAAATTCCGGAGCATCAGGAGAAGGAGTCACTGCAAGGAGACTGTATTCAATTCGAATTGACTGTGTAGAAGCTTCTGCTTCTTCTTCATCTTGAACAACTTCATCAGAGAGAGTGGAGGCCGAGATTTTTGGATCAAGGATGCTTATGGTTTTGGATGTGCTCTCCCAAGTTATATTATGATACTCACCAATCATTCCAAAGGTTCTGTCCAATCTTATCCAGAGTTCCTATGGATCTTTAATAGATCTACTGAGGTAGCACAAGCTAGGAGAAAGAGCCAGTTTAATTATTCCAAAAGCTGCATCACATGCATTTATATAGTCATTCTCACTCTCAACAGACTCTCTACTGAATCCATCAGACACCCAATAGAGATCTTGTCTGTTCAGAAATACAAACATCTTCACCTTCCATTCAAAATAGTCTGAGAATAGGGTGAGAAGAGGAACTAATGAATTCATTTCAAAGTTGTATCTGCAAAAAAAAGGGCACCGTAAGGTCGAAAAACTTGCACATTTAAGTTTTTTATCACACCCAACATATTTGATCAAGCTTGATCAACAATTCCCTAACTTGGTTTATTAAATGGTAAACCTTCTGCTTCTGGTGCAGAGCTGGAAGGAGCAATTTTTCTCAAAAATGACCCAGTAGGAGATCTGAGGAGGAGAAGTGCCTTGTCCGTCGAGGCTCTAATACTATATTGAATTGAGCACATAGATTTGTGGACAAACACACAACTCACAGGATAGATCACACAATTTACTCAGTTATTGAAGAATGAAACAGTGCAAAAATGGCTTGCAGTTGTGAATGCTTTTCATTAATCAAAGAGTAATTAGATAATAATTACAATGAAGTACAATGGCTTAAATAGCCACATGCAATTCGAATCCACATGAGGAAATTGGAATTGATTAGACTCTACTTGACTATAGGTAACTAAGACCTTGTCTAAATCATTATAGGAGGACTCAATAGTTAACTGACCTTACCATTATTGGAGTTCAACGGAGTTCTAAAACACAACTCAAGTGTCTAATTCAGTGTTAACTAAGGCTAACTAAATGTGGTAGGTGAGAAATGTGCCTCTCCTACATGCATCCATGCAAACCTAGTGCTAACTAAATGTAGAGGACTAGAACTGAATGTAACTGACTCCTAACTCAGCTTGACTAGTCACTAACTTATCTCAACTGATGAAGGTTGGTATCGACACTCCCAGTGGCTCCTAAATTGTAGGGATTGGTCTAGGAGGATCCTAAATTGATGCATGCAAGTGCAATCAGTGGCAGTAGACCTCAATTAGTATTCCCCACACTTTAGTAACTGGAACATGTGTCCCAATTAGACCAAGTGGACCCAATGGTGCTAGTGACTAAAAATAGACTGGGTGGACTCTCGATTTAGACATGACTCCTGATTTAGACATATGAGCAAATTGGACAAGGGAGGATTAATAATCCTAACACTTGAAGTATCATCTCTTGTAGAAATTGCACACTTATGGAACTAGAATACTTGTTTAACCACATATTATTCTCATGCCTTTTGCACACTCCCGAACCTTTGTCTAGCAAAATTTTTTACTTTTATCTTGAAGAAGCATGACTGGGTGCACTGAGGATTTCTGTATATATCTTAAGTAGCACTCCATGTTGGATGTAATTCTTATGTATTTCTTCAAAATTCCATTCATATAATTATTTAAACAAGATTTCATATTTGTTATCTGCTGGAAACCTTGCGTAGATTGTTTTGTCTTCTTGACGTTTTGGGCTAATTAGTTCATCCCATCCTCAAGAGATAATTTTAATGGTTCTCTTATGGTATCAAACCTAAAAAATATTTATTAATAATATTTATTATAATTTTTTTCTTTCCAAAGTAGTCATCATGTCATCTTTGAGAATTATTAATTATTATAATGTGTTTTGTTATTCTTAATACGATTAATAAGAAGTGCCCAAGACTTGCTAAATTTCCATCTGTCATCATGATTCAGGCTATTTGGTTTCTTTTCAATTTCTATTGCTTCTCAAACTCATATTTTAGTGTAATGATTGATATTAGTAATGACTTATGCATTTTCAAGGGGTATGTGGTGTTTGGAGGCCAAAGAGTGCTTTGCTAGTGCAAATTTATTTGTTTGACCATGAACAATATATGAATTATGCTCGTTTATCCTTGTTAAAACTGAATGACCTATCTCACCGATGTATATATTTCTATAGTCACATGGAATGGAATAAACACCTTTTTTTTTCATTGGTTCTATTTGATCTTTTGCATGGTCCACCATCTTTCTTAGAGTGTTCAAAGGTGAGAATGCCACCCTTATTTGCTTCTTCTGTAAGATGTTGGAAATTATTTCCATTATTCCTTGTATATAGGGTAATCTTATGGATTTGAGGATGTTTTCATTATTTCTACACTTTGTCTTCCTTCCTTCTTTGTATTTCTCTATGGCTTTCTTTACTTGTTTTTCATTGTATCCATTGTGTTTAAAAGCTTTAACCAGGTGTTTTAATTCATGATCCAAATGTGCCTCTTTATACATTATTGGATTTCATATACTGGATTTCATCATATATTTCTTCAAACTGGCACATAATCTCCATGTTATATTTGTGCTAACTTCATTTAGCATGTTTCTGCAAGAAAATTTACTTTGTTTGGATACATCTGAACAGTATTAGTGGAAACATTGATAAGTATACCATAGGCACACTATACACAACACAAGCACATCATTTCATAAAATATCATAGTGAATCAATCTATCATTTGACATTACTTGCGCCAAATGGCTTAGAAAAATTTTGACGTCAATGACACTAACATGGTTCAACATTTGTAATTAATGAACATGTCTCACTGAAAAACCATAATCTAGAATAGAAGATTGGTCCACGATCATGGGCACCTTCTCTCTTTCTGGAAGAGTGTCGCTTGATAAATACATGACTCTTGGAAATATTTGTACTATAGGGAGAGGCAAATAAAAGTGTTGGTGCTTAGATTTTGATTGTTTCTTATAGTCACAGAGTGTTGTCGTAGTTAGACATGCACATGTGAATCAATGCAATAGCATGTATTAAATAACTAATACATCCTATGGTAGAAAGTCGCCTGTGGTACACTCAAGAATGCCTTATGTGTATGTGCTATCATTTCATGTGCAAGCATGACATGTGGCCTAGGTAACTACATGCGATTTGGAGGTATTTGATGATTGGCATCTCTAAGCCTGGAATTGGGATAGTTTTGAGGCAGCCCATGACCAACATCTTGGAACTTCAATATCTAAAAAATAATTAACTTGTTTTTCTAACACAAACTCGGCATACATCTTTCTAAGGAAATATAAGAGAATTTCCCTATTGTTATGAGGTGGCATATCAAAAACCATATAGCTTCGATCCATCCACTTTTCTCTGAATGGTGGATATATGCACCACTCAATGGAGATGTGAGGTCTGTTAATTTTGTTTGGAATTTTCCTCATTCAGGGATATCTAAATAAGCAAAATATATTATCTTTGGTGATATTTAGCTTTTTTATTTCATTGTAGCTCAACCCATCTGTGTATTAATGAATTTTCTATTCTCTATAAGATGCAATGTCATATAAGGCATATTTTTATTGTGTAACGGTGTTTATGATCCCATCTATGGACTTAGCAAAAGAGCAGTGGAACTGGTATCCACCCCTCCATGTCCCCCCAATCTCTCTAAGTCTCAAAACCTCTCAAAATCTCACCATTAGAATCCATGCTTGCCACTACAATTATAAATACAAAAAAAAACATCAAAAACATATACATGCTATAATGACATCTCTTAGAAATGAAAAAATGTACAACTAGTGTAACAAATAATGACAAGGGTATTTATAATTTAAAATTTAAAATTGAACCATTACACTAGAGAATCAACATAAAATTTTCCATGTTCTTTTTTTTGTTAAATTGGTCATGAACATGCATGCCTACACACTAATATGTTCCTCAAATATGAAGAATTGTTATTACTATTGCAAACTAAGCCTTTTGATTCTAACCTAGAAGGTCTTTATATGCTTATAACTTAGTGGAAAAATGTTTTGATTTAATCACATTGACACATGGTGAAGAAGGTAAGCTTGTAAGAGATTATAAAATGCATGTTTTCTACAATTAAGTAACATTTTAAAATACATGATAATTATCTAATTGAAAGTGGTCCCACACCACCTTGACTACTAGTTTTTCTTTGGTCTTGTTATGTCGGTTGAGTTACCACCACTTTATGTTTAAGGGATTAATGATTTAACCAAGTACACTATTTTTATTGTGTGTCTTCTATTTGGTCCCTCTTGGTTATGTGTTGGTGTTAACACAGTGCAAATTTTTTAATATCCAACCAATACCCAAAATACTTAGCCTAACCATACAAGGTCTATCACCAATAAGCTTTGGCACAATACTAAAAATGGAACTTGATGCAAATATAACATTAGATATCTTAGTGCAAACAAAATCCTTGGGGCAATGCGAGTTTTTCATGTTCTAGCGCACCAATTTTTGTTGAGTTTCTAGCATGGCAAATGCTACTAAGGTTCAAGTAAATATTGCAAAAGCTGCATGTAGTTCAATTTGCATAAGGACATGACCTTAGAAGAAGCAAAAGAAGGAGTTGTGATGAAGTCACTTCCATGTTCATTAGAAAATAAGGATTTGGATTAAGGTTGGCATTGTAAAAGTGACATTTAACAATTTCATGAGTTGATTTTTGTGGTAGGGGCACCAATTTTGATGGCATGAAGTAGTGGGATGCAGAGTGGGGTTAGCGGGGGTATAGGCTTGGGATTGTCAAGAGTTGAGAGAGTTGGAGGAGTTAGGGTTTTTGTTATGGTTTTAAGAAGAGGGGATATTAGGGTCTAAGTTAGGATTAGGAGTTTAAAAGGGTTGAAATCAATTCTTTCAATTGTATTTGTCACATGCCCCAATTTGAAAAACAATTTAATGTTATTGAGGAACATTATGTTATATTTTATGCTAAGTTTGTAATTGATGACCAAGTGGGGTCAAGAATAATTAATGTAATTCAGTGTTTTATTTATAAATAAATAAATGATGAGACAACAGCTTAGGGAAGTTGTTAAAAGAGTGTTAACTGGTCACTTGGTGGAGGAGACTGGGTGGAGAGTATACTGACAAGTGGCAGCATCCTCAAACTACTTCTAACTTTTGCAGGTGGCAAATTCCCTATATTTGTGGTCATGATTCCCCAAGAAAGTGGAATTGGAGCAGGTGGCTCATTAAGTAAAAACTGACCCAGAAGACCTAGGCATTATTATAAAATTTCTCATTGAAGACAGTTAAGGCTGCTCATTATGGAGAGGTGATCATTCAGTGTGAATGAAGTGCACTTGAGAAATTCAATGGAGGGGATTTACTGAAGTGAGTTTGAGGGGTTAACTACTGAGAACTGAACTTATGCAACTATTAGGCTGAAGTTCTTACTGCTGTAAGTAGGTTTGGATTACTGCTGTAATTTGACCAATCAGGTGATAGAAGGTCTTAAGGATACATCCTTCACCCAGTACTCTACCAGGAGGACTAGGAAACAGGATCGGGGGTCCTGAGGAAGTGCAAACTAAAATTTCTCCAGGAGTTGGTTGGGAGGAACAGCCTCCTTAAGCTGTTGTCACCTCATCATTTGACAGGTTTTTATTTGTTCAAGTTATTTATTATTTGTTTGTTCTTTTCAGCAAATGATCATTAGTTTTCAAAGAAATGCATGTTATTGTTTTGAGTAGGGTTTATACAGAAAAGAATTTTGTGTATTGATAATATTATTGATTAGTAGATTATGTTAGAACAGTAGGCATTTTAATAAATGAAAGTAATTGGAAATAAATTACCACACTGTATTTTTCCACGCCTTGAATAGGTAGTACTCTAGTACAGCGGGTTGATCAAGTAGATGTGAAGATTTGTTTATCAACTCTGAATGAAAAGTGTAAATCACTTATTTTAGAGTTTGTATGTGATTCAATACAAAAAATAACAGTACTTCCTCTAGCTACTGGAAGTATCTATATTAACTAATTATCTAGGAAAGAACTAAATATATATATAATCATTTATAGGAATACTATTCACAGAAACATTACTAGTACTAATAATTATTATAAACATATAAGATAGAGTTATTTAAATAAACATAGGACCAATAAAAGATAATACTCGGATTTTAACCAAGATAGAAATCCATAGGACTTGTTAATAAATTATTTCAAGTTCACTTTTTACTAGCTATTCGGCAATACAAATACTTAGGGTTTACAGTAGGTAGGTTTAAATCCCTAAGATAGACTTTTACTATCTTAACCATAACATAACATTTATAAGTTGTAATTATTTATTACTGAGAGTAATAATAGGAAAACAAAACTAAGAACCATTTCTGTAGAAATCCATATCTTTTCAGAACCGTAGGTTATTTCAAATCATAACATTTTTGAAAGAGAAACAGAGTGTTGTATTCACCTAAGAATACTGTCAAAAATTTAAAAAGAAACAAATACTATAAACCCTTTATACAGAATGTTTTTATTTCAAATTAAATAATACTGTAAATGAACTAAACAAAAAAAGAATAGTATAAACATAATGGCCCACGGTCTCTTATAACCCTGTCGAGGGTTAAATCCTGTGCAAAAACAAATCACATAATTTCTTGTAAAAACAGTAAGACAGTAAACCAAAAATTATATTTTTCTAATAACCTTGCCAGTTTACAAGTTACGACTGAGCGAGCAGTCATCTCTTTTCATTTAAAAACCACTGATAAATCTCAAGTAACTAGGTAGAGGTTGAATAACATCATCTCGACTTAGAGCCGAGTTCAAAGAAAAAGATAAACAAAACAGTATTTACATCATCCAAGCCGTAAAGGCCCTGTTAAGTAAAACCGAAGTCATGGTTGCAAATAGCCTTCTAGAACTTGTACATAGTACTCTCTAGGGTTTCGATATCATACTAAAAACAATATAACAAGAAGTAACTATCAATAAAAACCCAAGCGGAGTTTTACAACTAGCGGCAAAGTTTCCTAACTTCTAACCACCACATCAATTGTAGGAGAAAACCGTCTTTTGCAACCAGGGCTTACTGGAAGTATGCCTAGTTGAAAGTTGAAGGAGCAAGCTCGTTCCAACCTACAGAAGTGAGAGGAGAAACTGCAAGGAATATCAACCCTTTTTGGTTACAAATCTTATATAAATTCTAAACCCTTTTTAACAACTAACTTAAATGAAAAACCGGTGTAGGTCGTTACCTGTTAAGCTTTTCTGTTTGAATGAAGCTGAGGAAACCGACCACCTAAGATCACTTTTGGAACTCGTTGAAAGTCAAGAAGACACTAAATCACAATTTCGAAGGGAAATAAACAACACTCCAACCAGAATGAAGAGCAATCCTCTACAAACTCTGTCCACTGTGTCAATCCTCAAATCCTTAAAGAAAAAACAATTTTCTACACTCGTAGTATGTTACAAAACACTGAGAATCACCTTATGACCCCACTTAAACCAGCTCTTGGTGTAATGATTTTTGAATCCATCTGTAAAAATGGAGGTATGTACAAGTTTACGATGGCCACGAGCTCGCAACTCGGCCAAAACCCATGAAGGAACCCTCACTCTATGAAGTGAATGAGTAGGGTTTGGTTTTAAGTCAACCATTTTGTGGATAGAACCATCACCAAGTGTCCTTCAAAATATCTCTCCAGCGTGGGTAGAAGTTCTATAGTCATCGCTGCAAACAAATTGATTTTTAATCAAATCTTAAATCATTATAAACTATGCATTTTCTATGATTGCAATGATATAATAATACCTTGGAGTTGTGTGATAATTAGTTTACCAAATGCAAAATTTAAAAAATGGAAGGTGTCTTCTAGGATAAGCTAAGTTATATAACTTTTTTTTCAACCATGTGTGCAAGAATATAGTCAAACAAACATATGGATAGTATCTAAACATTATTAGTTGAT
Organism: Pseudotsuga menziesii; assembly: GCA_001517045.1. NCBI lineage: Eukaryota > Viridiplantae > Streptophyta > Pinopsida > Pinales > Pinaceae > Pseudotsuga > Pseudotsuga menziesii. The sequence continues at coordinate 332,439 of LPNX010903129.1, read as the reverse complement.
CAACAAACTTATCCCAAAGTTTTACCAAATTAACTTGTTTGAAGATATAGTTATTATATATAAATGAGAAATATATAATGATAAACCTAGGAGAAGGTGAAATGGAGATACATATTTGAGTGTATGGTCTTAGAAGTTCTTAGAGTTAACTCTTGTTCAATAAAATAGGCTAAATTGTAATTAGGAACATGAAGTATACCCTTGTTTTTATCTCCAAAGAGTCATATACTTATGTTCAAGACTAGACCCCAAATGTGTGCTTAAACTAAGCAAAAGTCGAAACTTGAATTCCTTGGGCATAATACCTGGATCATGTTTTCTTTACCCATGCATTTGTAGTTTGTTTAAATTTCATTATGGAGTTTAACAGCAAAAGAAATACCATTTAACTTTACCTCTTATGGATACAAGCTGCAGATTAAACACTCTAAGTCTAGCATCATAAACATGCTAGAGAAGTATCTTCTTGATTGGAATATAAATATTTTTTTTTACTGGAACGTATGCTTACCTGCTAAACCTGTAAGGAACCATCAGTCCAAATGTGTTAGCTGAAAGCTAAGTAAGCCCGGACCTCACACAAGAATTCTTTCCCTACTTGACAAAACAAATCATCAGTATATATAGTAGAAGAAAAATACAAGTTCTTTTCTACTTCTGAAAGAATCATGACTGCTAAGTCATCAAAAGCACTAACTCAGCTTTTAGGATTACGTCTATAGGTTTTTCAAAATCTTATAAAGATGCAAATCCTTGTTTACCTTTAAAAACTATTTCATTTTTTTCCAACCTTTAGTAGATACTTAGTGTCGACTTTAGACATTTTATGTCACTTGAAAAAATTTAAATTTTTACAAATTTTTGGGTTATTACATGTGTTATAAGAGCACAAGGTTCAAACACTAGGCCTGAATGTAGCTCAACTTGCTTGTATGGAATAGTAATTTTTAAATCAACATGTTGATGTTGTTTTCTTTGAATGATACACCCAGAGAATTTTCTTTGTGAGTTAATGACAGGTATGGATAGATTGGAAGAATATCCAAATGAGGAATCTCCTTACACTGAACAAATTAATTTTAAAAAAGAACCTATACAAGAAGAGATAACTAATAACTCTTCCGAACTACTACAAACAGTTAAAGAATTAAAAACAGAGATGGAATCAGTTAAGAAAGAAAATGAGAGAATTCTGAGAGCTCAAGAGGAGCTAAATCATATTTTAATAGAAAGATTCCATACTGAGGGAAAAGATAAAAGAACTGAGTCTAAAGATATAGGTTACCAGCATAAAGATAAAAATACTAAACAAGTTAAAAACGAAAGTAGCTCATCTTCTGAAGTATATGGTGATTTACATCAACAAAACTTTCATTATACTAGTGACAGCAGTGAAGATAATCACCATACTAGGAAGAGAAAATTTAAACCTTACGAAGAAATCTCTGGGGAGTTCAAGAAGATCAAGCCACCAACCTTTGATGGAGAAACTGAAAAGGGGGAAGAAGCAGAATCCTGGCTGTCTGGGATGAAGAAATACTTCCAAATTTATAACTACTCTAATCAACTGAAGGCCAATATGACTATTTATAATCTCACAGGAAAAGCCGATATATGGTGGCAGGACTTAAAAAGAGTAAAAGTTATAAGGGAGAAAAATATAAATTGGAGTACATTTAAGAAATATTTCAAGAAGAAATTTTTATCTAAACAGTATTATGAGGAAAGGGCTAAGGAATTTTACAAGCTAAAATTGGGAACAATGAATATGAAAGAACTGAATAGTAAATTTCTAAGTTTGCTTAGATATGTGCCATATATTGTGGACGAGAAACCTAAGGTACAGCGGTTTCTCAGCTATTTACATTATCAAATAAAGGACAAAATTGAGTAAGACAATCCGAAAATAGTAGAAGAAGCAATGAGAAAAGTGAATTTATGTTATGAATAGAATCGTAAAGAGGAAAGTATGACTAACTGGAAGGCCAAAAGGAATAATACATTAGAGGAAATTTGAGGTCTAAACTGGGCCTCCTAAGGAAAATAATAAAATAACAGCTAAAATAATAAAATAATAGTTATTAATTTTGGAGGAAGAATGAAAAAAACTACTTTTTTGTTCATATTTTCGACATATCTCCCTGTGTTTTTACTCAAATTCTGAGCGGGAGAGCTCGTTGGATGCAGAATTTAATTCCGCATCCAATGAGCTCTCCCTCTTAGAATTTGGGTAAAAACACAGGGAGATATGTCGAAAATACAAACAAAAAAAGTAGTTTTCTTTTATGACAAATATGTCAATTCAACCATTATGGTTGACTAATCTTATTGAAATTCTATTGGTTCTTGAATTCCAACTCACAAAATTGATTGTTGGCGCGTTTTCTTATAAGGCCCATTTTAGACCCCAAATTTCCTCTAATGACTTTGAACAAAAAAAGAAATATTTTGTGCCTAATCGAAATTTTAAGAATAATAAAACCAGAAATTTTCCTTGTAAAATTTTCTAAGGAAACAAAAGTACTTCACAAACCAATCAAAATAATAAAAGGAATAAAGAATCTGCTAACAACCACAATAACTATACAAAGAATTTTGAATGAAAGGAACCCATAAAGTGTTGGGAATGTAATGGTCCGCATTATGCATCAATTTGCCCCAATCGGAAGAAGACTGTTAGAAACATACACACAATATAGGAGGAGATGACTATTGGTGATTTAGCGACGACGATGCCCAGGATCAATGCAACATTAGAGAACCAGCAAGCAGATTATCAAACTTCCATGGTGGAAGTGGAAGGTAAGATAAATCAAATACCTATATCTATTTTAATTGATACAAGAGCTAGTTTAAGCTATATTTCTCCTAGTTTAGTAGAAAAGTGTAAGATTTCAGTAGAAAAGTTTGCAAAATATTGGTTAGTTCAGCTAGCTACTGGTGCAAAGAGAAAAGTTATTAGTTTTGTTAAGAATTGTGCAATAACTATGGATCAGTTTGAAACCTATGTTAAGCTCAATGTGTTACCTTTAGGTTCATATGATATATTAATTCGTATGGATTGGTTACAACAGCATAGGGTGGTCCTGAATTGCTTTGATAAAACCTTCACTTGCATAATTAGCAATGGAAAGTTAATAAATGTAAAGGGAATCCCTAGGAAAACAGCCGTAAGGCAGATTTCTGCTTTGCAGCTTAAGAGAGCTATTAGAAAAGGCTGTAAGGATTTTGCCGTAACAGTGATCCACGAAGAAAACACTAACAACAAAGATAAATTAAAATTGGAAGATATTATGATTCTAAGGGAATACTCAGATGTATTTTCGGAATAAATTCCAGGACTGCCTCCAAAACGGGAATTAGATTTTACTATTGAGATGGTACTTGGTGCAATGCCCAGTTCAAAAACCCCTTATCAGATGAAAACACTAGAATTAAATGAACTTTAAGTCATAGTTAAAAGAACTCATTGATAAGAAATACATTAGACCCAGTGTGTCTCCCTGGGGGGTACCTGTCATCTTTGTTAAGAAGAAGGATGGAACTCTACGACTATGTATAGATTATTGTCAATTAAATAAAATGACTATCAAGAACAAATACATGTTACCTCACATAGATGATCTGTTTGATCAGCTACATGGAGCCACGGTGTTTTCAAAGATTGATTTACGATCAGGATATCACCAGGTCTGAATCAAGGATGAAGACATCTTTAAAACAACCTTTAGGACTCGATATGGACATTATGAGTTTGTAGTTATGCCATTCGGGCTTACTAATGCCCCATATGTTTTTATGTGTCTGATGAATAATGGAATGCACAAATATATGGATAAATTTGTGGTCATATTTATTGACGACGTCTTAATTTACTCAAAATCTGAAGAGGAACATAAAGAACACTTAAAAATTGTCTTGTAAGAGTTACGAGAGCATCAAATTTTTGCAAAATTTAGTAAATGTGACTTCTTTAAAGATAAAATCTAGTATTTAGGTCATGTGGTAACTAAAGAAGGAATTTATGTTGACCCCGAAAAGATAAAGGCAATCGAAGATTGGCCAGTCCCAAAAGACGTAACTGACATCCAATCATTCATGGGGATTATTGGTTATTATCGGAGATTCATCGAAGGGTTTTCAAAAATTGCAAATCCTATAACCTCTTTGCAGAAAAAGGGGAAGAAATTCGATTGGAATCAGAAGTGTGAAGATAGTTTTAAAAAGTTAAAAACATTATTAACCACCGCACCAATTCTAAGAATTGATTACCCTAATAAAGATTTTATAGTATGTATTGATGCATGCAATGACGGTTTAGGTGGAGTATTAACTCGGGAAGGACACGTCATTGCTTATGAGTCTAGGAAGCTAAAGATTCATGAGAAAAATTATGCAACCTATGACTTAGAATTAGATGTTGTCATACATTCCTTAAGATGTGGTGTCATCATTTAATAGGAAGGAATTTTATACTAATGACAGATAATAAAGGATTGAAATATCTGTTGGATCAACCTAACTTGAATGCTAGGCAAGCTAGGTGGCTTGGTTTTCTGAGTGAATACGATTTTGAAATTCAACATATTAAAGGAAAGGAGAATAAGGTTGTTGATGCATTAAGTAGAAATGCAAAGATAAATTTTACAACAGCCATCAGCACTTATACGACAGACTTGGAAGAACAGCTAGAAGCTGGAATAGAACAAGATGAAAATTATCGAAAATTACAAGCAAAAGTAAAAGAAAATTTAATAGAAAGTCTAAGTATAGAGTACAGCTTCAATGAAAAAGGATTATTATTGTATAAAGATAGATTATATGTACCTAATGTACCTAAGATTAAGCTGTTAATTTTAAATGAAGTTCATAAAACTCCTTATTCAGGGCATTTGGGTTATCAGAAAACCATAACCATACTAAGAAAGGATTATTTCTGCTCAAACATGAAAAAATGAATTGGCACAATATATTGTTAGGTACTTCAAATGTCAGCAAGTAAAAACTGAACATCAGCATCCAGCTAGGCTACTTCAGCCATTGCCTATTCCTAGCTAAAAATGGGAGATAATTAGCCTTGATTTTATCACGGGACTACCTAGAAATCAGAACTTAAATGACTCAATAATGGTAGTTGTTGATAAGTTGAGTAAAACAACCCATTTTATACCTCTAAAAACTACTTATAAAGCTGCAATTATTGTTGATATTTTCTTAAAACAAATTTTTCAGTTGCATGGAATACCAAAGGTGATAATCTCAGACCGAGACCCTAAATTTATAGGTAACTTTTGGAAATGTTTGTTTAAAGGGTTAAATACTACATTAAACTGTAGTACCTCTTTCCATCCTCAAACTGATGGACAAACTGAAAGAGTAAATTAGGTATTGGAAGATCTACTCAGAATGTATGTAAAGGAGCAACCAGGTAAATGGGAAGATTATTTACACCTGGTAGAATTTGCTTACAATAATCATTATAAAGATTTAGCTAGATATAGTCCTTTTGAAATTCTGTATGGAAGGAAATGCAACACTCCCATATCTTGGAGTAATCCAGTGGACATGTTAGTATTTGGACCTGAATTTTTGAAAGAGATGGAGCTAATGGTAAAACATGTACAAAGTAATTTGAAAATTGTGCAAGATCGACAGAAAATCCAAGCAGCTCTCAAACGAACTCCAAAGAAGTTCCAGGTGGGTGAACATGTTTTTATTAAGGTGAGACCTAAAAAGAGTTCTCTGAGGTTGGGTAGCTGTGCTAAGCTAGCACCTCGATATTGTGGTCCTTTTGAAATACTGTCCAGGATAGGACATGTAGCATATCAGTTAGCTCTACCACAAGATCTAAGAGTTCATAATGTTTTTCATATTTCTGTATTAAACAAATATGTACATGATGCTACTCATGTTATTAATTGGAATGATGTGCAGGTGGAACCCGAAGGAGATTTTCTGGTGGAACCGGATTGTATCCTCAAAAGGAGGGAGATCTCGCTTCGGAATCACACCATTGGTCAAGTGAAGGTGCAATGGAAGCACCTTAGTCCAGAAGAAGCCACCTAGGAATTGGAGAGTCATATGTGGGATGCATATCCAATTCTATTTCATGGGAACTCTGAAGAAGAGGAATAAATAACATCGAGGATGATGTTATAAATTAAGGGGTGTGTATGTCACATACCCCAATTTGTAAAACAATTTAATTTTATTGAGGAACATTATGTTATATTTTATGCTAAGTTTGTAACTGATGACCAAGTGGGGTCAAGAATAATTAATGTAATTTAGAATATTTTATTTAAAAATAAATAAATGATGAGACAATAGCTTAGGGAAGCTGTTAAAAGAGTGTTAACTAGTCACTTGGTGGAGGAGACTGGGTGGAGAGTATACTGACAAGTGGCAGCATCCTCAAACTACTTCTAACCGTTGTAGGTGGAAACTTCCCTATATTTTTGGTCATGATTTCCCAAGAAAGTGGAATTGGAGTGCTCAGGTGGCTCATTCAGTAAAAACTGACCCAGAAGACCTAGGCATTATTATAAAATTTCCCATTGAAGACAGTTGAGGTTGTTCATTCTGGAGAGGTGATCATTCAGTGTGAATGAAGTGCACCTAAGAAATTCAATGGAGGGGATTTACTGAAGTGAGTTTGAGGGGTTAATCACTGAGAACTGAACTTATGCAGCTATTAGGCTAAAGTTCTTACTGTAAGCAGGTTTGGATTACTGCTATAATTCGACCAGTCAGGTGACAGAAGGTCTTAAGGATACATCCTTCACCCAGTACTCTACCAGGAGGACCAGGAAACAGGCTCGGGGGTCCTGAGGAAGTGCAGACTAAGCTTTCTCCAGGATTTGGTTGGGAGGAACAACCTCCTTAAGCTATTGTCACCTCATCATTTGACAGGTTTTTATTTATTCAGGTTATTTGTGATTTGTTTATTGTTTTCAGCAAATGATCATTAGTTTTCAAAGACATACATGTTATTATTTTTAGTAGGGTTTATACAGAAAATAATGTTGTGTATTGATAATATTATTGATTAGTAGATTATGTTAGAATAGTAGGCATTTTAATAAATAAAATTAATTGGAAAGAAATTACCACACTGTATTTTCCCACGCCTTGAATAGGCAATACTCTAGCAGAGCGGGTTAATCAAGTAGATGTGAAGATTTGTTTATCAACTCTGAATGAAAAGTGTAAATGACTTTTTTTAGAGTTTGTATGTGATTCATTACAGAAAATAGCATTACTTGCTCTAGCTACTGGAAGTATCTATATTAACTAATTATCTAGGAAATAACTGAATATATATATAATCATTTATAGGCATACTATTCACAGAAGCATTACTAGTACTAATAATTATTATAAACATAATAGATAGAGTTATTTAAATAAACATAGGAACAGTAAAAGATAATACTCGGATTTTAACCAAGATAGAAATGCATAGGACTTGTTAATAAATTATTTCAAGTTCAATTTTTACTAGCTATTCGACAATACAAATACTTAGGGTTTACAAGAGATAGGTTTAAATCCCTAAGACATACTTTTACTATCTTAACCATAACATAACATTTAGCAGCTGTAATTATTTATTACTAAGAGTAATAATAGGAAAACAAAACTAAGAACCATTTCTGTAGAAATCCATATCTTTTCTGAACTATAGGTTATTTCAAATAATAACAATTTTGAAAGAGAAAGAGAGTGTTGTATTCACCTAAGAATACTGTCAAAAATTTAAAAAACAACAAATACTATAAACCCTTTATACCGAATGTTTTTATTTCAAATTAAATAATACTGTAAACGAACTAAACAGAAACAAAATAGTACAAGCATAAAGGCCCACGTCCTCTTATAACCCTGTCGAGGGTTAAAGCCTGTACAAAAACAAATCACATAATTTCTTGTAAAAACAGTAAGACAATAAACCAAAAATTATATTTTTCTAATAACCTTGCCAGTTTACAAGTTACGACTAAGGGAGCAGTCATCTCTTTTCATTTAAAAACCATTGATAAATCTCACTATAACCAGGTAGAGGTCGAATAACATCATCTCGACTTAGATCCGAGTTCAAAGAAAAAGATAAACAAAATAGTATTTACATCATCCAAGCCATAAAGGCCATGTTAAGTAAAACCCAAGTCATGGCTGCAATAGCCTTCCAGAACTTGTACACAGTACTCTCTATGGTTTCGAGATCATACTAAAAACATAATAACAAGAAGTAACTAACAATAAAAACCCAAGCGGAGTTTTACAACCAGCAACGAAGTTTCCTAACTTCTAACTACCACATCAATTGCAGGAGAAAACCCTCTTTTGCAACTGGGGTTTACCGAAAATATGCATAGTTGAAAGTTGAAGGAGCAAGCTCGTTCCAACCTACAGAGCTGAGAGGAGAACCTGCAAGGAATATCAACCCTTTTTGGTTACAAATCTTATATAAATTCTAAACCCTTTTTAAAAACTAACTTAAATAAAAAACCGGTGTAGTTCGTTACCTATTAAGCTTTTCTGTCTAAACGAAGTTGAGGAAACCGACCACCTAAGATCACTTTTGGCACTCGTCAAAAGTCAAGAAGACACTAAATCACAAATTCGAAGGGAAACAAACAACACTTTAACCAGAATGAAGAGAAACCCTCTACAAACTCTGTCCACTGTGTTAATCCTCAAATCCTTAAAGAAAAACCAATTTTCTACACTCGCAGTATGCTACAAAACACCGAGAATCACCTTATGACCCCACTTAAACCAACTCTTAATTATTTCTGAATCTATCTGCAAAAATGGAGGTATGTACAGGTTTATGACGGCCACGAGCTCACAGCTCGGCCAAAACCAACGAAGGAACCCTTGCTCTATGAAGTGAACGAGTAGGGTTTGGTTTTAAGTCAACCATTTCATGGATAGAACCATCACCACGTGTACTTCGAAATATCTCTCCAACATGGGTAGAATTTCTATAGTCATCGCTGCAAACAAATTGATTTTTAATCAAAGCTTAAATCATTATAAACTATGCATTTTCTATGATTGCAATGATATAATAATACCTTGGAGTTGTGTGATACTTAGTTTACCAAATGCAAAATTTTAAAAATGGAAGGTGTCTTCTAGGATAAGCTAAGTTATATAAAAAATTTGTCAACCATGTGTGCAAGAATATAGTCAAATAGACATATGGTTCGTATCTAAACATTATTGGTTGATCAACAAACTTATCCCAAATTTTTGCCAAATTAACTTGTTTGAAGATATAGTTATTATATATAAATTAGAAATTTATAATGATAAACCTAGGAGAAGGTGAAATGGAGATACATCTTTGAGTGTATCGTCTTAGGAGTTCTTAGAGTTAACTCTTGTTCAATAAAATAGGCTAAATTGTAATTAGGAACATGAAGTATACCCTTGTTTTTATCTCCAAAGAGTCATATACTTATGTTCAAGACTAGACCCCAAACGTGTACTTAAACTAAGCAAAAATCGGAACTTTACTTCCTCGGGGATAATACATGGATCATGTTTTCTTTACCCATGCATTTGTAGTTTGTTAAAACGGCATTATGGAGTTTAATAGAAAAATGAATACCGTTTAAATTTACCTCTTATGGAGACAAGCTGCAGATTAAACACTCTAAGTCTAGCATCATAAACATGCTAGAGAAGTATCTTCTTGACTGGAATATAAATATTATTTTTTTATTGGAACGTACGCTTACCTGCTAAACCTATAAGGAACCATCAGTCCAACTGTGTTAGCTAAAAGCTAAGTAAGCCCCGACCTCACACAAGAATTCTTTCCCTACTTGACAAAAGAAATCATCATTATGTCTAGCAGCAGCAAAATACAAGTTCTTTTCTACTTCTGAAAGAATCACGACTGTTAAGTCATCAAAAGCACTAACTCATCTTTTAGGATTACGTCTATAGGTTTTTCAAAATCTTATAAAGATGCAACTCCTTGTTTACCTTTATAAACTGTTTCAGTTTCTGCTAACCTTTAGTAGATACTTAGCGGCGACTTTAGACATTTTATCTCACTTGAAAAATTTTAAATTTTTACGAATTTTTGGGTTATTATAGTATTTGTATTCTATGGCAAGGACACAAAGGAAATATTGGTCAAGTGTAGTATTCTTAAACATAGCTCCAACATTACATAAGATAATAAATAAAACACATTTTGGATATTTGATCGATAATTATAGATACATTTTGGAAAAGTGTTCAATTTGTTGTTGGTAGATTGTCTTGTGGCTTGGATGGATAGTTCTTGGATAAATTGGTTCTTTTGTGAGATTTTAGGGTTCATTGTGGGGTATTTTTTAATGTTTTTTTTTTAATAGAAAGAGGGCACAATATTTACCTGCATTGGAAGAGAAATCGATTGAGGATTCCTGTAGATTCATAATTCGCATCCATGTTTTTCCCATGTCACCATTGAATTCGTAGATGCACACACAGTGAAGAATGGGGATCACAGCCCGATTTGGGGAATAAAATATGTAGAGAAAAATGTGCACATGTTTTTGTTCTCTAAAACATGTATGTGTTTACGCCTTTTTATCTCTATCCTTTGTGGCATCCCACTTGAATGCGTCAGACCTGCCAATTCCTATTGTTTATAAATGTGTACATGTTTTTTAATTCTGCAGCTGCAACATGTTTTGGAAAACATCATTTCCATCTAAAAGGTCCCCCATATTTGTGCAAGTACACCAACAATAATAATAATAATATAATTTTAAGGTCATGACCAAGACAAGCACCAAATTGGTGTATTAGACCCCCTTGTTTGTGGGACAAGGGATCCCCTATGTGCATTGATTTGACTGCTAAAGTCTACAAAGGTGTACATATTCTACCCCCTCTAGATTTAGACATGTCACACTCTAGGAGGAGACACATGTTGTTAACCGTTAGCCTCAGTGCTCAAGTTGTATACTCACCATAAATTATTTTAGTTGGTATTAATAAACCTTGTTTTGTGTAAAACAACTCATATGGATGCAGATTAAGACCTTCGAAAATATGGTGCCTTCTACCAATAGAATCCACATAAATTTCAAATATTCTTACATAATAAAATGTTCCACAATGGAAATTTCTACTAAATAATCCAATACTTCCATGTGATCTAGAATTTTAAATATTGATCTTCAAACATACTAGACAAATTTCCATAATAAATTTAAAACATCACATGCATTATGTGTCCATGTATCATTAGTACCAATTAAAAATTCTAAATAACATTTATAACATTTATGAGAAATCTGATTTCTTCTCAACTTAATACCAGCTATTTATTTTCTTTTCCAAAAAAAAAAGTTAAAACCTCTTATAGTATGTTTTCATGAATTTAAAAAAAAAACATATGGATATAGAATATTTGATAAATGACATCTATATCTTCTTTAGAAAAAATAAATGTAAAAAATAAATAATTAAAAAACTAAAAATATTATGAGAATATAACATGAAAAGATTTGCACTTAAAAAAAATTAATATAACTTGTAAAAGAGTTCTTAAAAATATCTTTAGTTTATATAATGAAAAAACTTATTGAGAATAATTATTTATTCCATATACTTTCAATTTCAATTGGAGATGTTATTTTTAAATTTATTTTAAAATTTACAATGTTTTTATACAATCACCATAAAAACCAACATATATCCATTTAAAAGGGGATCTACCAAACACCCAGAGGGATCAAATATCTCAAGGTGTAAACATTTTTTTAAAGTGGAAGTGTTAAGGAAATGTGTAATCCAATGTTTATGGTTTCAGTTTATCTAATTTATGTTATTTTATATATATATATATATATATATGCAATTCTAAATCATTTAAATTTAATTTAAGAAAAACATATTACTCTAGGAGGAGCTTTAAATGCACCTCTTAAATGCAATAGTATAAGTATTTTTTTTATTAAAAAAATGCTAATTTTATATATTTAAAAATAATTAAACAAAAAAATTAAATATAATTAAAAATAAATCAATAACATAACATAATTTAACATATAAATGTAGCATTTTAACATTCAAAGTTATAGATAGATAGATAGTATTTACAACATAAATCACTATATTAGTTTATTGCCATCATTTTTATAAAAAGTTATACATGTCATTCAATTTGATTTATTAAGTTATCACATTAAATTTAGTTTGATTTAACAAAGTTTGTTTGTGTAGGGTATATGTTTTTATTGGCATAAATCACTATATTAGTTGATTACCATCATTTTTATAAAAAGTTATACATGTCATTTAATTTGATTTATTAAATTATCACATTAAATTTAGTTTGATTTAACAAAGTTTGTTTGTGTAAGGTATATGTTTTTATTGGTTTAAAGAGTTTGGTTTGTTTATTTGTTATTTATTAAGGAAAAAATTGAAATCATTTCTAAAAATTTAAATGTATAAATATTTTGATTTAAAAAAAATATAATTAATAAAAAAAATATAATTTATTATTAAAATTTATAAAAATTTAATAAAATTTAATAATTAAAATTTTATTTAAAATAGGAATTTATATATATATAACTCAATGAACCAAATAAGCATTAAAAAAAATACCGTCGTCCAATGTGTGATTTGTTCATAGAGTTGTCTAGCATAGATTGTACATAGTTTGATCATAAAAGTTAAGAGTTCAGCAAATCTCCCAAATAGAAAAGTTAAAATATTCAAACCCATTTTCTGGAAAATTTCTAAAATACTAAATTGACTCCACAACATTTGTTTAAAAATAGATTAGAGGAGAGCCCTACATAATCTGACTATTGAAGAAAGCACCCTTTCTTTAACTCATCCTTTGACAACATGTGGCCCCACCACGTCAACATGAGAATGGTGTTATTGTACACATACACTTGGAGGGTCTATTGAACATTCCATTTGCGGATATTAGTACACATCATATTAAAATGTTGAGAATTTGAAATTGATTATGATAGTTTTGTATGTGCGGGCCTAGATATCTCGAAATCTATAATCTATAGGATTCCAATTGGGGAAATTTGATAAAAATACTAATCTTCAACCCTCACAAAAATCTTTGTAGCCCTCGCGCTTTGAAATCAAAATCAATAATTATTTCAACCTTTATTTTTGTGGCCCTCGCGCTTTGAAATCAAAATCAATAATTATTTCATCTCTTACTATGTACATCAATATGCATTTCTATTTGGTTTGATATGTGTTTCATGCATTGTACTATGATCTACGAGCCTTCTCATCCTATGCCTATGCCTATGCCTTTTCGTTTTAGCAGGGAAAGTGTTTAAAAATTCGAAGATTTAGAGTGGATAATCATTTCACTAAATCTAGTATTTATTCTTTTGTAAAACTATAATTTAATTCTGTTTTAATCGAGATTTTGATAATATAAATGAATTCAACACCTTCAAAAATCCAGGAGGCACCCAAAATTCCGGAGCTTGACAGCTATAACGTGGATTTTGAAAAAAATTGACCAATTTTTTTCAAAATCATGTCGGAAATTTGTCTATTTTGACCCAAATCGTCGAATTTTTAGACTATGCATTCTATTAGTTCCTATTTCACTTTATGAATTGATTTGACGCCATTTCTATCATTTGTTATCTTCTTCATAAAATCATATTGCTTGTGTTGCCATGTTAAATCAAATCCTACTGTGAAAATTATGTTGGAGAGGATGTCACCATTACAATGGTACCCCTTCCCTTTTCACCTATGGGTTGTATTCATCATTACAAATGTCCTTTCGATCGACACATGGAGGAGGCTACTTGCACTTGCTTATGAAGCCTCACCAGAAAAATCAATTATGTATCATCAATTTACCTTTTCTAAGAATGGAAGTACTTTTCCTCTCCCCTTTTCTTTTCAATTTCGAAGACATATAGCTTCTATTTAAGTTTATGTACATGTATATAATTTGCATAAGAAAATGAAATTTTAATAGAGAATGGAAGAGAGAGGAGGAAGAGGACCTATAAGACAATGAAGAGCATAAGGTAGAGGTGATATTGAAGAGTTGTAATGTACATTAAGAGTGATAGTGGAGTCCATGGAAGAGTGGTTATAGATTTAAATGATGAAAGTGATGAAGATGTAGAAATCCAAAATAAACCTAGATCGTTCATAAGAAAAATAATAATAAATTGTATGTTGTTATTTTATGTTATATTAATTTGAAGATTTTAATACAAGAAAATGTCTTCCATTTATAACAATAGAAGAGACCCAACCTTAAGTAAGAATAGTTGGGTAGATAAGGATGCCTACATCAACTTACAACTAACAATAGCTTGTTTTATTGGAAAACACCAACACCTCCCATAAGTGAAACCTAAGGAATAATCAAAGAAAACAAAATTGTATTAAGTAACAATGAGGCATGTTAAAGTAACCATATACAAACTCTTGTAAACAAAAGGAAAAAAACTTGTATGATAAAAACTCTTCTCCAAAAAAGAGTCAATCTCCAATGCTGAAAAATGCACATTTCAAATAGGTGATGATGAGAATTGAATGCACACCATCTCCCCACAATCAATTGAACCTCTAAAATGAGTCTCAACACAAAAGGCATGCTTGGTTACTCATTTACAATCAAGAAAACATCATATATTGAGTGTCTTTATGGATGCCAATCTATCTCGTTAGAGTGCATGGGTTGCTAGCCAGGGCAACTGCGGAGTCAATATAAGGATTAGTGTAAGGATCAGTGTTGTGTACAAGGTTCACTCTGAAGATGATTGATTTCGATCAAAATGGTGAATAAAAAAATCACCTTATGAAGCATTGCATATCATCTCCCCACAATGCTAAACCATGTGGACAAGATGATGGCAATGGATGTTACAGATGATGGTGAAAGTATGGAGGTACAAGCTAAAGGAGACAATAATGTCAAACAACCTAAGCAAGAAACACTCCAAAGTGGCGAGCTCCAAGTGAATGGAAAACAAGGCAATAATGGAGACAAACACAAGGTGAAACTATAATGATTATTTGCCTCTAATGTGCAAAATGAGAGATACCATAAATAATGTGGCTAGCAAACTGTAAAACAATGTTGGTCATGTTATGGAGTCAAGTGCCTAGTGACACTGTAAGACTATTTGCGTGAGTGGCACACAATCCACTACTCAAAGGTGCAAAATGAGAGGTACCATAAATAAAGACCGTCATGGACAACAATCCTTGATATGGATCCCAGCAAAAAAAGCCATGCTATGTTGGTGTTGGTTTCCAACACATTTAGTTGTTAGAGTTCCAATGTAGCCAACCAACATTCGTTGTAATCTCACCATGAATCTCACATAAGAACTTGCATCTGCCGAGTTGTTCTTAGCTGGCACTAGGATTATCCATTGCTATAAATGGAGCGGCTCTCATGTATTTTTCATTCATGTTAATATAAAACTTCTTCATGGTATCATAGCAGGTTCAGTCCTCAATCTCAGGTTATGTGGGTTCATCCCTCAATATTATTTTGTTGTTTCCTAATTGAGCCGCTTGTCTCTTTCTTCACTTGCAGATCGATTAGACAGGTGATTTAGTGAAGGAATTTGTGGATCATGAGGATCCCATTTACCATTATTAAATTATGATCTGATCTGCTAAGAGCCATCATGTTTTGCAGCTGAAAGGTGATGATAAGTTTTGCACTGGAAAGCATCATGTTTTTACATGGATTGTGCATATAATACAGAGCTAGCAGAGCCATACATCTCCCTTCGAACCTTAGATCTAATTGCGTTGAAGCCCTTGTAGATCAGATTGTGACCCAAATTCCTTTGGGCGTCCAAATCTATGCTTGCCACCTTGTTGTGGTGAAACCCATTAGTTTGACCTGGGATCTGCGTGTGTGAAGGATCTTTACATAGTCTATGACTGTGACTGATGACAATTTTTTTTTACAATCCCAATAATTGTTAATAATAATAATAATAATAATCTATTTTTAAGGTCACCGCCAAGCGAGACACCAAATTGGTGTATGAGACCCCCTTGTTTGTGGGACAAGGGACCCCCCTCTGCGCAGCTATTTAACTGCTAAAGTCTACAGAGGTGTACATACACTACCCCCCTCTAGATTTGAACCCGTGACCTCCCAAGAGGAAACACATGCTCTTAACCATTAGGCCCACTCATGCTGTGTAAACAACGTCTTTGCGGATCAACACAATTCTAGTAATTGCAGTAAGGCTGTATCTTTTTCAAGAGACAGTCTGCTGAGAGATCACACTTCAGGCTCTGCTCGATCTTTTTGGTGTGCTCATTTTCTATATTTTCCAGCTCTAGATTTGGATTTGGTGGACTCCACTTGTGTTGCCTTTCAACAACGCCGATCACGCCTTAGGTTGGATAGATCAGTGGCATATTAAGAGATACATGACATTGACTCTCAGATCTATATGTTGTCAGTGCACCACAAACTTTTCATCTTCTTTCATATAGTGATCTTACTCCTGGTTTGTTGAAGACGGGTAGGAGATTGCAGGAATTACGTGAGAAGGCGGCTGCTGATCAACTTCATAAAAAGTTTGTTTCCTTGCAATCCATTATTGCCTTGTTGCAGGTAGAAACTTCCTTTGGAGACCTTGCAGACAAAGTTGTGGCAAAGATCAATCTTCTCAATAATCTAGAAGACGGAGTAAAAACTCTCTTAACAACAACAAAGAAACTGATGCCTTAAAGGAGCATATTTGCAAGCTAGAAGAGACTAAAGCCGAGCTAACTAATGAAGCTACTCACTTAAAAGCTTACTTTGATAAGCTTCGTGCAGCAGCAGTTTCTCTTCAAGAAAAAGATAACAGGAGGTTTGATGAGTAACATGAGGTTTGATGAGTATCAAGCTTTGAAGGAAGCTCATGACTCCTTGTTGTTGCAGCTGGGAGAAGGATGCTCAAGACAATTCAAAGATTACTGGTTTGCAGACAGGACCTTGACGAAAAAGTCTCTCGAGTGCATAATGTTGAGATGAAGACTATTGAGCTTCTCAACTGACTCCAACCAGCACTTCCAGATCTAATGGCTCCTCCACTTAGCAGGACTGCCAAATTTAGCCCAATGGCCAAATTCTGCTCTAAAACTGTCCTCCCGCAGATTTACCTCCGCAAATTCCCTTCGGCAGGCGGGATGTGGGATCTTGATTGTCCAAATTGCTCTCCGCAATTCCATTTCCGCAACTCTGTTTCCGCATGCGGGATGCCAACTTTTCAAAGTTGCTCCCCTGCAACTTTCTCTCCGCAAATCTTTCCCCGCAACTTTCCCAGCCATCCGATTCTTGTGGCCTTCTTCACGACCGTTGATCTCCTTTCTTTCGATGCGGCTTTCAAATCTCTGCGGATTTGTTAACTTCCTCGCAACTCTTGGTGCAAGATACTTCAGGTCCCTCAGAGCTTGATCTATGGCCTCAATTTCCACCGTTCGTCCTCTACGAAAACTTGTTAAGGCAGAAAACCTGCGGGTTGTGCCGATTGATCATGAAATTGATCAATTCAGCCTGCAATCTTCACAATACTTTAGCCTAACACTCTTATGCATGCATCTACTCTCTACTTCACTGTTTAAGCAAGAAATTGATGCGTAAAATCAACACTTCACTGAAATACACAAATATTCATGAAAACGCCGAAGTCGGCTCTGCAAGATATACCGTTCGACACAACACATGCATAAAGGCTAACAACCCTACAAACACATGGTTAATCCTTCTATTAAGCAACAAAGGAAAAATGAACACACTTTGGATCTCTCTCCTTCCGATTCTTCAAAATATTTACAGACAGGAATCAGACACAGGTCTGTCCTCCCTCTACAAGCTCGGAATTCTAAATGCTGAAGAGCAGAACCCCCCCTACATCTCTAATCGGTCTACTTAAACGGAAACTGCTATCCTATCCTGAGTGGTCATGCAACCGAAACAAACACTACTAAGGCGCATGATGAAACGTCCATGTCTGAAACAAACTAACGGCGATTTGATCTCCACGCAGGGAGTCATGATCTGCAATGATTCTCTATGCCGCTATTCAGTTTATGACTCAGCACAAAAATAGTTACAAAAGATGCCACAACATGTGACCAATTCATCACATTGCTGCCATGCCACGATGCTCCTGCATCACTAGCTCACCTATTGATGATTGTATTCCACCTAGTCGTAAGTTTGTTGATGTTCATGTTTCATCACATGCTTTATTGTCTACTGAGGATTGTGTTTCTCCCACCTTCGAAAAACACACTACAAGTATTGGGTTTCTCCCACCTTCGAAGAACACACTACAGGTATTGGGTCTAGTTTATTGAATAAAATGGGCTATACCGGAGGAGGACTTCGGAAGAATGGCCAGGGAATTGTTGTTCCTATTGCCCCCGAGTTGCCCTCTTTGTCTTTACCTATTCTGGTCGAGTCAAGGAATGTCGTATTGAGCAACTTGTTGATGCAGAATGTGTTGTTGAGTTGGCTACCCATAACAAAAGACAAAAATTAAGAATGTTGTTGCAAACAACATTACTACTGATGTGCAGGGTTGCAAACCGGAATTTGATCTGCGATGGCAAATCGAAAAAAGATGATCCCAAAAATTTGCGATGGCAAATCGGCTCAGTAGCAGCGATTCTTTTCAACTTCATCAATCATCAACCCTTATCTGAGAAACTACGGCTCTAACAGCTTCAAAGCAGATCACATTTTCAGAGCAGCCGCAGCACAACACAACATGATTCAAGTTCAACCATAAATCTAAAACTAGTACAAGATCCTGAGATAACGAGACGAGGTATTGGAAAAAAAGAGACTAAGTTCTCTGCATCTATAATAAAGATAACTAACAAAGACACACTACTCTATTATATACAGCACTCATAGAACAAGTTTACAGGATCTTCATTATCCTGGGGACTCCCGTGAGGAGTCACACCCAAACACAAAATGAATAACACAAAGACAAGACACGGAGATTACAGACTGGAAGGCATGTTTCATTACGATGTTAGTCTCTATTTATTTATAGAGCTACATTGCAGAGAATATCTATCTATAAAGATCTGATATTTCTTATACTCTATTTATAAAACTATTGCAGAGAATATCTATCTATAAAGATCTGATATTTCTTATGCTCTGTTTATAAAACTACATTGCAGAGAATATCTATCTAGAAGATCTGATATTTCTTCCACCGACTTTCTTTTTTCCACAGGACGCTGCACTGTTTCAACCATTTCATTAAATGCATCTTCTTCTAGAGATTTCCATCACTGCCTAATAAACATTAGGCATTGTAATCGGTGTTTTAACAAACAAAGATGATTGTAACTATCCAGGCAACCTGCTTTCGCCCTGTAATGTAATTTAGGTAACTTCATATTGTGCTTAAAGTAAATAGAGTCCAGAATGTGCATTGCATTATTATGACGAGCGCGAATCAAAACACAGGTTCTCCACAGAAACATATGTTTGATCATAGTATACCTCGTAATAAAAAAAATGAATATGTATGTTTGATCATAGTAAACCACGTAATCAAAAAATAAATATGTCTGTTTGGTGAAAAATCTACTCCGCCTTTGTTAAAATAAAATAGTATTTAACATAAAACACAACCATATAACCTCTGACATTCTTGGACAGTAAAGCCCAATTTGATTAGAACAATAACAGCTGAACTGAACTGAGATCTTCTTAATTATTGTCGCTGTCAAGTTTAGCAAAGTCGGCAAGGGGATGTTTCCCTTTGAGGTGTCTAGAGAGATAGTAGCGAATGTATTCTTCGTGTATGAATTTCCTGTACACGAGCTGCTGGTCTTCCTCGACTATCTTTGATGACGGAGCAACCTCTGCATTTATACCCGGATTGTAAAACAGGGCAACAGAAAGTCTGGCTCTTTCTTGGTTTGTTATTGCGCGATGCTCTACACTCTTGTATCTCCCATTTGTAATCACCTGTACAATGATAAATGTTAGCATTGTAAGGTTTGCTAATACACCAAAATCTGCAGATAAACATTTGGTTTCAGCACAATGCCTTATTATCAGAATTTTTAGAGATGCGGCGGTTGTACAGATACTCCAACAAGCACATATAAACACAATCAATTTCTGCTTAAATGAAATTGTGTTTTAACTTTAAGCAGGTGGGATGATCACCTCTACCAAGTCCCCAATGTTTACAACAAGTGCGTGTGGAATGGGCTCCACAGGAATCCATTGATTGTTCTTGCGGACATGCAAACCTTCTGTTTGGTCATCCTGAAGGAGCAATGTAATTCCCCCTCCATCTGAGTGAGGACTCAATCCCAGAACAAGATCAGGTCTAGGGCACGGCGGGTACAAATTCATACGCATCAAGTTCATGGGCTCCGAACCAAACTTCTCATTGAAATAATCGGCCTCGAGATGCAAGTTCTCAGCAATCAGTCTCAGCACCTCTTGAGCGACTCTTTCCACCTCAATTGCATACCTCTCCACAGTATCCCTGCAATATATCAATTAATTAAAGTCCATCATGCATGGTTATCGACAATACTTTCATCAATTTTACAATAATCCTTTTACAGTTACCTGAAATTTGTGGGAACGGTCGGCCAGAGATCGAGATTTTTAAGAGTGTTGGGCATGAGTGCCAAAGCAAGCAAATCGCCCCAGTCCAACGTTTGATCCTCGGCCACCACGAAGGTCTTACCATAGCCCTGAACGTCTCCTGCTTGCGGAGCATATTTCTGTTTTTCTTGTAATGGAAGGTTAAAGAATTCCTTAGCTACGCCCTTTATCCCATCCATTAACGAATGAGGAATCCCGTGGTTCACAATCTGAGAAATTGCAAGAACTCAATACAAATCTAAAGCTCAAGCACACAGAAGTGAGATATTATTGCAAAGATAGTAATTGACAGTTACCCTGGAAGAAACCCCATTCTTTGCAGGCGTTGGAAAGCCTCTCCATCTCCTGCTGCCTCTGATCATCTTCTGGATGCAAGTCGATGAGCTTCTTCATGTCGATAAGAGGAATTGTGGATTCAAGCTGAGAGACGAGTAAAGAGGACTTGGGCCTTTCTTCCGGGGCTCTGATGTATCGCGGGGGCACAGCTTGTGGGTCGACATTGAGTGCAAGGTCCTGCACAGATTCCACCTTCATCGATTCGCCCCACTTTGGATTAACGAAAGAATCTGCACCTGCACCATCACTAGCCATGGCAGCAGAATAAGGTTGCAAAGATGGCGATTGGATACAGCCTGTGTTGCACGCTTGCGAGAGAAGGAGTCCTGACATAAATGGATTTCTTCCCACCTGCCATCCTGATCCATTTATTGAACACGCTCGCTGTTCAACTTTGACTCGATTTTACAGTTTCAGCCCTCGTGCTGTATTTCACAGTGACACAGGGATCAAATTTGAAGGTTAGGTCCCATTTCACTTTGAAGGGTTGTGAGAAATTGAACATTTCATTATTGACATGTAAAAATAAATCATTCTTTTCCTATGAAAATGTAAGTGTACAAATTTTTTTTATTATTTATTAAAAACAATGTATAGGAAAAAAATGACAATAAGAAGAAGTCTCCAGTGATTCAACATTTACATGGAAATTGTGAGGTAAACCATGTACTCTCTTGGTCCCTGGACCATATAGTTTATTGAACTTAGATAAGGGACAATTCTACCGTGTCGATGAAATACTCGATTGTTAGGTCGTTGATAAAATAAGGCATTGGAATTTGGAAGAACCTTGGAATGGAGGATTGATTCAACTTGATGGTGGCTCTATTGGTCAAGTGTGATTGGGCCTACCTAAAAGAAAAACCCCAGAATGTAATACCTAATGATTTCACTGAGAAACTTTTTTATTAACCCTAAATTCAGCAGTTATTTTTAGAATTGAATCATGTCCTCCCCACATGCTCAAATCGAAGTGATCAAACAAAGGCCCCAATTTTAGGTGGATTATGGATAGTCTCTCCAATGTATATCGAGTTTATACCCCAATTTGAAGTGATCAAACAAAATCCCCAATTTTAGGTAGATTATGGATAGTCCCTCTAATCTATAAAAACTTTATAGGTTAAGTATTTATTAGTCCACTATACGGAAGAACTTTAAATTCTCCAACAAATATCACTACAAGTTGGGTGTCTAGTTTCTACCAAAGTCAACAAGGAAGACAAATCATAAACACACATTTGGGAGGTTTGCGACAACGAGGATGTTGAAATCATGTTCTTCGCTATATCATTGCACTCCTAGTCCCTCATTCATGAACATCCGTTGAGGGATTCCCTTGTTTAGATATATTGGTAGACAATTTGTACTTCTTGTTTCCATTATTAGAAGGCTAATAGGAAAACGAAGGGGTCAGAGTCTACAACATTTACAGTGTCGGTTGATAAATATTTTATCCTTTCAACTATTGGATTTCATTAAGGAAATTGGAACAATTCAAACACTTATATTCAAATATTGTTCTTTCTTTCAACCTAATGTTTACAATTCACTACAGATAAATAACATTGACAGATTTGGAACTCAAATACAAGGCTCTTTCTGCTTGCTCCTCCACCCAAACGAAGTTGTGGTCCTAGACTATGAAAAGTATACATTATTTTGGTTCTGATTTCATGTAAACACTCGAT
>LPNX010903129.1:281341-301897 GCA_001517045.1 Pseudotsuga menziesii | reverse complement strand
CTATTTGGGGGGTGTTTTTGGTGTTTTTTTTGCAAAAATCATCGTTTTTATGGGTAGAGTTCTCGTTCATAGTATATAGTTCTCGTTTCATAGTATAAATGGTTCCTTATATTTATAGAACCAGAAGGAACTCCAACAAGAAACACATTTAACTTTTATCCACATATAAAATGTTACACAAGTGTAAAATGCTATACATACCTGTATATTCACGACAACCAAGTCGACAACTTAGCTCTACATAATCTTTTGGAGGAAATATAAATTAGGGAGACTGAAGCATAGAATTGGAGAGTTGAGAGTTTGAGTCCCGACCTCCGACTGTCCTATACTCATAAACCCAAAATAATGTTTTTTTTCACAGACTTTACCAATCTCTTTAAATTAGGGGAAGCTCAATCCAACCTACCCAACGTTCTACCTTTGCTTCTCTTGCTCCTACCTGTGAAAAAGGTGGAACCTTTGAGTTTCCCACCGCAGAAGACAATGATTGGAGTGTGAAACCGTTTCCTTCTACAGAGAGATGATTGGAAGCAACACCATCTCAATTCCATAATATCCCAGTGCTCCTGAGTTGGTTTACCTTGCCGTAGGCACATGCATGTTTGTGTATTTCACATGATTACAAAAAAAATCATTTTATAATTGCTTCTACATAACATAGATATATCTATGCAGGTGAGGGAAAACTGGGTATTGTTTGGCCGAGGTTTCTAGAGACTTTCAAAGATCATTCTTCGTTATGAGGGCGCTCAAGGCGTAGATTAGAGAGCCCACGGGAGGAACAAGAAGAAGAAGAAGAAGACTCAAGTCAAAAGGTGAGGTGAGTGAGGAGGGGATACGTAATAGTGATATTTGTAGGAGAAACCCACTAGTGCTATAATGATAGGAACAAGCCTCTCTAAATCGTAGCCATTGTAGACATAGGAAACCCTCATAAACAACTCCGACGCAAGAGTTACCGTGTAAGCATCCCGACAAATTAAGTAATGATAATATTTAGTTAGGTATATGACAAATTCTTTCGTTTCTTTTAGAGATGACTATATGCATATTGTACAACCATTCTCTCTGGTTGGCCCTCCATTATAGTTGCCTTTGTCTCTACTGTCTAAGCCCCTTCCTCCGATGAGACAGGTATACTAAGCGGCCTAGGTGGACCGTGGGAGACTGGGAGTGTTGATTCAAATTATTTTGACCCCAGTAAATGAATGGAAATTGGAATAAATCCTAGAATCCTGGACTAACTAGTATAGGATATGATTCATGAGCACAAAAAAAGGGCATCCTGCTAGCTTACTACCAAAGATCCATCATCCCAGTTTTGTGGTGGTCATAATAGAAATGTCTAGCACTGGGTGAAACCCTGGTCTGGAAACTTACATACCCTGCATTGGACCAGGATAGGTTCAAATCTAGCAAAGATTGCTCAATGCATTGTAAATTGCAACTTGTAAGTTGTAACCCAAAAAACAACACCATTAGTTTTTCCTTATGGAGCCTTGAGAGTGGAGGGTTATCCAATCAATTCACCATCCATAGATATGACTCATATGAGTATTTAATTTCACATCATATACTCAAATACTCAAGTGACTTGTAAGTTGTGAGATCACGTGACTCGATGAACAATAAGATGACAGATGGAAAATCGAGTTGGCACGTGGCATCATCTCATACCAAGATTTAATGAAGTTGGAGAATCAGTAATGCATGCTAATGCTATTAAATGCTTTGAAAGTGAACATTGAATCGTGAGCCACAATCCTGACTCATCGACTTGAACTTGGCACTAGGAATCCTAGTGGCCCACCGTGGTCCATGTCTATTGGGACTGAGATCCTCATCCATGATCCCACTATTCAAGGGCACTTGGGAAGACTCTGAGTCCTGACTCTCGCATAGTCCACTGAATCCTTGGATAGGCAAATTTTGTAGCTGCCCTTCTGTTGCAAATTTACCGAGGCTTACTCAATTTCATTGTTGAAGTGCTGGAAATGAAACTAATTTTTTTTTGCATGGTAAAATTTCTTGTGGCCTTCTATGACGTTTTAAATGGCCTTTGAAGGGCTCCGAAGGCTTCAAATTTGAAGCATGCACAGTGTATTGATCTGAAAAATTAGACTCCGTTCAATGGCCTTACAAGCCGCCTTGGCTTCATCTTTAAAGAAATACTATAAACTGGCCTCAACGACTACCTTTTTGTTAAAGAAATACTATAAACTAGCCCCAACAACTAGTTTTTGTTGCAAGTCATGGCTTGGCTGCGTGGACTTTCGCAAAATTATTTTCGCTTAACAAGAATCACAATCACATCTATTTACTAGCTCAGCTACCTAACCCGTAGTGCAGATATGTTGATCGTGATAATGTTAATTTTGACAAACTCTTGGTTAATTAGGATTAATTTTTTTATAATTTAAATGTATTTTTTAATATTTAAAAAATGTAATTATATTTATAGGTATTTATATTTTAAAATTTTAAGGTAGACTATTATCCATGAATTTTGATTTATAAACAAGAATGAGACAACTATACTCTCCAGGAGGTTGTTCAAAATATAAAAATATCTTAGTTAACATGTGATAAGTACAATTCTCGATAATTGAAAAAATTAAACTTCAACTTCAACCTTGTAATTAAAACTTTAATTATCATTATACAACTATTTTATTATTAGATAAAACTATTAGTTTAACTACAATGATGATACAACTTTATCTTAACTTCAACTTCAATCACAACTTGTATTTGAAGTGCAACCAATGATATATTAACTTTTAAATTAAGTATTAGAGACAACTATTAACTTAAATTCAATGATCGTACAACTATTAGCTTAAGATGAACTCGCAACCATATTAATAAGATTAATATGTTTAGAATACTCTAATAATGAGTTTAGAATACTCGATAATGAGTTTAATGAAAGTTCTAAACTCATCCACTAATCTAATCTTGTTATCTAAGTGATTGTTCTCATTATGCTATGCTGCCAAATAGAGTCATTGGAGCACAACTAAAAGTTCATGTAATAATTTTTTATTACCACATTCATCTAAATTTTATTTAATAGTTGTATAGATGGTAGTCCACCCCAAAATTATAAGATATAAAGACCTATAGTTAAAAACTCTTTATCACATCCAATCATATCTATAAATATTTTCTAAATATATATATTTTTTACTCTACAATAATAAATTATTTTTTAATTAATAATAATAATAATTTAAATCTTTAAAATTTATTTAGTTTTAATTTTATATATATATATATATAGATATCCGTCCCTTAACAAGAAATAAGAGATAAATAATAAATAAAGGAGATAGAATCAAAACCTTCCGATCTTTGCCTTTGCTTCTTTTTAAAAATTAACTAGCAATTGTACCTAGGGGTGCAATAAAAGAACGCCATATTGCAAGCTAAGCAAGGAGATGTGGACATATACAACAAGACATTATATTCTTTACATAATCGGCCATCACATTATCGGCATGTATTCTTCTCTCATCCAAATGAGAATGGATTGTTAGTTTTTGTAGTTCTTATGTTACAATCAAGTAACATTGCATAAATTTATGGATCTATCTACTATCTTGTTGCTTATACTAAAGATTGTCAAATTCCAATATATTAATAAAATCTGGTTTTTTGTATCTTTATCTTTCTTAGAGTTTATACAAATTTTTTACTTGCAGAATAAGTATAATTTCCGAATACTGTTCTGTTCAAAATAAAAGTTATAACAGTTTCCTCATTTTCAGATGCCAACCATTATCTATCCACCCTTGAAAATTTGATCCCCTAATAATTGCACTTGGAAAGCTGAGGTACATACTACCCATGTATTGCTGACAAAAGCTGTGAAGTAAGTGCATAACTAAGACATTTCTAAAAAACCCTGATATAGCTCTATACCAAATAATATTGAACTTGACAAAGAAGAAAAGAACAAAGGATGTGGTTTACTTAAAAGTCTAAATGCACAGAAGAAAATACTTTCTACTAAATATGAGTAAGTCATACAAGTAAAATAACTATGAAGTATGAACATAGAGAGGGATAAGATACATACTCTTCTTAGCAAAGTAATGAATAGGACCATGTTAGCTCAATTATTCAATAAAAGAGAGTTACTCAAAGAAAATACCATAAAATACTTTGTTTTTACTAAGTTTGGTTTAGAAACAAATCATAAAAGACCTTCAGAAGCCCACCTCTGCTACAAAGCAACTTATTAACATTATATTACAACTTTCATCACTCCACATCTTATTCACACTACATTGTAGTTGAAATGATATAGAGTAAATACAAAATAATATGATAATGACAAAGGCTTGTATTTTGATTTAACCTATTTAACATTATATTACAACTTTCATCACTCCACATCTTATTTACACTACATTGTAGTTGAGAGTAAATACAAAATAATATAATAATGATAAATGCTTTAATTTTGATTTAACCTATTAACATTATATTACAACTTTCATTCCACATCTTATTCACATTACATTGAAGTTGAAGTGATGTAGAGTAAGTACAAAATATAATAATAATATTTAGTAAGGGACCACTTTTTCAATAAATCTTTTTCATTCTTGGAAATAAGGATGAAAATAAATTCCACCTAGAATAGTCACTTTTTAGTATAATTTTTTTTATTTGATGTAAATATTAATATTTTTTAAAGTGATCTTTTTTATTTATAAAAATATAATAAAATAAAAAAACAAGTAAATTTAATTTTAATTTAGTTATGTGTTCAACCATGGAGTAAGCACAAGAAGAAGCTCTGAAAAAGCTATATTATTTTTTTGTATTTGCAATGTAAGATATTTTTTGTCGACATTTTGAACACTACAAAGTGGAAATTTAATTTTTTTATTTTAAAATATACATTTAATTAATTTGTATTTTAACTTTTTTTAAAATTTATAATTTTACTTGATTGATAAGAATTTTGGTTATATTAATATATTATTAAAAAAAATTAAACAATTATTTTAGAAAATAATAATAATAATAATTTATAGGTTCAAATTACAGCTAACCTCATTAAAAAAAATATATGAAAAATCCAATATACAATTTGCTTACCAAACAATAGCAGCCAACCAAATTTAATTTTATTTGTAATAACAAGCGTAATCATGATAAAATTAATCCATTAATATTATATTTTAGATTTTATTTGAAAGAATTCATATCAAAATCAATTTTGTTTAATGGTAAATCATTTCAGCAAGATAATGTCTTTTGGTTGGACCACCGCCGTTGAATAAAATTGTGGATTTTTTTAGCTTTATGCTTTTGCTTTTTAATTTTATGTTTTCAACTTGTAGGTTTATACAACTCTTTGAACTTTTGGTGGCATGCTCCACATCAATAGTCAATATATACATTGCCCACCACTTATTTTTGTAATACTTTCCTCTAAGTAATGAGATGTCCCATTAAGAGTAATAGAATTCCATCCCCACATTTGAAACAAAACAACCTAGTATTTTTCATACACCCAACAATATAACCTTTGAAAATAGCAAACTCTCCAAAGCCAAATCAAACACGGGTATCTTAATATGCAAGTAATAAATTGCTACCAATTACTTTTGTTCAATATTTCAACCTAAACAAAAGTAAACTAATATATAAATAATTAACATATCTATAAAATATTAAATAAATCTGCCAAGTCACTTGGTCATTTTCATACAGTTGATCATTGAGAGCTATTTTATTATTAAAATAATAATAAAAGGATTTCAGACTCAGCTCCTTTAATTCTTAATTTACCTTCCTAACTTTTCAGATTGATGTACTACATTTTATGTGACAACTACTTTATTTTAAATATATTGATGAAGCCCCATCAAGTATTTCTTATGTATGTTCAAGAATATTTTTAGATATATCTACTTATAACTTTAAAACACCTTAGAAAATAAGCAATTCAATTAAAACATGTTACACAATTTCCTTAAAAAAAGACTAATAACTTTCAATCTAAATTTTTTAATTAGGAAAATAAAATAAAAAATATTATCTTAGGCCTGTGTATTCAATAATTACGCGTATATAGCAAGAGATATACGATTTGAATGAGATGGATGTTGATTTGGCGAAAATTCACCAAAGCCTTCATGGAGGTAAAAACTGAGACCCGTACACGGCTCCTCTCCTGCTGGAGAGCCGAACACGTCATCAGCCTCTCGAGATTTTTGCATTTTTCACACATATTTTACATCGAAGCTGACCAATCTTGTTAGGGTCCCATGCCTTGCCAGCGGAGGGCACACTGACCAACAAGAGAGAAGGTGTGGGACCCAATGGGCCTGCAAATCCAACGTGGCGGTACTTTGCATGTGACTTCTAATAATTACCCATAATACCCGTTGCCTCCTAATACATGTAAACCTGCCACCCTTTCTCATTTTCAGCACCAGAACTTATAGCCGAACGCCACGTAAGAAAACACATGCTGGAGGTGAATTAGTGTCTGACACACCTACAACATGTAAGATCTAATTATATAATATAACCAGAGATGACATAATCCTCCCCTTTCTACTCAAGTGATAATGACATGGATCTGTTCCAGTATGACCTGTTGAGTTTATGTGTCAGACCCTGTAAAACCTGCCATGTAGAGTCGCCATGATGGAGCAGCTCGTTGAACAGTAGAGCCCGTCGTATGGTGTCATTCCAAAGGTTCGTCTGTATGGCGCTGAGGTTTGTGGCTGTGACTCTCTCCAGCACCCTGCCAAGCTTCACCATGTCACGCTCAGGCACCGTAAGTGATATGTTCACACTGTATTAAACCTTAAGTGCCCTTCGACGCGTGTCGCCGATCTTGCATGCATGCCCATTTTTCATGCCACCCAGTTGGCATGAAAAAACCCACTGTCGACCATGAATACGCTTACTGTGAGGCAGAGTTACCGTATGCCCGTATTTTAACTTTTTACAAGTAAAATATGGCTGGATGTAGAATAAACATGTCATCAGCGAAGTTTGATTATTTTATGGGATCGTTAGTTTGACGGGCTCAATTAAAATTTACCAGTATTTAAAATATATATGTGCAAGTTTGGAATCATGAAATTTATAACTTCAATGAAGAACTACTCCCCGTCTTTTAATAACTATAATATTTTCACCTACTATATGAAAAGCAGTCCTTTCTACGTATCCATTGAGCGGCGAGATCAGATTAACTCTGGTTCACATCATATTGGTATTTGTCCAGCGTTCAATAATTAATTTTCATCGACTGTATTAACAACAGTCATTTCTACATATCCATTGAGTGGAGATATCAGATTAACTCTGGTTCACATCATATTTGTCCAACGTTCAGTAATTAATTTTTTCTGGTTCACATTAAATCTATCCAAGATTCTTCAATGGCCATTTAGCCGGCTCGCAGCCTCCCACACTCCACTCCATGCGACTTAAAAATGGGCTTCATTGGCAGTCTGAGGAAATTATTCCCTCCGCTTCTCTTCCAGTTTCATGTGCTTTGTGGTACTATGACATGGGTGTTATCCTGTCATGGCATGATGGCATCAATACCGGTGGAAACAACGATGTTTGTTTGGGAAACTTTAGTTTCAGATTCATTTGTGATGAGTTGGTTTCATAGTGCTGACATGCAAGCTCCTTCTTGTTGCTCTTGTTTCTTCAAGCAGGTATAATTCCGTCCCTTCTTTTGCTGTGAACTACTATATACTAAGGCTCACTCGTGGTTCAACCAAGTCTTGGAAGTCCGATGATACTCAACATTTTATTTGGCATTCTCTTGTTCTCATTAGGTCCAAGATGTTACAACTTACACGCTAGTACTTGTCGTGGGAGGTGCAACTGTGGGGTATGGCATTTAGGGATCTCAGTCGATGGGGTGAGTAGCCAGGTCTACCACCTCTCAATATTGGGGTTGCACAGACAACTAATAGATGAGTGGAAGGAGTTGACGGGAATTCACCCCGCATGTCAATGAACTCAAATTTGTTGTCACAACAATTGGACAGTAACAAATTTCCTGAAGCGGTCCCTCCTCCGTGTTCTTGGTGTTTTAGACCATGACCCTTCACGCACTTATCATCCTCGAATGAGTCTTGTGATGGCTTTGCCTCCTTTGACTCCAAAATATTGAAGCTGGTTAGAGACACTTCAGGATCCCAAGGCCAACAAGAGGGCCTCTCCTCGATGCTTCCCCTAGGAGAAAGGTTTAGCGTAGTAATCTGCTATCACCCTCCTCTTTCATTAAACGTTATTGTCTGCCTATGAAAGAGGCTAACTCGACTTTCACCACCTCCTCCAGTGCAAGCGATGTCCTAATTGAAGAAGAAATACCTCTTAGCGGTTTCTGGTGCAGAATTGAAGAAGAAACTCCTCCAGGTGCTCTCTGGTTGGTCCTAAGTAACTTAAGTTCATTTATTTTCATATTGTTGTCCTTACTATTCAAAATTTTCGTATTTATGCCTAGTTCCAATTTATCTTGGACATTGTAAAAACATTTG
This sequence comes from Pseudotsuga menziesii, assembly GCA_001517045.1. Classification (NCBI taxonomy): domain Eukaryota; kingdom Viridiplantae; phylum Streptophyta; class Pinopsida; order Pinales; family Pinaceae; genus Pseudotsuga; species Pseudotsuga menziesii. Next base: position 293,360 of record LPNX010903129.1, on the reverse strand, counting down.
ATTTATTTGAGTATACCTGCTTTCCTCTATGTGGGCAGACTAGTTTCATAGTTGTCAATTGCCCAGTTTCCCTATTAAGGAGGGCTCAAGTTCTTAGTCCTTCTATTGCCAGTCTCTTAGAGAAATCCCTGTATCACCATTTGCATTGTGGGAATGGTTGTTTTCTAAGTCTCTTGTTGGAGTTTATTTATTTTCTCATGGATGTGCCCCAAAGCCATAGCTTAAATTTCCCTGGGATAACATATAAATCCGGAGCATATGAGATTAAGCTTGTCATGAGGAATCCTTATAATTCTGTTGATGGGTTTGCGACCATAAAATGACCACTTGAATGGGCTGTATCACTATTTGTGTTTTTGGGCGTATGCAGTGTATCACCATTTGTGTTTTTGGGCGTATGCAGTGGTGAGACCAACTAAACCATGGCCAAATGAAGCCGTTTAGTTGCTTAGGAATAAATTTCAATAGAAGGGTAAAATAAATTATTAAAAGTTGTGTCCAGGGCATGTTTTGAAACAAACCCGTCAAATTTTTTTTCACTGATGGGTAGAGGTGCTCATCAGATTTTACCCCTGCTGTGAGGTGATTTGCAGTTTTCTCAGCAGGAAAAAACCCACCATCCAAGCACACCATGAATACGCTTTCTCTTAGTTGATTTACGAAGAGGATGCTCAAACAACCAACAACCACAGCTGGTTATTTGCTTTTACTCAGGGTTTTGGGCCCTAAACTCTGTATAGGTACAGGAAAGCGAGCTTCGAGGGCGAAAGGACGGTTGCAAGGAAGGTTTAACAAAGAAGCTGGAGTGTGGAGTCCCGGGTATGTTTACATCTTCCAAACCAATAAATTAATTTTTTAGCTTGGAACGCCGGGTGCAATAAAAGAATTCCATTCATGTTGGAAAATGATCTAGGTCAGGTCTACAAAGCGACACCAAAATTCCACAGAATTCCATTCATGTTGTGGTTTGCGACACCAAAATGGCATGATTTTCAAACCCATCGAATGGATTACCCCATGGCCTTTTGATAAAAGCACTCAATTGGTTCAATGATCAAATCTCATGAAGTCCTACCCAAACCATGTTAAAAATGTAAAATTTGGGGTTCAAATCTCCCCACAGATCAATAAAAAAATTAAAAATACTTGGACAACTTCCACACTTGTTTTGGTAACGACCGCGGCAACTCGCTCTGTATAATGGCCGCACGCGACAATCGGGTCAAAGAGTTCCCTGCCCTTGCAGAGCACCATGACAAGATGAACGGCATTCTCATCCTCATAAGTTGTCTTGAGGCTGACGATGTTGGGGTGATCGGGTAAATGCTTCATGATCTGCACTTCACGCTTCACATCCTCCAAATCAACGGGCATCTTGAGCTTCTTTTTCGAAATGGATTTACACGCAAGGACCTCCCTGGTTTCTCTGTCGCTACATAGGTACGTAATCCCGAACTCCCCTCATCCCAGCTCTCGCCCATGCTCATACTTCTTCACTATTTCATGTCCCTCGCAATCGTCCAGCACGCTCCGACGCGAGGGTCGTGTAGGCTTCTTCTTGCTGGTAGTGGTGGTCATGGCATTGGTGTCGTCGTAATGAGAGTGATCCTCCCGTAACAGTTCAATTCAGTTCAGTTCTGTCCGAAAACCCTAAAGCTCAGCTCCAGACGCTGCAGCAGCAGTAATGGCGGACTTAACTGTGCAAATTTCAGGCTTTTGGCAAAACGATTTCGTGAAGGAAGCTCCAACTTTTGGATTGATGATGATGGGACATGTGTCACTATGCACCTAACCTGATCAACGATGGAGATTATCCGAATCGTCGGACGAAAATATCGATGGATGAAAAAAAAAACATTAACTTCGGGGAGTAGACTCCCACTTGTTGAAACGCCTTACGGCGTAATTACATAATTATAATTATATCAAATATATAAATCCATGGACAATTATTATAGATCAAAAGCTTATTATAACCACAAGCCTGTAACTATATTTTATTATGTAATTTAACCACAAGCCTGCAACTATATTTTGTTATGTAATTTAGTTGCTCATCTTAAAGAATTTGTATATAAATGTTTCTCATTCATGTACACAAATTCTTAAATAATTTTGTTATGAAATTTAGTTCTTCATCATAAAGAGGTCGTCGTGTATACTCTCCAATTTCAAATAACAGGTTCACCTCGAGGAGTATTTTTGGATGTGATAAAGAGTTTTTAACTAGGAGTGTCATGATTTGTTTTTTCTTTTTTCATTAAAGAAATTTAAAAATCTTTTTACACATTAAATATATGTTAATTAATTTAAAATTTCATTAAAAAGAAATTGAAATAGAATAAGGTAAATATAAAAATAAAGAAAAACCTTTATAACAATGAAACACCAATCCAAACAAGAGGAGATCATTGATATAACTTACATACCAATTAATCTAAACAAGAAGAGATTGTGGACTGTGTTACTAGAAACGTGAAGGGGGTTGGCCGTTTTTTAAGAAACAGAGTAGAAACGAGGACGGAACGAAAACGATCATTTTCTACGCTCGTTCCTGTTTCTAAAACAAAGAAACTGTTTCTTACGAAACGAATCGTTTCGCGCAGCGATTTGGGCAGAAACAATTTTCCGTTTCTCGGAGAACGCGGTTCGTTTCAAATCGTTTCGGAGTCAATTCGCAATATGGTTGAGCTGATAGGTGACTTTGGTGGGTGGCAAGTCATATATCAACATAAATGCAAAATTAATGGAGAATGAGTGTTGAGCAAGAAAACTTGTTGCCTGTCGTGGCTCCGACTACCCTCCGGTACACTGCATTGAAAGCTCAAACTATGTCTAAACTCTATATGCTTTTGCATATGCTTTCGCCTTCACTTAAGTGATAAGTCTGTTTTGGTTGATATCCTATCAAGCAAAAAAAGAGGAGAGCCAAGAATAGTGCTGGAGTAGTGAAAGTGGAGACTAGTTCGAAGAATCGAGAAAGATAGTTTGCAAATGATCGGTCAAGTATGCACAAGACTTTATCATCCTTTTCCAGTTTAAGATCTTGCCTTTGTGAATTTATTGCAACAACATTTTTATATACATTCTATAAACTGTTGAAGATTCAAAGCAAGGCTAGATAGTAGACTTCCTTATCTAGGAAATCGCTATTGATAAATTCTGAGATGAACTCCCAAAATATCACTAGATGGCGTGTTATGCTCGTATTCTATTAAATATTTTGTTGATTTTCTTAATGGTGGAAATCCCGAGTCAAACTTGAGTTCGGTTATGAGTTTAGGTTTAGGGTTAAGTTGATTTGTTTTGTTAGAATCTTTTTTCTTAACCCAACTACCACCACTGCCTCACCTAAACCTAACAACTCTCCAACATCTTTAAAAGTAGCACGCAACAACATTGAATGGGTTCCAATCATTTAACAGTTCTCCCACTAGAGGAGGTTAACTCCAAATGTGAAGATTTTTTATTGTTGTCATTTCTTTTTAAATCTCCATGTATTTCATTTTAAATTTGCCTACTAAAAGCAAAAATGGAGTTTCATTCTGTCAAATTTGGTGAATTTTCTTAGAAGTTGATCTTCATTAAATGATTTAAAAATGATGTGTCAAATCGGTGATTGCTGCAAATTTCATGATTTCCGAGATTTCCCTGATTAATTAGCCAGATTCTAGCGAAATTTATGGTAAAACATTACAAATTTATGATAGAACTTCATTTTTCAGTAGTTTTGACCCCAAAATGACTTCATTTGATGCAGATTACAGAGTATATTCTTTTATTATAGGGTTATTTTGGCAGTTTTGAGCTCGAAATGACTTCATTTGGTGCAAATTTGAGCATCTTTCAACTACACCCTGATCACTCCAAATTTCATAGCTTAACATTGGACATTAATCAATTTTCTTTATTCAAAGATTTTTTTTTTAAACTGAAACGGGTAATTTAATTAGAGAGTCATCGGTTGGGTCATGGCCTAATCAAGCATCAATACAAGGATTCGACATTCTACATAAGCTGGATACATCGTTTCCTTTTTTAACAAAACAAAAAAACAAGACTACGGAATGGGACTCCACTTAGGATCTTCATCGTTTATGCTAAGAGCTCCTTAGGCCAGTAGGAAAGCCAAGTTTTCTTTTACGTCTTCTTCTTTGTTCGAACCACGCAAAATATGATAAAAGAGAGGTGAGGATAAGTCTTGCAGCACATACCGTAAACTTTGTAACGTCTTATTGAGTGCCAAATTGCTGAAGACGTGGTTTGGATTTATAATCTTAATCATAATTTTAGAATCGCCAAAAACTTGAATTTATTTAATGCCCTTTCCCTATGTGATCTGACATTATCTTAGTAGCTCGAGGATTTTTGTGTGGTTGTTGGTTCTCTGCCCTAAACCCCAGCTAAAGCTATCTACTCACTTTCCATCCGAGGAGTATATGACTCTGCTTGCTCCTACAATCCCGAGATTTCCTTTGGAGGAAGCATAAAAAATATCATTGCTTTGCCTTGTGATTTCCACTAGACTTGAAAATCTGCATCCTTATTTTTTAAATGCCATCTTGGCTTGATGGAGGGACAATCAATGTTCTTTTTTTCTATCTTCAAACATATAGGTGCCCAGACATTTCTTTTCTTCTGGGAGGAACGTGTTGTCTGTCTTGAGAGGGTTGTTGGCCACTATTTCGAGAAGTAGAGATTTTTCTTTGACGACCACCTTTAAGGGATGTTGAAGATTGTTGTTGAAGATTTTGTCATTCCTAGCAAGCCATACTTTCCAGCATACGAATTTAGGGATTTCCTGCCAAATTCTACTCCACGTTGACTTGTTGTTTATTGCATGAGGATAACGCATTTTCCAAGGGGAGAACATAGTATATATTGGGATCTGCGATGAAATTTTTTCATTGAGGCCATGGAGGGAGGCCATCCAAACTTCCTGGGAGAATCTACAATCGACAAAAAGGTGGTCTGCGTTTTCAAGTGCACTGCAACACAATGGGCACCAATGGGGCCTACAAAGCCTCTTTTTGACAAGTTCTCTCATGTTAGAACTCATTTATGCATTAGTGTCCAAAAGAAAAAATTGATTTTGGGAAGACTTAGTGGATCCCAAACCTATTTCCATAAGGACGTTGGGTGTAGAGACTCTTGGTGTGATTGAAGACTAGAAGATCCCTACGAGACTGTATAGTTTATTTTCCCACGATTGCACATGTATTGTTGCCATACCCATGAGTGTTGTAAGGATGAGTTCCTTTTGAGCGTGAAGTTGTTCAGGGAGTCGAGGAAGATTCCAGGACTACAAATTTCCAGACGCATCCCAAGATTAAATGTCAACAACTGAGTGGACCCCTTGTCGTTTTAACCAAGCTCGCGCTTCTTGTAACACTTCAGAGATGTCTAGGGTCACTTTTACCATGATTTTGTCTTGCCACTACATAGTATTTTTCCCATTTCCAGGGATGCAGAACATTTGTTGTTGAAAAAAATTCAACCCCCTTCGACAGAGGTTCCAGATTGGTGTCCCTTTGGAGATATTTTCGACCTGTAGATTTCACAGAGTGGAGACTATAAGGTATTTTTTTTCTTAAGACTTGACTGACAGGGTGTCTGCTGTTTGAGAAGATATTCCAAAGGATTTTCCTCCCAAGGCGATATTGGCAAGTCCGGGATCTCTTATTTGCAGCCCGCCTTCTGAGATAGGGCGTTTAACTATATTCCAACTAACTAAATGGCACTTTTTAAGATTTCCTTTCCCACCTTGCTACAGAAAATATCGAATCAACTTGGAGATTTGATATGTGATCAACCTTGGAGCCATAAGGAATGAAGCCTGGTAAATTTGCAAGGAGGGCAGAACCAATTTTACTAGAGAAGACTTGTTGGAACCCAGGGTTAAAGGGAGTCCCAGGTAATTGATTTTTTCCAAGGAAGCATATCTCGAGAATCCCAGAATTGTGCTATTCGGAGAATAGTGTGTTTCTTTGTATTCCATCCAAACACTGCACTTTTTTTGTTGATGAGTGCTCCTGAGATGCTGCAGAAGTCCTGGAGGATCTTACTGAAGGTATGGGAAATCTTAATGGAAGCTCTGCCTAACAGAAGGGAGTCATCGACAAAAAAGGAATGATTGATTTGGCTTGGAACCGTCCCTTCTTTCTTTTTGCAGTCAGTTTCCTGCTTAATGAATATGCCATTAGGATGTACAGGAAGTGGCATAGTGGGAAACCTTGCCTTATTCCCCTCGAGGCTTGGAAGTAAGTGGTCGGTCTGCTATTCATTAACAGATCTATCCAAGGCTTATCTATACATGCTTTAATCAAGTTAACAAAGTCAAAACTAAAACCAAAGGAAATAATAAATTTATAAATATAAGAGTGCTTTACCTGGTCGAATGCATTTGCCATATCTAGCTTTATGAGCATCCCTTGCTCTTGCCTTTGATGATTGGAGTGGATGGATTCTTTCACCTGGATTACATTCTCTAGGATATGCCTTCCTTTGACAAATCCACCTTGGGTGGGGGAAATGAGTTTCCCAAGAAGGGGTTTAATTCTGTTTTCTAGAAGCTTGGACAAAACCTTGTAAGAGGCTTTGCATAGCGAAATTGGCCTAAACCTATCAAAAGCGTCCGAGCTCACTTCTTTGGGAATTAAGGTGATGAAAGTCGAGTTAGTGCTTCCTCCCACTTTAGCTTTTTGTTGAAAGCCTATAATCATTCTCAGTAAGTCGGGTTTAATTATATCCCAACAGATCATGTAAAAGTGTATTGAGAACCTGTCAGGACCAAGGGATTTGTCGGGCTCCATGGACCAAATGACACTGCAAATTTCTTCTTATGCAAATGGTTTCAATAGAGCTAAGTTTTCCTCCCTGCTGATTGTGAGAGCAACGTGAGAGAGAAAATCAGAGATGACTTCCTCAATTCCATCTTTTCCATCTTTATACAACTGTTGAAAGTGAGAAACTGCTGCCACTTTGATCTACTCAAATCCTTTGAAGACAATCCCATCTGAGGAGGCAATTTCTTAAATGTGATTTCTGGAAGGTGTTGCTCTATATTGTCTATGGAAGAAAGGTGCATTTTGGTCTCTTTCCTTCAACCATAGGCTTCTAGACTTAAGTCTCCAGAACTCGTCTTCTTGACGGAAGGAGTGGAACATGTTTATTTGGGCAGCTTGTTCTTTTTTAATGGCTGAAACAATGGGCTCTTTGTCCTCCATATTCATTTACCGGTCTTCTAACTGCTTCACTGCCTCTTTCCTATGACCAGTTGGGGTGATAATGGGATTTTTGGCCCATTCTTTTAGAGCTAGCTTCATAGCCTTCAATTTTTTCTCCCATATGAAGCTGGGTGACCTTGTCACTGTAGTGGACCAAGCTGAGAGGACAGTTTCCCTAAAGCCTTCTTTTTCTGTCCAACGAGGACTGAATCGGAAGGAGATAGGACCTAAGTTTTCTTATTCTTCCCGCTGTAAAAGAATAGGTTTATGATATGAGGTCAGCTTTGGGAGGATCTTCGTGGAAATCAACCTATTTTCCATCAAAATGGAACTTTGAATAAGGAAGTGATCCAGATGAGCAGAGATGTGAGCGGCTCCAATTATGTTATTAGTCCATGTGTAAAGTCCTTTTTTGGGCTTGAAATCGAGGAGATCCCAGTGTTGGGTTAACTCCTCTACCAGTGGTAGCAATTGATCCCTGCCACTGTTGCCTTCTCTCTTTTATTTCGGTTCAAAGACAAGATTTAAATCCCCTACTACAATGATATTATGAGGGGAGTAAATTTCTAAGAAGTCAGAAAGGGTTTTCCAACATTCTTTTTTCTCATAGAAGAGGACAGGAACATAGAGATTGAAGAGCGAGATGGTGATCTTGCTGGTGGTGTGCCTAAGGGCTGTGTAGATCCAGTGTTGTGTCTCAAAGGAGCTTTCTAAGAGAAACTTTTCCTCCGACCACAGTATTGCTAGGTCCCCAGAAGAGCCTCTTGCACTAATGGCCTTCCCAACATTTTTCTTCTAGTTTGATTTATGGATCTCAAGAAGGGTGTCCCATTCAATCTTAGTCTCTTGGAGCATGAGGATATTGGGAGATTCTATTTTCAAGAGGTCTTTGACTGCTTCAGCTTTCATTGGGTTCCCCAGGCCTCTGCAATTCCAAGAGAGTCAGCGCATTATTTACTGGGATTGGAGAGGGAAGAGCCCCCCCTCGGAGGCCTTGTCTTGGTATTTCTTCTGATGGACATTTCAATGGTGGATTAGTTGCCTTGCATTTTTTTCCACTCCGCTTCTTCTTCTCATGCTTCCTTATGAGATTTCCTCCCATATTTTTTCGAGGGTCTCTCAAGGACTCGTCTTTCGAGGATCCAGAGGCTTCCAGAGGATATTTCCTTGTTATTTCAGCATAGGTGGGAGAGGAGGAAGTTCTTGTTAGGGATCTAGGATGGGTTACCTCTAAATTGTCTTTCTCCAAGGCGGGCGGGAGAGTTTGTTGCTCGGTCTCCTCTATTGTTGCTTCTAGAATTTCTGTTGTTGTGGTGAGTATTTCAAAAGGGTTTTTTGAGGCCCCTACTACTGGTTGTTCTTTACTTCCTTCTTCTTGAATCTACCCATTTTTGGTAGAGCTAGATACCATGGATGCTTCTTTCCCTTTGTTTATGTTATTTGTCTTAGCCGGGGCTGTTTTAAGATCCCGTGTCCATTGTTCTCCTTCTCTTTCTCTGCGTCTTCCTCAATGTTTTTTTGCAATAGCATGCAAAATGACCATAGCCATAATAGTACTTGCATTTGAATGGTAGTTGTTCATAATCCAACTCTTGGATATGTGACCATTCGACTACTGTTAGTTTTATTGCTTCTCGTAATCTTGTTTCCAGATCAACCTTGACAAAAATTCTTGCACATGAATACTGATCTTTTCTCTCTGCCCTATCAATGTATTTTCCAAGGGTGTTTCCAATGGATTCTAATGATTTCGGGTTTTAGTAGTGTAGCGGTAGGTGGGGGAAGCACACCTACACTAGGATTGCCGATGGCACATCTTGTGTGGGGTAAAAATCAGGAATCCATTTGTTCAAGTATAGATCCCGATGGCCCGTAAAATAAGGTATGTTTCTGAATATTAAGCTTCTATCTTCTACATTATCACATAGTATGAAGGAATGTTTATTTTGGACTGCTATGAGGGTATTGGGCTTGTCTGTTTAGTCACCACCTGTGCATTATTTTTTATCGGTTGTCTTGGAAGGATTACTTTTGTTATCCTGGGCAATGTACTTTGTTACCTTTAAGTCTTATTGAATATCAAAGAACAACATTTTCTGCTTGAAAAAAAACTTACAAATAACCTAAGCACCCAGTCATCGTTATAATTTTTTAAGAATTGTATTAATTTGTTCTCTATGATTCACACCTATTGCATGGCAGGGAGGCACTTGCAATGCTTTCCTTGGTAAATTCATAGAGAAATCACATATATGATGAGTTTGTGCCTCCAATAGAGGCCATTTCAGTCTTGGAAACATCGATGGAGTTCGAACGCATCACCTTAAGAAGGAAAGGGACAAGTGGAGAGCACCTAAAGAAGTATCATAATTATTCAAAGGGAAAGTATATGTAGGCCATGCATGGAAAAATTGTTTTAAAGATATTTTTCTATGCTCTTCTGAGTAGAGTGTGTTCTTGGAATGATGGGATGAAGCTTGTACTCAGATCCTCCTTTTTTTTTAAGACAACACTGGGAGAGTGCATTAATGGTTCATCAAAATTGAATGTAAGATTTAAATTTTTTGATGGGTTGTTTTCCAATATTTCAGTCGTGCCACATATGTAGAGGTTGAGAGAATACATTTAGAACTGAGCATTATGAGACTCTTTTTTATTGCTTATTGGATGACTATAGTGAATTGAGCTATTCATAAATAAGCACTATATGTTTTACCACTTGATTAGTGGTGCATCCAAATCAAAGCTTTGTTGGGAACATTTTTTACTCTTACAACATTAGGCACATTTATAGGGAACATAATTCTGAGGCTGATCGTTTATCCAAGGAAGCCCTTAAGGTTTCGGAGGGAGTATTAAATTTTGTGGAATATGAATACAATTTGAAGATCAGTGAAGGCGTCTTTCAGTGATGATGGTGGGTCGATCCCTGTTGGATGTCCATTATAATTTTTGTTTTGACAGACTTTTAACAGTATCAAATGTATTTGATGGATGACATGTCATATTTGGATGAGTGCATGGACTTCTGTTTTTTTGTTTAAGTCGGCCTCTATAACATATTTTAGATCTGCTTACATGGAAAGATTATTATGGTAATTTTGGGCAATATATTTTGTTATCTTTAATTTCTTATGAATAAAAAAAAAACAGTTTTTTGCGCTTGAAAAAAAATTAAAATTGAGAAGAAAAAAAAGCCATATATTAATAAAAAATAAAGACAAAAACAAATAGGATATGATGTTGAACAACCATGCCTCGACTTGACTTCATATTTTGTATCGAAACGTGGAACCTTCTCCCTCTATTGCACCTAGAGAACAAAAATTCTGAAGGCTTGTAACTCTGCCCAGGATTAGGTCCATGAATCATTAGGTGAAGCATGCCCATAAAAGCCGGATTGATCTCTCTTAGTGTTATGAAAATACATTTAAACTAACCATGGAAGAAATCTACTAAATAAAGAAGCACGTATTATATTAATCAAAAACATTATATCTACACACGTAAGAAAAATATATATCTATATTCCTATTCTTTTGGAGGGTTTTAGGGAATCAAAGAATCTAAAATCCCAAGAACCAAACATATGACATGATGAAAATTAAAATCGATCACATGTAATTATGTCGAGCTTTTCTAAAGCTCCATAAAATTTAGGTAAGGTTGGTGGGATAATCCCACTTACTGTTGGCGAATAAGTAGCCCCGTGGCCTCGCAGGAGAATCTTTGTGGGTTTAATAAGTATACATTTAAATTAATTAGAAGGGTGTTATACATTTAAATTAATATGAAGGATGTTATACGAAATATGTGGTATTTTTTTACTAATAGTGTTTGAATGTGGAAAACCAAAGAAGGTCATTGTGTGAGATTTGGTTTTAATATTTAAATTAGTATATTTATATAGTTTGTGGTTGGATTATGTTGATAGAGATCAAATGGTTAAGAGTATGCCATAAATTATTCTTTATATTTTTCTAGTTAAACCGGTTCAACTATATAGTTATTATATATATATCACATTCGTCTAGTTATCTGCCATGAAGTGTTGGTTATCCATTTATCATCTATGAGTTATCCATGCATGGCTACTAATAATTGTTTATTTCCAATTTTGAATAATACTTGTCTCATCTTGATCCATACATGAAAAATCATAGATCCACCCCAAATCTCAAATAAAAAAACTTAAAAATAAAATTGATTATAATTTAATTGTTAAATTAATATATAATAATAATAATAATAAATTACTAAATAAAAAATATACTTATCAATTTAATTTTTAAATCTATAAAATAAATAAACAAGTGGAATAAGCAACAAAGTTGCTTAGTACCTGCCTCCTAAGAAGAGATTGAAAATATATAGCAATAGGATAATTTTGCTATAGAAATATATGATAAAACAAATATAATTACAATTTGAAAGAAATTAAAACAAAAATGAATTAAAAAATGTCCATTTAAATACGATATAGGTTATTGCAATGTAGCATAAAACAAGCATATTCAAGCTTCCTTACATACTTCTAGTAATATTCTTGACTTATGTTATAAAAATATGCAAGTTTCTTTATAGACTAGCATAAATAGGAAATGAGAAATAATAGCTTATAAGACTATAAAAACAATATTTTTTTAAATTATTTTAATTAATATATTATATTTCATTATAGTTTATTTTAATTAATATAGTTTATTTATATTTTATTATATTTCATTATAGTTTATTTTATTATATTTCATTATAGTTTATTTATATTTCATTATAGTTTATTTTAATTAATA